>JAUEPT010000059.1:0-322619 GCA_030435635.1 Armillaria borealis | reverse complement strand
CGCTAGTCGCATTACTTGTCTACTAGTGGCCTTATATTAATTAGTCCGGCTAGTAGTCAAGTCACTAGTATGGCCGGCTGGTAGATTTAACCCACTAGTGGTATCGCATCTAAGTCCTGGCTTCACTAGTCGCATACTGCTGTAACATATCACAGCTCGAGCCTCAGCTATATCCTTTTATTATCACTAGTACAGGATGAGATGCAATTGTATTGTTACAAATTCGCAAAATCTAGGGTGTGAACGCGTAGACGGCATATCATCTCCCCCACACTGAAATAGTGACTGTCCTCAGTCACCTAAGTCCATTTTTGTACTTAGCAGTGCGTCCCACTAGTGGCCCGTTGCTATTCTTTCGAAGTCACAGGTCTCGATCATGTCTTTAGTCACTAAGTCCGTTCGACACTTAGCCATCAATGATCATCAAATTCACTTAATGATCTTCAGGTTCATGTGCGACTGTGCAAATCTTGCTTCACTAGGACTGTTTCTTATTTCTATTCATTCATACTTATCGCATGCATGAGCTGCTAGTGTGATCAAGGAAGGCACTAGCTGCATGGCTGGTACAGCCATTTCAAGCTCAGCTTGGAAATTGTAATGAATCAAACCTAAGTCCGACTCTCATAAAACTTTCCTTGCTTTCATCCTTCTCATCAACTATTCTGCTGTTGCATTTACTAGTAGCTCGACGACTTCACTGCCAGAGTCAATCAACTCTGTCCCCTTTTGAATCCTGACAAGCGTAGCCGGTACAGGCCCAAGGAGATTGCGTGACAACTCAAGGATAGCACTCCCTTCCTGGTGGGTGAGCTCTCTACTAGTGCCGTCGCTTCTTGCTAATGATTTTCTGGTTACTCTAAGACCCAAATCCTGAAGCTTTCTTGTCAGGCTAAGGCCCATTCCGCTGCTTCTTTCGCTCGCGATCTTCTGTACACTTGTGATATTATTGTCACAGAGCTACCTGCCAACTTGCAGCTTTCTAGCTTTGACAGGTGGGAGCTCTGGATGAGTGAACGGTCCAGGGTACATACTGACTTCCTCTTTGACCCTTCTGCCTACTAAGATATTCTTTCTAGTTCATCACGGTTGAAGAAGACACGTTGCTTCCCTTCTTTTGCATCTATCTTCTCTCAAAATGTCTGGAGGGCTAAATGGACAATTTTCTAGTCCTAAAGTAGTCCTTTCTACATCCACTGCAACTCTTTTTATCTCGTTTTATCCATATCTGCACGATGTGGGGTAGGGAGCACTCAGAGTGCCGTTCAGATGCATGTCATCCGCATTCAGCTAGAAATTGATGATGCGATCATTCTTCCTTCCAGATTGGGCCCAAGTCCCTCTAATGCTAGCTGAAGTTTCCGAGTTAGCCATGCAGGTTTCCACCAGTTTGCGGTACACTAGTGAATTGTTAAGTGTGACTAGCGAGCTTTCTCTAACATGTAAGTCTGCTAGTGACTTAGGATTTCCACTAGTGTCTGATTGTGATGTACTATTGCCGATCAATTAGATCTTAAACTTGATTTCTCCATCGCTAGTCATTTCACTTCGACTTGGTTATTCTTTTTGACAGGTGAACTTTGCGTGAGCGGTGTTATTTGTGGTCTGAACTTTAGTAATTTATCATTGAAATTTCTTGGGAAATTTCGCGAAATTTTCGTCGAGCTTTTACTAAGTCCAAGAGCACGGTCCTCCCCCACACTATAAATTCAACATCCCCGTTGACTAATCATTTCATCGTCTCACTAGTGGACTTCTTTTCATGACTAGTTTTATCACTCCAAAACTTCTCCAACTATTCTTTCAAAATATTTTCATAAAATTCGCCACTAACCATGTCCAATCCTACCAACGTCGCTGTCCTTGTTGCTCGCGCCAATGAAGCTATTCAAGCCGCCGACACGTTGTATGAGCACAAGGTTGAGTTGGAGACGCTTGTCAAGCAGTGTAAAGCTGTTTGCGCTATCGGGGTATGTGGACTAGTGATTCAATTTTCGATCTTCGACTGACTAGTGATCCAGGCAGAGCTAGTGGAGAAGCATCGTGCTTCGGTCATTGGCAATGCCAAGAACGAAGACGTGGTTTTTCGTATCAAGCAGGTCTTCAAGCGAATTCAGTCAGACCACTCCACCGTTCCAACATTCAAGGATTACCATACCATTCGTACTTTCACCGGAACCATCCATAGTGAGCGCGACAAGCGGGCAGCGGCTGTTGCGGCTGCTATTGCAGTCGTTACTACTCCTGCTGAGTCGACTCCCACCAAAACTACGGTTACTAGTGGCAAGCCTAAGGCTTCCAAAGCGGTGAGCACTTCACTAGTCATTGTTTCTTTCTATTCTTAACCGACTATTTTGCTTTCTAGCCTGCCAAACGGAGTCGCCGCCTCACTAAGTCGAGAGCCATCATCGAGGACTCATCCGATGAAGAAGCTAGCATCGTCGCAGCCACTGAGGAGGACACGATCATGGGTAACCCTGATGCTTCCAGTGCGCCACCGGAAACTGACCCGGTATTGATTCCTTCAGCTGCCATTCGTCGCAAGGCTGATACCGTCATTTCGCGCTTTGAACAGATGAATATCGACGAGGATGTCGATGTCATTGTCAATCGCGATCCGACTGCCGGTAACATCGTCGAAGGCCATAAGGTTCCGCTTCCCAAGTTCCTCAAGAACAAGAAAGCTGCTCAGGCTGCTCAGGTTCGTTTACTAGTCGGTTTTATTCTTTACTAGTCTAAAATGTTTTCTTTCAGAGGGAAAAGGAGAAGGCGGAGCGATGCGCAGAGGCGATCCAGGTGATTACCTAGTCGCTAGTCTTCGAGCTTCACTCATCTTTACACATTTACCAGGCCGCCGAGGCGACTATTGCCAAAGGGAAGGCCATCGAGGCTGCTAACCAAGCTAGGAAACGTCCTCGCGCTTCCGCTGACCATGCTTTCAAGGATTCCCCTTACACTATTGCTGGTATGTGCTTACTAGTGAGTTATGCGACGCACTATTGACCTTCTTTCTTTCACTAGCGGCTGACTTAGCTATCAACAACGAGGCTAGTCAGAGTACTATCGACGCTGCGGCTTCACTAGTCGTTGCTGGGGATCATATCAACCCTTCCGAAAGCGTCTTGCGCTCTAGGGAGGCTGATCTTCGCAACGATGTTATCGCCACCACCCACAAAATCGAGTACCTGTTGAAATACAGGGAGTTTGTGGTTGCTCACCATGGCCAAGTCGTCAAGCAGCTCGAGAGCCGCCTTCCTGTGGCTATGGAGGCCGATTCCTCTGTTCCAGTTGCTTCTGGCTCCAAGATTAACTAGTACTAGTCGCTCTGGAACCTTACTAGTCACCGCATATATCCATTTTCTATTACTAGTCTGTCGTTTTTCGTGATTTCCAACTGCCTAGATACAGTATCTAACTTACACCGTCGTTACTTAGCAATATACAGTGTTTTTAACCTTCTCCGATCGCAGTTTTCGAGCTTCTGAGTCGACTAGTGATGGGGACTTCGTCGTCTTCATCACTATTGCTATCATTATCATTAGGCTGAGGGTATCCCTCCGCTTCTGAAGCTGAATCGTCGCTGTCAGACTCACTAGTGTCGCTCTGCTGCAGTCTAACTCGGTCTACACCATATAATTTCTTGCCTAAGGTCCGATAGTGGTATTCTGTTGGGACAGACTCATCACTATCCACCAACTCTTTAAGAGTTTGGGGACTTACATCGATTAATTCATGAATTTTCTTGGGTAACTCGATACTATGCCTCGCATGGTATGGGATTACTCTAAACTGAGCGACTGTGCCGCCCACTATTGAACCATCCAACTCTGCTAAGACATAGGAACCACCTTTAGTCCTTCTTATGACGACTAGTGGCCCCAAATACCTTGGCTCCATCTTGCTATCGAGACTGTCCTCGACTCGCGTGTTTCGCATAAGCACTAGTCGACCTGGTTTGAAGTCGTAGTCCACTATAGTGGCCTTGTGCTCGCGTTGGTAGCGTAGTACTGTATCGAGTTTATTCTTGCTCACTTTCTGTCGCATTTCCATTACATGCTGAGCAGTGCTTGGCTAGTGCTTTCGCTCGTAGGCCTATAAGGTCTGCGGTGCTCAAGATTCCACTCGGAGGCTTGACTAGCCAAGTCGCTTCTACTACATCAAGCGGTACTATTGGATGCGCTCCTAGTGCCATGAAATACGGTGAACAACCGGTACCACGCTTAATAGTGATGCGATCAGCCCATAATACATGCGGTAGGAAGTAAAACCACTTCCTCGAGTTGCCACTAGTCGCTTTGAATAGCGCCTGACGAAGGTCCCAATGACCCCTTTCAATCTTTCCATTTGCTTGCGAGTTGTAAGGCGTGATCCTTATGCCAGTAATGCCGTACTTATCCTTTAGCCACTGTATAACAGCGACCCAAGGTCCTCCATTATCAGTCACTATTTCGTAGGGACAGCCCCACCTGCATATCACATCCTCAAAGAACCAAATCGCAATTGCTTTAGCGTTTTCATTCTGTAATGCCCTAGCTTCTGGCCAAGACGATAATGAGTCGCGCGCGTGAACTATATACTTGCACTTATTAGATGCCGGGGACATGATCATAGTGTCGCAATGTACCTTCTGGAATAGCGACGGCGTCTGAGTGACAGTGGGTGGAATACGGAGCATGGTCTTCTGTCGGACTTGGCATAAATGACAAGACTTGACATACCAACTGACATCTCTTTCCAGCTCTGGCCACCAGAACCATTGATCCAATAGTGACTTAGTCACGTAAAAGCCTCTATGCCCTAACGAGTCGTGTGCCGATCTCATCATATACATTCGATGCTCTTTATCCACTACTAGTTGATGATCTCCTTCGGTACTGCATCTATATAATCGTCCTTCTTTATCCAAGAAGAAGTTACGACAGTACTGCTTGAAAGTCAAGTACTGCTTGTCGTTAAGTCCTTCTGGACAATACCTAACAGTTTCTCGACCAAGTCTGGACATGCGGTAGTCGTTCATCCTGTGCTAGTCCACTACTAGTCCGTTGTTTCTCTGGATAGTCCTCCCTTTTGTCGGGATTGAACTTATACTCGAGATCTGGAATGAGTGGAGTCGCTTTCAAGAACTCGCATGCAGTTTCATCGGTTTTCTCCTGTGCTAAGTATAGATCTCTTAATTCTAGTTCATGAGAGCGTGCATCATTCAATTCTATAGTGAAATCATCGATACTAGTGGCTAGTGTGTACATATAACCGCCTCGACTGTCAATTTCGTTCTTAAATTCTTCAAGTTCCTTCGGCAGTGTACTAGTCCCTTCTGTGACTTCAAATTTCAAGGGGCCATGGTCCTCAAGCTCGTAATCCTCCAAGTCAGGATGGACTTCGTCTCCAGGTTGTGTGTCTCGCCTTGATAGTCCGTCTGCAGGGAAAGTACTACCTTTCACATGACGAAGAGTGAAATGAAACATTACAATGTCTTCTATCCATCGATTGATAGTCACATTCGGTCCCATTCCAGCTACTTCATGTCGGTTTCAACCACTAAGTTGCGAATTCAAATGAGCCAATATTGACAAGCTTTCGATGCTTGTAATAGTCCATACAACTCGTGCTCAGGTTGTGAAAACCGCACTTTTCTTTCATTCATAGTGTACAATTAAAAGATTAAGCTTATGAGTGTATGCTAGTTGCCATATTATCGCATAATTTAATGTTACAATCGAGCTGGAAGCTCAAGACAGTGATATAGAACTTGTATCCAATGGATACTTTATAATATCATCGTCTTTAACGCTATAGCCAAAGAACAAGCGCCTGTCTCGCACCGTAGCATCGTCTGCATTGACAGAGTTATTACTAGGGCACTTCACAACGTTTCTCGCTCCTTGACTAGCCGTCTTTTGGGTGCTAGCGGACATGATCGGTCTGCTAACGGTTTGATAGGACTGTGAGTTCGAAAGTCCAGGGTATACTATTGGAGCATCACTTCCAACAGCGGAAGAAGACGTAGGCATTTCCATTGAAGAACTCTTCTGACTATCCAGCACATCTACCATAGCTGGCGCCGCTTCCTGTTCTGCTCTATCGCGAGGACTAGCAGAAAGTACAGGCATGCATTGCGTTGTTTGAATTGTACGAGTACTGGACAGAACAGTCGTTTCCTTCGAAGGAAAGACTACAATCATTCTTTGAGGGGACATCGGAAACGAGCCACCAAGTAGCCGTTCCGAAGCCCAAGTGCGCATAAAGTCTGAGAATCCTCCCCTGCACATAGTGATACTACGGCAAGGGTCAGAAAGACGATAGTACGGAGGCTAGTTCGAATAATATGCTTCTTTAACAAGACTAGTGTCAAATAAAAGGTCTTAATTCAACGAGATTATCAAATCTGAAACTCCCTCGCGGTGGGCTCCAGATGATGTGCTCGGTAACGGCAAGTGGCAAAAGACTAGTGGGCGGAAATGAGCTCCAACCAACACTAAACCTCTCTACACTCTACACTATCACCAATGTATTGAATTCGGGTGTTTCGAGTACGATAGAAGCACTCTGCAGACTCGATAATCAAGGTAGGTTGTTCAAAAGACGTTTTATTCGTTACTAGTGAGTTTTACAAGCGTACTACTCGCACTAGTGGGGTGGGTAAGACACAATTGAATGAATGTGACTTGGTTTTGAGCTACTGTGCTCGCTGGGACTCCGACTGTTCGGACTATTGGCTCTCTTGGCCCTGTAATACTTCCTACAAGTGATCAACACTTGACTAGTTCGCACTCTTGGCTTACTAGTGGCACTCTTGGCCTAGAAACTGCTCCTTACAAGTGATAACACTTGACTAGTTCGCACTCTAGCTTACTAGTGGCACTCTTGGCCTAAGAATAATACTTTAACTTCGAGAAACTGCAAGAACTAACTTCAGAGCACTCTTGGCCTTTGCAGGACACAATGGTAGACTCAAAGGGACTTCAATTCACTCAATACTATAGGTAACTTAGCGACTAGTAGCCGCTTCGTTCGAGGTTAAGCACAAAAGCCTTTAATTGGGGGCACTAGATACTACTAGTCACTCGCAATCGCAGGGATGGCGTCGCCTCCCGTTGCGAGTGGCTATTCTACTACTTATATACTGTAAGGAAAGGTACAAAGCGACACAAACAGCTATACTAGTGGGGTATTTTCGGTATGGATTTCTTGGCTAGTCACAAAATACTGCGAAAAAGCACGCAATAGTCGGTCTAGAAACTGCTGCTGGTCGGCTAGTGAGCCACGGAGCTATGCTAGCAGTTTTACTTCACATTCTTGACCCAGCAACGCGCCACTAGTGCCAAGGATAAACTACTAGCCACGCTTCCGTGTCCGTAAACGCAGTTGGCCGCGATCGAAAGCGCAGTCTGGCTAGCCTCGTGTCTGATCGTAACAGATCTGATCGCACTAGTCGGATCTAGATGCGAGGTTAATCCGTTGCTAATTCATTTCTAAGTCCTGCTTCGAGATTGCTGCGCAACTAGTTAACCTGACTTAGGCATTTATGCCCTGATCGGCCTGCTAGTGACTGAACTTCACGAGATCTGTGTATTCTGCTTCTTGTTTGGTGCGCTAGTCGCATTACTTGTCTACTAGTGGCCTTATATTAATTAGTCCGGCTAGTATTCAAGTCACTAGTATGGCCGGCTGGTAGATTTAACCCACTAGTGGTATCGCATCTAAGTCCTGGCTTCACTAGTCGCATACTGCTGTAACTATCAGCTCGAAGCCTCAGCTATAGTCCTTTTATTATCACTAGTACAGGATAGATATGCAATTGTATTGTTACAAAATCGCAAAATCTAGGTGTGAACGCGTAGACGGCATATCACCGTCCAGGTGAACCAGAGTGTGGTGGCAGTCTGTCGAATACTAGATTTGATAGAAATGAATATCTCGCGTTGGCGAGTGGACTGATGACAATTATGTGCTCCGCGTGGGAGATGGTTTTCAATCAAGTCGTTCAAGGTTTCGAAGATTGCTTGATCGGTTAGTTCTGTCTTTTGCATAATACAGCATGTAACTTACCTGCATTCTAGGCACCACTCAGCTCCTCCTTGCCGGATTCATGTGTCCAAGGGAGTTCTCTTACCGTGGGGGAAAGGCTCACACATTCCCACCTCCCCGCATGGTTATAATGATTCAAATTTTGTGTGCGAGTACCTTGTCGAGACTGCCGCCTCCTGGCTGGAGATTCCTTGCTCTGTTGCACTAGTCAGACAAATTACAGGAGATACAGTGTCTGGTGCATGGAACACCCAGGAAATGAACGCGTCTATCATTGCCGTGTAATCATTGTCGGACTCTGGTCCACTGGTGTTCGACGGTCTCCATTTGATAGTTCCTGGAAGCACTGCTTTTGGTGCCTGAAGGAAAAGTAGTCAAGGTCTCCTTGCCAACTACCTTCTCCAGTTCTTATCGCACAGTTGCCATTAAATCCAGGCAGACTGACCACCATGGGTATGCTCTAAGAACTTTCCAGCAGGGACGTGTTTCGCTTGAACAAAGTTCTTGATCGTAGTCTCGGAGCTATCATGTGGTAAGTTCGAGCTCTGGTGAATTGAAGGAGTTACCAACAGAGATGGCCTCGACGTCTTTCAATGGCTCTCCGATGATATCTGAGGTATGACAAATGAACTCTTGCGACTTCGCATTGACCACATATTCAGATACCTGAAATAAAGGCAGAGGTCGCTGCCGGGGGGAATACCCAATTGGACGGGACTAGGGGAGACGGATAATACAGCCAACAAACCTCCGTCTTGAAAACTCGTTGAAGAGAAGCTCTGAAGTCAGCTTGCCCATACTATAAGCACCTTCCAGTTTGAAATTGTATCAGGCATCACTATGTCAGGGTAGAAATCTATCTACGCGACAAAAAGCTATATCATGATGATCCACATACCGAGGGGCTACCGTAAATGGCAAGAGATGCTGTAAAGTCAATTTTATAGGAGCAGGTCTGTTGGCGCCGTATTTATGGGCACTTGGGGAATCAGCCATATCAATTTGATGTTCACCTGTATGTCCCAAGTCAAAACAGAGCCAAAGATCAACACAGAGAACAAACACACCTTCAAACCAAGCTCAAAGTCGACTTCTGACCCATGGGATATGATGTCGTGCAGACAGTACACGGTATCTGGAACACCCATATCTGTCCAGTATAGCTTCTCGACCCCATCAGGGTTCATAAAATCATCCTTGATAGTAACAGCTCTGGATTTCACGATGTCAGCAGAGATGATGCACCAGTCTTCGGATGCGCTGCCATTGCTGCTTGTCCACCATCACATGCATGAGCTCTCTTGTCATTGTCTGATTTGCGATGAACACAGCAACCGATTCATGGACCTATCTCGCCTCAAAGAACTGAGTGGCCGTGTATATTGCTTCAAATGGAACTGACAAAGCAAGGAAACTTCAACGAATAACATGACCACTGTGGTATGACTCAGTGGGGACACTGAGCGTTCACCATGCAGAGGTCCGACCCTGATGTAGGGCATGGTATAGAACCTACGTTGCTCTCGGTATACTTCATGTTCATTGTCGAGTCAACCCTGGAGTGGAATGGGCGGGTGGTAGAGGTCGAAAGGTGTCAATTACGGGATTTGTGGAAATCTTAAGATGTCATCAGTCTTTGTATTCTTTGGTGGGTTTGTATTTGGCCTTTTGCACAATTTATTCACTACTTCCCTCATCGAGACAGCAACCGTGCACAATAGTACCCATTTGATAGACAGAAACTTGATCCTGAAAGGCGATGCATGAACAAAGAACGACCTGCTTGCGCATGTACAGGAGACAAAGATGCATCACTGCATTGCGAAGCTGTGCTGGAGTGACAGAATGGGGAGGGCCTTCCAAAATGCCAGAAACGGCAGTGAGGGTGTAAATAATGAACAACTAAGCCAGCTCCCACGGTCTATTGGCTTCATTTCTGTCCACTATTGCCCTCCAGTGCGTAAACCCTGTTAAAAACATGAGTAATGTTTGTGCCATTCCGTGGTGCTCATGGTGAGTTTTTAACAGCGCGAAAATACAATGAAGCAAACAAAAGGCTGCAACATCAGTGCTATTCTACGCTACCTACGGTGAGCATGATATTATCCACGATCAATGCATTGGGTTGATGACTGCCTTAGCAAAGTCTACAACAAGGCCCTCCATATTCTCAGGGCCACCATCCAGGCCGAAGGTGTGTGTCGTCAAGGCTCTTGGTGTAATAGTCACATATTCATACTCTTAGGCGACGTCGGTGACACCAGTTGTGAGTAGCGGCCATATTATGGCACTCCGCTAACATCCCAAGTTCCACTCTCGAAAAGGTTCTTCAGTGGAGTCTCCATCATTAGCTACGCCCAGAACAGCTTCCTGGGAAGCACAGCGAATCGTTCGACAGGTGGATGATCTTGAAGATGAGGCGACAGTTTCATCTACAGATTCTTCTGGAGTGGTCTAAGGTGCGGAATTGTTTTGCACAAATTTTGAATACTGACACGTCGACTGTGCCAGACCAGCCACCATGGTGGTACTTGATATTGTTTTCAACTGTATCTACTCTGAATCCACGACCCAGTGTCACATCTTGATATAAATTGCCCCAGCACAATTTTGATGCACCTACACCGGCTCTCATTTTCCAATATCCCGCAATAACTTGGTGCAAGCTCTATCCACATTGATGGTGTGATCTTCTTGTTGCAGCAGTGTCATTTCGATTAGACTGACCGGGTCTGATTTTTAGGCCAAAGATGTTGTTGGCACCCTTTGACAACCTTGTATACCCACCGCATTTATTCTTGAGTTTCTCTCCCACCTACCACCATCCTCTCGCGTCCCAAGTTCCATCCTCGCTCCTTGTGGCAACCTCTTTCTTTTGCGTTTCAAAGGTGTCAAATTTGTGTGACATATACGCTTGGTGGTCATCCCCGCAAAGTCCACCAGGTTCCCCATCTCCTCGACTCGTTGCATTTGAAGAACTGTCTAAATCCCACAAATTCCACTAACAAGTGTAGCAACCTCAATCATCTTTGTCTCAAAAGCTCATATTCGTTAGCTTCGACGGATAGTAATATTTATTTGATTTGACGTCATGTCACGGCCGGACAAAGGCCTACTCTGCCGCCAAAGCTCTTCACTGCTCTTCAACACGTCTATGACGCCGAGACCCTGATTGGCCTGTTGGCCATAGTATTAGGGGACTGCACCAGATGTTGGCGACTTCTTTCTCTCTCTTCTTCTTATTACTTCCCTTGATTATCTTGGCCTGAAACTGCTCACTTTCAGATATCATTCAGCCTGAATGATGTAGACTGATTTTTCCTTGTTTTGGTGCAGAGACATATAATATGAAAGCTAGGTAAGCCTTGGAATGCTACGTACTCTTCCCCGATGACGTCTCTCACATAAGCAGTGAACTCATTCAAGGAAATGCATCAAGGTAAAAGAAGACCCGTTCTCAGATCCCTCGTTCTTCCACAGTAGGGAGATTAAAGCCTTCGTTCCGGCCCAATTGAATCAGACAGATTCTTACCTCGATATGTGACTTGACTGTTCCAAACTGCTGGTCTATCCACTCAATAAGATCCCAGCCTGACGTGTATCATCAAGGTTACCAGGCATGCCGATGCGATATACCATGCCATGGAGCACAGTTCTCGAGAATTGAACCTGAAGTATTGCATATGTTATGCCATGAGCCGTGTGCACCTTTATCTATGCATGCATGCCATGCCGCTGAAGCAGAAAGTTGTGCACTTATCATGCTACTTTCTACTAACGGTTGTTGTTCTCGGCACTGCATATGGTGGTGAGTAGACCCAATCAGCACGTTTCCGCATTTCTCTAAAAGCTGTGCAGGCGCTCGCACAGCACATCTCCTCACAAACGCGGTTCCGGAAGGATGGAGGGTAGTTGTCATTGACAGAAACTCATATGTGGAAGAATAGCTTCCTTACTGAGCCCTGAGCCCTGACTTTTTCTTTCGAAGCCACGTAAACCGTATGTTACAAGGTCTGGGCCAAGAAGTCACTTCCAACTAATTGCTCGTTGTAGATGTGTACACTTTCCCCCGGTACTCTGTCCTCCTAGGTCATGAACATAAAGTGTGTATGTATTACTCCCTTCTTCCTCGATACTTGTAACTGAACCCACGACTAGTCATTCCTACACGCAACATTTTCCAGCTGCCAGACCCCTCCGCCCCATCACTGCTCATTGTCCTTCACGCCCAGGTGTGTACGCTCTTTGGGTCACAGTTACTCGATCCCGTCAACCTTCGCGGTCCCCGGCTTGACTCCAAAGAGAAAGGAAAGAGGGAATGCAACGGAACCAAGGCGGAGGGAATCAGCTGGCTCCAGTCAAGCCAAAAGGTGATCACGGCGGCCGGCAGTGTGCTCGTCATGGGGGGTGGGGCCTTAGGAATATGTATGCCGCTTTCCAACTATTTCTCCCGAGTCCCGCTGATCATCAAAATCTTATAGAGCTGGCCTCTGATATCGCTGATGTTCGCCCAATGAAAAAGGTTACTTTGCTCCATTCGCGTCAGAGGTTGTTACCCAAGTATGACAAAGGAATGCATGTCGAGAATGGGTTGGGTGTGTTATCGTTTTTGCTTCTTGTGGCTGACGTACGATGTGAATAGTCGTCCAGTCCTTGATAGCACTCAACGTTGAGATGATCCTTGGGGAGCATCTGTACATGAGTTCTGTTGACAAGGTCAACGATGCGGGACAGCGCGTTGTGCAAACACAGTCTGGGAAAGAAATGGCTGCCGATGTCCTTGTATGTTTGTCTCTCTAATAGCAGAGATAACGAAGTCTGATGGTTTTCACTAGCTGCTCTGTACAGGACAAATTCCTAACACGGCGCTGTTGAAGGAGATGGATCCGTCCATGTTGAACCCAGAAAATTTGCTAGCCCATGTGCTGAGGACTCTCCAGCTTGGTGTAATCACCCCTTCTGTTCCGGTATCGCCAGCTCTGTTGATGCTGAATCTTCAACCATGATTTACGATGCTGCTAAGCTGTGCAGCACTCGAGAAGCTTGCTTTGGATGAAAATAATACTCCCTCTGAGGAGTCAGTGTCCTCTACTTCCTCCATGCCCGTCTCGGAAGAAGAATTCAAAGACACTCCCTATGGAAACATATTCTGTGTAGGAACACTTCTGTTTTGAAAAGCATCAGAGCTCACAGATATTGTGTAGTGGCACACGACGACTGCAAAAGAGGACATCAAATGGACAGAGGACAATTTCGTGTCCCCTTTTCAGTGCAGTGGGGAAATCGACAAATCAGGTCACCCTCGATGATTTCAAGGTCACTGCAATCACTGCATTCCGCAAGGTCAATCCGGAGCCCATAAATCAGGTGTTTGGTCTGTCAGGCAGACAGTATGTTTAATGACGATGGGATCCTGCAGGATGCAACCAACAAAGCAGCTGGCGCGTACTGCGCTCGGGGGACACCAGCGGCGCTGCGCACGATCGGGATCATGGGCATGGAGCAGGGTTGTCGGTGGGGGTGCTGCACCATGAACAAGTTCCACGAGTTTCTCGGTCTGGCTCCCTTCAAGTCATTCTCGGAGTGGCCCACCAATCCTGAGATCGCACGGATGGCAGAGCTCCTGTAAGGGCGCATCAATAACCTCGAGCTCTATCCTGGTCTGCAGGCAGAGGATTGCATGCCTCTGGGACCCAGGATCGGGATTTGCAGTGGGTACACGATGACGAGTGCGATCCTGGCAGACACGATAGCACTAGAGCATGATGATCGGTTCTACACGACAGAATCGACATCTATGGGCCATTTGCCATGGTCGACACTTCAGCAGTACATTGACAACATGCCAGCCACTCTGCTAACGTATGTGAGTTTGCAGTGTAGCACTTGTGGCACACTTACCAGTCAAAGTCGTACATACAAAGTAGCCCCACTTTTCATTGTGGTCCTTTCAGCTTTCACTTGAGTGCTGCCTGACCCTGCTGTTCATATAATAGCAGCCAGAGCTGAAACCGACTACAGACTGGCAGGTGTGATGTATTACAGTATGCACCATTTTACTGCTCAATATGTTGACCATCATGAACGTATTTGGTTTAACGACGGGATAGTGCTAGGCAGACAGGCTGTACCGGAAGGATTGTTGTGCGATGTAGACATGTCAAAGGACAAAAGTGGCAAGGGGAAGAACATTTTCATATACCGTAGGGCTGACGTGATGTACATTTACACAAGAAAATTGAATTTTTTTCAAAAAAAATTAAAATACATAGGACTCGGACCTGCCGCGTGGATGCGTTGGCCCTCACTCCACTAGTCAGTATATCCCATTGTACGTTGACGCGTGGTATGGACTAACTGGTGCACACCGGGGAGCGACAATGAGGTATAGCATGGAGTCTAGGTAGGTGGTTCCATAGCGCCCTCCTTGACTTCTTCTGTCATGTCGCCATCATGATTCCACTTCGACCTATGACCAATGGGCACAAGTGGGCTGAGATACCACCTTCTGAGACTGCTCATATCCACTGCACACAAATATCCACATTCGCAATCAGACCTCAAAGTAGACTATCAGTTCGGATACCATGAGCAAAAGGCTGCGTTCTGTGCATTATCGCAGTGGGCGTCTGGGGGCGGACATGAAAGGGCAATGAAAGGGTGACCACATGAAAGGAGGTGAGCATACAGAGACAAACATATACTTGCAATTGACAGATTTCAGGAGCAAATATAGGTGGGAAGTTTTGGGTCGGGTAGCTCGCTTACCAGCAAGGTAACTTCCTTGGCATCTACTTAAATGCATCATTCTGAACCTTGGCCTGAATACGGTATTTAGAATAAAATAAATAGTCGCCACCGAGCCATGATAAATAAGGCTCCGAGTGGGGCAGTCTGAATGTCCGGAGGAGGCCCACAGCAGGTGTGACCTTCTGTGATGGCGTGGCTTTAAGTGTGAAGCATCAAGATTGATCCAATGATATTGAGTGCAGGGATGTGGGGAACTCACTCATATCCACTGGGAGTTCATGCAATCTACCTGGCATGATATGGGATACAATAAATACAGAAATGGTTTTCAGTGTAGCACACACTGATAATCACTGCATTCAGATGGTGGAAACTGGTGAACATAACAATCAACTGCTGTGCACTGTTTAGCAGGCATGACTAATGGTAAATATTGGTGCAATGCAATGCACATCAATGTATAGGTAGTAAAGTCCAGTAAATCCACTCATATCCATCGCTGATCGCGCTCCATTCATTGGTGGCAGGCTTGAATGAGGCGGCTGGATTGTCACCAGATGGAGGCATAGGTAAGCTAGGTGAAGGATTGACTAGGGGGGAAAGGATGTCGGCTGAATTATCCTGAACTTCTTTCGCATGTCCGTCGATGCCATCAATGTCGAGACCACGAGTGATGGCTTCTTCATTCCGCTCGTTCCATGCTGGTGTCTCGTCCATGCCCACAACTGTGTCTGGTGTCAATGAGGCTGACCTGTTGCCAGGCAGGGGTATAGGCACACTGGGGGAAGGACTGACTCGAGACGAAGGCTCAGCTGGAGGCGTGATGTTGGCAGAATTACTCCGGAATTTGTTGGCATGTTCCTCCATGTCATCAATATGACCATGGCAAGCGACTTCATCATTCTTCCCTGCAATCCCACTTGCATCCTCATCCACGTCGCTGTCCACATCATTACTATTCATTCCACTACTGCCTGGGACTTTGCTGGTTGATTTCAGCATTCAAGCATTGATATGCCGTCTATGCGTTCACACCTAGATTTTGCGATTTTGTAACAATACAATTGCATATCTATCCTGTACTAGTGATAATAAAAAGGACTATAGCTGAGGCTTCGAGCTGATAGTTACAGCAGTATGCGACTAGTGAAGCCAGGACTTAGATGCGACACCACTAGTGGGTCAAATCTACCAGCCGGCCACACTAGTGACTTGAATACTAGCTGAACTAATTAATATAAGGCCACTAGTAGATGAGTAATGCGACTAGTGCACCAAACAAGAAGCAGAATACACAGATCTTGTGAAGTTCAGTCACTAGCAGACCGATCGGGGCAGGAACACCTAAGTCAGGTTAACTAGTCACGTGGCAATCTCGAAGCAGGACTTAGAAATGAATTAGCAACGGATTAATGTTGTGCCCAGATCCGACTAGTATGATCAGATCTATTACGATCAGCACTAGTATAGTCCAGCTGCGCTTTCAATCATGGCCAACTACGGTTGCGAGCACGAGGCTGTGGCTAGTCATTCATCTCCGGCGCTAGTGGTGCGTTGCTGAGTCAAGAACGCGAGATTAAACCGATAGCTGAGCTCCGTGGCTCACTAGTCATCCAATAGCAACTTCTAGACCGACTATTGCGTGTTTATGCGTGATCTTTTGGGCCTAGCCAAGAAATCAGTACCGAAAATACCCCACTAGTGTAGCTGTTTGTGTTGCTTTGTACCATTCTTTACAGTATATAAGTAGTAGAATAGCCACTCGCATGGACAGGCAAGCCATCCCTGCAATTGCAAGTGACTAACAAGAGTTTAGTGACCCAATTAAAGGCTTTTGTGCTTAACCTCAACGAAGCGGCTACTAGTCGCTAAGTTACCTATAGAATTGAGTGAATTGAAGTCTCTTTTGAGCAATACTATTGTGTCCTGCAAAGACCAAGAGTGTTTCGAAGTAATTCTTGCAATTTCTCAAAGTTAAAGTATTATTCTTAGGCCAAGAGTGCCACTAGTAAGCCAAGAGTGCGAACTAGTCAAGTGAAGATCACTTGTAGGAAGTAGTACAGGGCCAAGAGAGCCATTATTTCAAAGCAGTCATAGTCCCAACGAGCGCAGTAGCTCAAAACCAAGTCACATTCAGTCAATTGTGTCTTACCCACCCCACTAGTGCGAGTAGTACGCTTGTAAAACTCACTAGTAATGAATAAAGTGTCTTTTGAACAACATCCCTTGATTATTGAGTCTGCAGAGTGCTTCTATCGTACTCAAAACACCTGAATTCAATCAATTGGTGATAGTGTAGAGTTGTGAGAGGTTTAGTGTTGGTTGGAGATCATTTCCGCCCACTAGTCTTTTGTCACTCGCCGTTACCGAGCACATCACCAGGCTTTCTCCGATAAGGAAAGGTCACTTCCAGATTCAAGAATGACTAGATGCCTACTTTCAGGATCGATCCCGCAGTCCTCATCGTTCCATGGTTATATATTCGGTCATTCAGCCTGTTAGTGTAAACGTTGTGATGCTACTGCTTGTTGTCTCTTCTCTTGGTCCTTCCCTTTGTGCATGCGTAGTTCATTGCCCCAGTTATCATTGTACCAGGTGGAAATAGCTGCTAAAGTCGTGATGTCATTTATCAATAAGATAGGGCATGTATGGCTTCTCTAGGGTGTATAACGTTCCGAGTCGCAAACGACACTTAGAACTACACTGGTCATATCCTCCTTCCAGAGCAGAGATACCTGATGGTCTGTGAATATGGCACTGGTTTGAATATGAAGAGCGAGCACGAACCATTGTTGAAGCTTGAAGGATTCTCCTCCCCTCGTTATGCCCATGCACTCTGAACAGCTCCGAGGTGTAGAATCCAATACAAGGATCCCCTTCAATTTGATGCCCTGCCGTACGTCGGCTAGAAGTAGACCACGGAGAAGGTAAGATCTGTACAGTGATCGCACAAGGTCATACACAGTCTGCTATATAGGGCGGGCTATTTCCGGCAGATCATAAGAAATCGAGATTGACGCGTCGACGAGGCTAACAAGGAAAGGATCAGTGGTGGTGAGAGGGTTATAGCAGGTATGGTGCATGATGCATGCACCTAAATGCCTCGCCTTGAGGTTATGATTAATCTATCCATGACACTGTTCATAGTCTGGTCTTCTCTTTCCGTGTCTCGACTCTAACACTTTAATTTCTCCGCCATGCAAAGTTGATGGACATATAGGCTGTGTTGTATACAGGGAGCCCATGCGACCAAAGCTTTATACAGGTCATTTGAATGTTGCCTGTCGATGATAAATTCTGTTTGATCTACGACTCGCCAGGTCACAAAAATTTGAAGACAAAGGGTGTTCGAAAATGGTGGCTGGCGGGTAGACTCGGAGCCATGTGGTACTCTTCTGGATGGCAGTGTTTTTTCAGGATTTACGAGGAATATTAATCATAGGTGGAGATTCGACGAGAGCGGGGTGATGACCATGGACGTTGACATTGAAGCAGTTTCGGGATTTGAATCTGAAGATGATGACATCATGCCATGCTCTGCCTGTGATGCATTACTACTACTAGTACCAGACAGGCTGCGTCCCGCTGGTGTTGCTCGCCCACCTTTGTTGCACGTTTCTTGTTCTACCAATACTCTCTGTGGCCAAAACTCGCCTTCATTACTATGCCATCCATTGCCTCGTTCAGGTTCCCTAGATGGGACACCGACTCAGAAGAGTTAGTCCAGATGTTTCTTTTCGTCATCTATTCGGTCCCTTATTTCAAAAATTCAAGTCTCACGGCACTCAAGGTGCCAGAAGCCCAGGAGACATGCCCCTCACTAATGAATTCAACGACACTCCGGTAAGATTTTGTCTTGGGGGACACCAGACCCTCTCATCAGATCTTCTGCGTAGGCGCAACTCAGAAATCAGGACCTGCTGAGGGAAGTAAGCCATCTGGAGGAGGTTGAGAACTGGCTTGCACAGAAATATAGGATGGCCTCTCCTGAAGACAGATGCATTGACTCTGTGGCGATCTTTCAAGGACGCAAAACGTTGTGACAGGACATTATGGCGGCGTCTTTGAATCGCTGCAAAGGCCATCTTTTGGAACAATATGTCAGCATGAGATAGCGATGATGCAGCGATGCAGAAGCTTTCTCACCTCCGTTATGAAGATAAGGCCACTGTTCCTTGTCAGTTTGTACCACGTAAATCCCCTTCCTTGACAAGAGGCGTAAGCATATATCCATGTTCATTGACCTCTATGCTCATCCCAGCTATCGTAGGCTCCATGTTGCATCGATGTGTCTCAATTTTTGGCTGTTCTCATCGGAATTGATGTGTACGAGTGCAATCCCTTACACGGTTGCATATTAGACGCATTATCGATGAAGAGTTACCTCATCGATGACCTTGGCATGCCAGAAGAACATATCCAATGTCTCCTCGGTCCAAATCTCTGGCAAATTCTTGACACCTTCCCATGCCAACATCGTAGAAGTGCTCTATAGTCTCATTGACAATCAGGAAATAGATCCGGGGGACAATATGCTTATCTACTTCGCTGGGCATGGTGCCAGCTATATCTGCGTGAAGCATTTTCTCAAATCTAAATGCGACACAAATTCCTGTCCCGTCAAAGCTCTGTGCCCCCTTGACCGCATCACTTTAGATGCCAGAGGACGTTATGTACCCAACATCAGCGATTGAGAACTCAACTCTCTTTTCAGAGATTTCGCGGGTCAAGGGGAATAAGATTACATTTATCGCAGACTGCTGTTACGCTCGCAGTTTTAGCCGCCATAGCCAAGACTCGGGAATGCGCAGCGTACATCCAATCTCTCATTCCGATGTCAAAGATATGTTATACGATGCGAATGACAGGCTGAAATACTTTCCTAACCATCACTCTGTATTGTCAAAGGATTGGCAGCTACAGTCGCCTCTGTAATAACCCATACCTGTATTAACCCATACTCTGCTGTAACCCATAGGTTTTCGTGTCGACCGACCTCGTTTGCAGGGAAAATGAGTCCATAACCCATAACCCATAGCTCTTTTGGCAAAATCCCTCTGTATTCCCCCATAATCTGGACACTTATATGGTCTAATAGCTCAGTTGTTAGTGTAAATTGCATGCTTATGAAGTGTAGCAAGTTTGAACCTTGCTTGAAGCATATTTTTAGCAACATGTACCAGTGCCAATAAATTGTTTTCTGCCAATTGCATTTTGAGCAGCCGCAATTTTCATCTCTCTTCCAGGCAAAGCCCCTAGCGAAGCTTTTCACAGCTCCGTTCTTTATTGCTCATAGCCTTTTCGACTCCACATGGCTGCTCCCAATCAGAAGATTACTACTCCCACGATCGCGGTGATGAATGTATCGTTCCGATTCCATCTCGTAAAGAGGCCCTTAAAGCTGTCTCAACTCTTCAGCAGTACATTGGCAGCATGGATGACCCATTTGTTCATCAGCTTGAAGGTATTTTTGCATCATTTGGTCAGAAAACATGTCTAGAAGAGGCTCGTTCATTAAAAGACACCGAAATCACTATGTATTTCACTTCTAATTAGGTCTAAATACAATTTACACATAATTCGTGCATTTAGAACGCTTCTGAGTGACCCTATAACGACCTCTGCCAGAACCCATACTCTGTATTAACCCATAGCCCGGAGCGTCGACCGAGGGGTATGGGTTATTACAGAGGCGACTGTAGATATGAGTTCTCACGTACTTCTAGCAGCGTGTAAAGACCACCAGGCCGCGGAGGAGACTTTGTGGAATCAGGGGTTCGGCGGTGTTTTTACCACCACACTTGTTCGTGTTATGAGGATCGGATCACTGGAAGAAGGAAACGACGTACGTTGAACTGATCCACCTTTTGAATCAGTCATACACCCAGACTCCGATCGTTTCTGGGGTCCGTAGATTCGAACGCCTTTGGTATGCTAAGCCCTAGTGAAAAGCCCTTGCATTGGGTAGCACTGGGAGTTCTCGCCATGCGCATTTGTAGCTCCGGTGATATATGCTTGGTCTGAACCAGCTTGAATCTATCAATAAATACGGAGACGGCCAAAGGACTGCTTGCTGAGCATCTCAGGTGTATCCCCATCGATTATCCTCCAGTCCAAAGAGGGGACACCAAGCTATCCGTACTCCGCTTCCACGAGAGGATGGGTGCAGACCGTTCTATCCACTCGTCATTATGGTACCCCCACCTGATTACTCTACAATCCCAATCACTGCATCAATATCTTCTCTTCACATGCATGTTCGATGGGTGCCCCCATAATCGTCGTATGTTGTATATGCGGCTTAATCGATATCTATCTTCTTCTATGCAATAATTTCTGCTTTCCTATGTCAGGCTCGCTGCCAACGCTTATTCTATTGTTACTGAGCGGTACGTCGTGTTGGAATTCTACACTGCAAAAGTTATGAGAAACTAGGACAGATATAACAGAATAACGCCCAGCGTAATAGAGAGCCTCATCCCAGTCAGATTTTGATGGTCGGTCAAGAATAATAGCAGGTCTTAACATGTGCACTCCCAATCACAGAACCATCATCGTTCTTGTCTCCACCGTGGCTCGTGTTTTATCTCTGGATGATTCTTTGGTAGATGCACCAATTGAACTTGACACCTACATTCCAACGCCCGATCCAATAATATGAGAGTCGCCGACAGGACACCTCCCGCTTGGTGACGCGTTCTCCGCTCGTAATTCTGGCGGATCTCAATTGACACAAGAAAATTGCATATTGCCAAATACTCAAATACGCATGAACAAAGACTCTGGGTTTGACAAGAGAGACGACAGAGCCTTGATTTCCATTTTGACCGAGAAAGGAAAAAGTAGCGTATAAAAACAAGATCCCCCAATTCCGAACGTGTAACGCAAACGAGAGAAAGGCTGAAAAAAGCGGATGCAATTGAAAAAGCGACTTCTCGTATCGAGAACGAAGGCGTGGAAAGCGTACAGCGGTACGTTACGACCTTTTCTGCGCCAATGGAGGTCTGGAACAGCCATCCAAGCTCTGAGTGACCCTCTCTACAGGGCTCGCTAAACTGTCCGTGCAAAGCCCGCATCTCCTCCAAGCGAAAATCGCCCAACTTTCCTTGGGAGAGAGAGGTCATTTCCAGTGTCGAGGAGGACGTGAGGTCCATGTCCGCGGAATGGTTCACTCCATCCGATTGCTGTTGACCACGCCCGCCCTTGTTGGATCTTTCTTTGTGTGTGCGTAGTCCGTTGCCCTAGTCATTGTTGCACCATACCAGACGGGAAGTCGTGATGCAATTCATCGAGAAAGTAAGAGAGGCATGACTCCTCTAGGGTATATGACCTTCCAAGTCGCGAGGAGGGAGGATCAGTC
The DNA here is from genome assembly GCA_030435635.1 of Armillaria borealis. Lineage (NCBI taxonomy): Eukaryota > Fungi > Basidiomycota > Agaricomycetes > Agaricales > Physalacriaceae > Armillaria > Armillaria borealis. The sequence goes on along the minus strand of JAUEPT010000059.1, from coordinate 300,481 downwards.
GGAGAGGATGTTACGAGGCGTCGCTCTGGAATTCTGGTTTCGAGGGCTAACACCATTGCCCGCTCTTCGTATCTGTCAAGAACGCGAAACAGTCGGTTGGCCAAAAGATGTCCTGTTTCATTTGTAAATGCTGCCTCGTCAGACACAGCAAAAGGACGGGAAAACAGAACCGACCAAAAGTCCGGTACAGATCAACGTAAAAAAACATCCCGACAGACGACAACCTTAATTGAATCGTATCTGCGCATTGCGACCCTTAACCTTCTCAGAGACGGCGTACGTCAAGCGGGCATCAATGTCGGGCGTCCAACACCATGCTGCGAGCCAGCTGGACAGATACGTCTAACGGATTGTGAATAAGGCACTCGTTTGAATATGAAGAGCATGGACGAACCCTCAACAGAAACACGTTTGAAGCTTGAAGGATTTTCCTCTCCTCATTACGCCGATATCGACTCTGAACAGTTAGAATCCAAGCAAGCACATTCTTTGAAATGTCATACGCCGACTTGAAACAAAGCGCGCAGAAGGTCTGTCACTGCGGCGACTGAACATTGCCGGAGAGCCTATAAAGCGCCGCAATGAAACAATGAAACCTCATGGAGATCCTGGTACCAGGGTCGAACATCTATAGGAGGTGCACCAGATCAGCCTAGAAGAGGTAGAGGAAGGGGTCAGGATGTACAAACGATCTGCTTGACGAGTTCGACTTTACTTCAATACCACATAGCAAAAGCCCTTTCCTGACGCACTTTCGTGATGAGGTTCCGATGCTCTGCAATTTTCTTGAGACCATCGGTCGGTGTATGGCCGCCGCGTCCGTTTTACCCTCCTCGCTGGGCGGGTTATTAGACTTTCGGTAACCCATGGCTCCATTCATCGACTTGCTTACACCCGGGACCCACAGCCAATTACTAGGCTTCAGTTTATCCGGACCACGATGTTCCACAACACCCCCTGCAAGTATGCTCAGCGCTCATGAAGGTCCCTGTCCGCCGGCGAAAGAACCAGCATGCGCTGGCATAAACGATTATACCGGTGCATGAGCGTGCGGTGCGCGTCTTCGTACGAACAATGCATGCGTTATAACCTTACGGGAGGATAAGGATCTGCGCTTGAGCCATTGTTCCTCGCGCAAACTCGGTTCGACGGAAACCATGCTCCGTAGGCCATGTTGCGCAAGCGTAACACGGCTGGGTGGGGAAAGAGTTCGCAGCATTGGGATGTTCGATGTCGGTGACGAGGCGAGCACTGTTGAATGCACCATCATCGTTTCGCAGTACAGACTAACATCGTCAGATCACTTTCATGTTGAGAAGCTGCATATCTTACTGAAAGTTGTACGTCTTCGCCAAGTCATCGATGAAATACCCAACTTGAAAAGGCTATCCCTCTTCGCTAAAGACAAGGTCTTAGGTAATTGAGCGTGGCATCATAAAGGGACGTACCGACAGCACTGCTCCTCATACCGACGCCAAAAATGGAACCGGCGTAGCAGCCATCGTACGACCGCAACAATTGAAGGGGAATGGACGGTCTTCCGGCGTTGAGAGCAAAAATCTATCTGTGGGTTCCAATGTGGAAACCTGTGGCGCCATGCAGACGGCCGTGGGTACCGTCAGCTGTTGCCTGGTCCAGACCGTCACTGTCGTCGTCGTCCACTGTCGGGATCTCAGCCATACCTACTTCCTACACCTGTAGCTCCGCTTCCCCTGCATTAGCCTCTACCTCCCGGCACAGTCCTCCTTTGAAGGAGATATATCTCTCTCTTCGTCTTCGAGCTCCCGAATTGTTGCATTTCGGTCGTGCAGCATCCGAGCTGCAGAGATTGACGTTCTTCGTCTGATGAAGATTTGGAGGCTACCGAATCTTTGCGTAACATTAGGTAACATAACACTAATGGATTTGTGGAGTGGTGTTACGTGGAGTACGAAGTTGAATGGTGCTATCGGCGCAAGGTCCTAATTAGGAACGGAGCCAGGCTTTCTATATCTTGATGGCGGAGGATCGGCAGGCGTCAAATCGATTAGGTTTCAAGCTTGCCGATTTCAAGCCGGCCAAAACATTTCGACAGAATACTTATATTGATTGCTTCACTTTTCGTTGGGTAAAAGTTTGCGGTACGTGTTATTTCATTCTTTCATTACAAGATAATCACTCAAGTTATTTACAGACACGCTCCGTGCGAGTCGCTATCCACTAATAACTATAGAATGATCGCCGTCTTGTTATTCTCCTCGCAAGCTTTGGAACCGTGATGAGAAGTACCTTCGATGCTGAAAAGCTTCGCTTCGAGTTTAATCGGTAACGTGTGCTTGATAGTTGACGAAAGGTTGCTAGTGGAGGTACGTCTTTGGTACTCTCCTTGTCGGTAATGGGATTACTGATGTCGATCTCAGTGGCAGGAAATATCGACTCTCCAGCGACTTCACAAACAGACGAAGTGGTGAGGACTTGGTTAATTTTCGTCAGAGTTTCGATAATGAATGTGATATGAATCATATGACGACAGATTAGCTATTACAGAATAAGTTTTAGCCGGAAGTTTGGTTTCGCCGTAGCTCTCCCAACTCAGGCTTCTTGCTTCAGCGGTCACACTCATCCTCATGCATCTGATCTACCCACCGGAGCGATGGAGACCAGGAATCGTTATGAATGCCAAAAACCAGCGTTTGGGACTGGGAAATGGACGTAATGAGGATCCTCAGGCTGTAATATGACGAAAAACTTCGTTAGACATATACTATGATATGGACAAACACAGGTCGCATCCTGTCCGTCTCGCTGCCACGCTTGGTCCCATGCCTCTTGCGCAGCCTATGCTTTCTAGCACAACATTCTTGTCTTAGCAATTGTATACCAAATGGTGCGTTCCGTTTTCGTCATCGTTCTGTTCCTTACATACTGAAACTTCTGTGCGCAGCAGATTTCAAGCCGTCAACCACCCCAAGAAACCTTACAAAGACTCGCCACCAAATGCAGCTACGCCCCGGTACGATTGTGCCTTCTGAATAATGTGATCCGCTCATTAAATCTGCTGCATAGGCGCAGCTCGTAGATCCCGAGCTTCAGGAAATATGTCCTTTGAAGATGGTCGAGAGCAGGCTCGCACGAAAATTTGGCATGACCTCAGCTTCTCAGGGCATCGACTCTGAGTCTTGCAAGAAACCGGAAGGCGTCGTAAATTACCATGGAGACTCCGACGTTTCTACGTCGTCCTTCTAGCTTTCCTTCGAAAGGTCAACCAAACAGCGTCAAATGGCGATGATGTAAAGGAATTGCATATATTCCGTCTCAAAGACGCATCGACTCCACTTCGACTCCTCGACGGCTATCTGTCCCTGGCCCGAAGAATGTATACCCTAGTCGTTGATCCTTAGGCTCATCCCCGTTGTCGTAGGCTCCATTCCCTGTTGACGCGTCTCGGTTTGGGCTGTTTTGATTGGCATAGATGCCTACGAGTCTAATCCCCTGTATGGCTGTGCATCGGACGCATTATCAATGAAGAGATTCATAATTGACATCGGCACTCCAGAACATCGATCCAATGTCTCCTCGGCTCTTAACACTTTTTCGTAACGATCCCTTAACAACTTCCCGTGCCAACATCGGCAACATACTCCACAGTCTCATCGACAACCCTGGAATTGAACGAGGCAACAATACCATTGTCTATTATGCCGGGCGTGGGTCGAGCTACCATTGTTCCGGGCATTTCTCACTGCACCGGATTTGAGGTGCAGATTAGGTGCAGCCATCGATCGCGACACGATAGACACCGATGGACCTCCAATACACGATATTTACGACCGAGAACTCAACGCCCCCTTCACAGAAATCTTTCGCTCCAATGGGCATAAAATAACGTTCTTCGCAGACTGTTGTCACGTCAGTGGTATGAGCAGGGATCCAGATCCGGAAATAGGACTACACTTTACGTGCGCGACTCGCCCGGGTTCAAATATCAATGATATGCTACGCGCTGCCGATGAAAGCCTGTCTCGCCATCTATCTGTGCTATCGAAGAATCAGGAGCCAGATATGGGTTCTCACGTAATTCTTGCAGTGTGTAGGAATTATCAGTATGCGAAGGAGACTTTCGGAAAGGAGGGATACGACGGGGCTTTTACGAGGTCGCTTGTCAGTGAGCTAATGTCCGGTGGGGGAAGAAGGATACGACATATGTCGAACTCAGCGAGCGTCTGAATCAGGCGTATTTCCAGACTCCAGTTGTTGCTGGGGACCATAAATATCGACGTCTTTGGTATAGACATGCCCATACTTACTGATACCTTTGCCGGTCATATCAGGAAGCGTGACTTCTTAATTTCACTTTAATGAAGACGGTGCAGATGATCTGAAAATATATTTTATCTTGCTAGAGAGGGAACGCTTATTTGGCCACCAAGTTGGGCCGCCAGTACATGTAACATAATGAGCGCATCTGTACGTATGCGTAGTACCAATAAAATGTTGAGGATTGTGGTTTCACAGCCACTGGGCCGACGGCTACGCCGTCTTTTGTTTTACATTATTTTGATTTTCGTATCGATCACTACCGTTTCTTGGCTTCGTACCACCACCACCTACGTATTGTCCACGAATATACGTTCGTTCGAGCCATATCCGTCACGTCCTTTGTGCCTGCCGACGTCTATTCCCAACATAAAAATGCTCGTATGGTATGAAGAAACTAGACAGGGCCGCCATGTGCTCTCCGGTAATATTGATTATCCTGTAATGGAAGTAAAGAACAACTCGGCGCAGAGACGAGAAGCCTCGAGAATCTAGTCTCCCCTGGGCAGACTCAAATTAAGAACAGTCGAGATTTGAAATAATCGAGAATCGGGATCTTTACACATCTGAATCAGCTGTTCGGATCCACCGCGGCGCTTCTCTGTTGATCCTTGCCGATCATCTGAATCTCAACTTGTTTATCCCAAGGTTAGAGCAACCGTCCAATGTCTGTCTGCCGCGATACTACGTACCAGACACGGCGACGCACTGCTTGGTATCATCGTAACGGTACAGTATACGAAGGATTGCATAGAAGTAAGTATTAGGTATGAGCTTGTTGTAAAGGCGAGATATACAACCCTTAAGGCACCCATGCCAAGGCCTAGCATCTTTCATGGTGCCTGATACCAAACACGCTCGTGTTTGTGGTCCCCAGCAACAACCGGAGTCTGCGAACAAGACTGATTCAAAAGCTTAGTGAGCCCGACATATGTCACTTCCTTCTTCCAATCGCCCGATTCCAGTACATCAACGAGCGTCTTGGTAAAAATCCCGCAGTATCCTTCCTTTCCAGTGGTCTCCCTAGCATACTGGTAATCCCTACACGCTGCCAGAACTACGTAAGAACCCATATCGGGCTCCCAATCCTTGGATAATACAGATCGGTAGCAAGGAAGGTCCCTCAGTCTTTGGTCCGCCGCGCGTAGCATATCGTTGACGTCAGAGTGGAAAGTCGGGCGTGTGGTGCGTATTGCCGAATCTCGGCTTTGTCGTTCAAAACCGGTTGCATGGCAGCAATCTGTAATAAACGTGATATGATGTCCCTTCACACGGGATATCTGCGTGAACAGAGTGCTGAGCTCTCGGTCACTGATGTCCGGTATCCAGTGCTCATCAGAGTCAATGGTGTCACGGTCGATGGGGCACAGAGCCTCGACGGGACAATCACCCGTCTGGCATATAGATTCTGTGGACAAATGCTCCGAGCAATAGTAGCTCGAGCCGTGACCGGCGTAATAGATGATTATATTGTCGCCAGGTTCAATATCAGGGTTATCAATGAGACTGTAGAGCATGTTTACGATGTTGGACCGGGAAGGTGTGAACAGATCACTCGAAGGGGTGGGATTTTGAGAGCCAAGGAGGCATTGGATGCGTTTTTCTGGTACGCCGACGTCTTCAATTAGGGATTTCTTCACTAGTTTGGCGTCCGACACACAGCCGCGCAGGGGACTGGACTGGTATGCGTCGATACCGATGAGGACAGCCCAAAAGCGAGATGCATCGACGCGGTGCTGGGTCTAGGACAATTGGAATAAACAAGGGTCGATGTAATGGATGTATGCGCTTACGGCTGGGGTCTGGGTAAGTTGAGAATGGGGAGCTGGAAGGCTACGACGAAGACGGTTAAGTCGATTCAATTGCTTTACGTCATCATTATTTGGTGCCGATAACTTCAATGTTCGAAGGAAAAGCAGGACGCAGCAAAAACGTCCCCATAGTGATTTGTCTCGCCTTTGTGCTTCTCGTAAAACTGCCGCAGAATCGATGCCTTGGGGGGATACCATCCCAAACTTTTGTGCGAGCCGCCTCTCCACCTCTTCTAAATGCTGTAGTTCCTGCATGTCTGGACGTTGAGGTAGTGCCTATGCGGTCAACCTGATGAGAAAGAGCTGCAGCGTCTAAATGTGAACTCGTACAGGGGAACAGCTGTCTTGGGGGATCAATCCTGGTGAGGCCGTGTGTGTCCGATCGTTGGGAACGTGTTGCGCCTGAGCATTTGTTCGATATCATAAGCAACCGAGGGAATGACGGATAAGAGACATACAGTCTGATGGAGGACCGAGCGGAATGATATGTCGCTCATTGTAGACGAGTCCCCGATGGTGCATACAGAGAGTCAGCGAGTAGCTTCGCGTGGTGGAAGGACACTTTGCCGGATCTCACGCCAACATAAAGACGTGCTGTGAATCCTTAGTCAGAAGAAGCGCATTCATATAATGAAAAAAGATGTTCCCACCAGTGACTCTAAGATTCGAAGTGTCAGGGGTGGATAGAAGAGCAATTCATTCTTCGCATTTGGTGACGAATAAGTCGCTTACAGCTGTCTGTGAAGTCACGCTTCGTTGTGTCGTAGTGTCAAAGCTCAAGGATGTTCGGCGTGTTGCGTAAAAAGAAAACCCACGACAGTTCCCGCAAATTTGTTCGGTTCTGGAATATTCGAATAGCATCGTCCTGGCTGAATAGCCATTGATGTTGATGACCTGTCATTTAGCCGCTGAAGAAAATATTAGCTGCTCAGGCTGAAGCTGCAATGGATTGAAAACTATCAAATTTATGATTTGTGACCGGTGATAGCGAAGCGGCAGATAAAATTATGTCGACCTAAAATCATGTAAATATGTGACACCTGCTCCGCCTAGCTTCGGCAGTGACAGGCTTGAATTGTTCTGCCACCAGGATCAATCATCAGATTGAAATAGTAGTGATATCACTGCACTTTTGAAGATTCCGAGTGCCAAGTTCTAACCTTAGTACGATACAGTCTGCTTGAATACTGATCGCCGTCCGACCTTCACGGGGATTGTACAAGTATTAATGGCGAACCTTAATTACAACTTTCTTAGTCCCTATGTAAGATTTACTAGAGATAACAGGTTCTATGTTCACCCTGCTTCAAGTTGCGTCCGGCCGCGCAAATCACTGAATCAGTGGCGCAAAATGTTTGTACTTAGGTAATCGGACCGCCGTTCCGGTACATCAGATTGTTCGTTCGGTCTGGGGACGATTTCTCTCCGACTTTTTTTTTCTTTGAGAGTTATACATTATTTTGGAGTCCGAATATACTTTTTGACTCTAAGAGGTGCCTGTAGCCTAGTCCGACATTATCGCGCCCCACATGTGGATCTAGCATTTGCCGAAGGCCCCACAAGATTTTAAAAAATGGACCACAGCGCGACCCACCACATCAAAATGGATAGAGATGATCACGAAGTAGGTCTTGTCAACTGGAATAATCGCATAGCTATACTAACGTCCTGAATGTCCCGAAGAATCCCGAGCTGTCTGGAGGTACAACATGGTAGCGTATATGCGCAACAAGCACCCGCATGTCTCCCCAAACAAGTACGTCAATGACTGGACACTTGCAACACTCGAGGAGAGCCTGATGAAATATATATGGTTAGCACGTCAAGAAACAGGAGCAGACCTCAAAGGGAAAAGCACACGGGGCTCTTGTCATCTCAGAGGCTCACATGCACAGCTCGGCGTTGGCACTTAGGTATGTCATTAGCATATTGTTTAGTAGCCAATGTTATTCAGATGAGCAGGGAGAAAACGAACGAAGATGCGACGGACGGAATAGAGGCACCAGGGGATGATTTGGAGGATTTTCAGCCAGCTCGAAACAACGGTACTGTAGCTCCGTGTATGGAAGCAACTTTGGAGGACCCCTTACGCTGACTAATTCATACTATTCATGCAACCAGGAGGGTCTTACCCCTTACGTTGCCTAAATTAAGCAACCGCCCCGCAGGGAACGACAAATTTTGAGTCACTGCTGGTCACATCCTAAGAATTTTGGACTTATCTCGGGTCTGACCTAAGCAACCGACCCCTCCTTACGCCTTATGGACGTTGATAATAGGCAACGCATACGTTGCTTCCATACACGGAGCTACAGTAGGCGTCGCCAAGTGATTGAGGGTTCTGATGAAGAGGATGTCGAGAATGAGGGATCACACATGAGGAAGGTCATAGAAATGAATCAGTGGCAGTAAGTGATGCAACTATGGCCCAGGAAACGATACTAGAATCATCCATTGATAGATTATCGCATGCAGGCAGGAAGCTGTGAAACACAGGTGGCTTCCTTCATTTGTCCTTCATGTCTGTGTGCCCTCACCTCATGCTAATCATCTTGCATGTGTTGGTCTCGGGGTCTCGCGAATCTTGCAGTGCTGCACGCTTGGGGAAGCGAAGGAAACGATGAAGCACGCGGTACGTGGACTCAGATAACATTATGTAAGTATCCCAATACAGTACCTTTCTCTCGATGTGGTATGTTTTTCCCGCAGAGGGAGGTCGGTCGAGACTCAAAAAATGAATAGACGCGATGTACTTCATTAAAAATTTCGAGATTCTTGTGAACATTAGTTCCTTGTGATTCAGTGGTGTTCCTTTCCCTTACCACTGAACCGCAAGTTCTAATAACCATATGAAAGCCGGATATAGCGCATTATATTCTTGTACAATAAAATGACCACGTGTAACGGTTTGGTAACGGTGTAGTCTTATGTAGCATCCTGGAACCAAACGCACTGGTCCATATGGTCCCCAGCAACTACAGGAGTCTGGAATTGCGAGCGATTCAGGAGCTTGGTGAGACCAACATACGTTGTATCCTTCTTCCAGTCATCCGACCCCAGAACGTTAACAAGTTGCCTAGTGAAATCCCCGCCATATTGTTTTCCTACAGGAGTCTCCCGCACAGTCTGGTAATCCTGACAAGCTGCCAAAATTACATGAGAGCTCATATCTTCCCGCCACTCTTGCGATTCAACAGATTTATAGCCAGGTAAATACCCCAACCGTTTATCTGCAGCGCTGAACATACCATGAATATCGGAATTAAGGGTTGTGCGTGTGGAGCGTAGTCCTGTTTTTGGATCTGGATCCCTGCTCACGCTCCCAGAGAAACAACAGTCAGCGATGAATGTGATCTTTTGCCCCTTGGTGTAAGATATCTGTGCAAACAGAGTATTGAGCTCTCGGTCACTGATGTCGGGTATCCAGACATCATTGACATCCTGGGTGTCGCGATCCATGGGGCACAGAGCTTCGATGGGACAGGTACCAGTTTGACATGAAGGTGCCGGTAGGGAATTCATGGAAGCTGCTGGTGTATCGGATTCTGGAGTGAGGTGCCCTGAACAGCGATAGCTCGAACCGTGCCCAGCGTAATAGATGATGATATTGTCGCCCCGTGCAATTTCAGGGTGGTCTATGAGACCAGCGAGTGTGTTAACGATATTGGCACGAGAAGGTGTCAACAGTGGATCATCGGAGGAGGAGGAGGGATTTTGAGAGCCGAGAAGACACTGGATGCGATGTTCTGGCACCTCAAGCTTGTCAATCAGAAGTTCTTTCATCAGCAATGCGTCCGATACGCAACCTTCTAAGCAATTCAATTTGTATGCATCGATGCCAATAAGAACAGCCCAAAATCGAGATGCATGGTATGGGTACTACAACCGCGGGAATAAGCCAAAAACTTAACATTTGCGAATGCACACTTACGGGTCCAACTTTGATCCGATCATGCGTAAAGCGGGTACGAAGGTGGTAGAGCTTCTGTAAATCCGCTATATCGTCGTTACTGGGCACAGATATGTTGTTTTGAAAGAAACCTAGGACAACGCCGGGAAGCGTTCGTGATGCCGACTCTAAAGCACGCCTTCTTGCCTCCTTCCGGACTGCTGTAGAGTCTATGCAAACACCTTCACAAACATCCGGTAGTCCTGGGCAAGTCGCCTCTCCAACTCCTCCAAACGCCGCAGTTCCCCGAGGTCTGTAGGTGGACGTGGGGTCTATTTAACAAAAATGATGAGAGGTGCAGAACGCCCACAAAGTAAGCCCGTACCGGAGAAATTTTATTTTTGGGGATCATTACTCGTGAGGTTTCGTGTTGTTCATGGTCTAGAGGTGCACCAGCGGGAGCCTATGAATATTAATACGAAAGAACCCGGAGGATGAATCAAAAATGCGTACCATCAGGAGAGCGACCTAAAATCTTTTGCCAGTGGTGTGGGTAGTACAAGAGGCGTTGATACGAGACATATCAATGTTAATGACAGGATACAACGTGCTTCACATCTGGGGAAGACTGTGAGATCGAAAGAGTGTGACAACAGATTCAATAATATATGCTACCTTGCTAGTCACCAACCAGTCACCCATGGGAGTAACGAAGAAGATCAGAGATCACGTATGTTTGTTGGATGCATGTCGTGCACGTTGCTTACAACTCTGCACCAAGGGCTCGGATACAAGTGGCCATGTAGTATATGTGGCAATTGCCTCATGACACTGGTAAATGGCGAGCGTACATCTTTGGGAGGTCACAAAAACTTACCAATACCATGATATTGGAGCACAAAGTCACTAGCCAGACCGAGTATCTCAGAACTTCGTCTACCGGTGAAAATATTCGTTATAGCTTAATATCAAGGTAGCCGAGAGGTAGATGCCATATCTTCCTTGTTTGTAGCATTAAATGCGCACCAGAACGGTCAACCGTCAGCGGGGAGAAGACGGAGCAACACGAAGCTTTTCCTGAATCCCGAATAGATCTTAGTATAGAGAGCCATCGATCCGTGTAAGTCAATGAACTGAACGAAGTCTACGGGGAAAGGGAAACAGCGGGAATGACGCTGCTGAAACAGTGAAAACCTTCGGGACAGCGGACCGGAGCTTTGACCATCATCGATCATCTTCTATCACTGGCAGGATTCATAAGTGAAGGAAACTCGTTTTCACTGCGAAGTCTGTAGCTCCTTCTTCATTTATTTTTCCTTGCGGCATTTGACTTAGGCTTGATCGAATTCATGCAGACGCCCAGCACGAAAATAGCTTAATTGGCTAGGATGACTAGGCCTATTTAAGTAACGTATTCAACCAAATCCAAAAGCCCCTCCTGGATCGAAATGACAGTAGTCATTGATATACGCTACTTTAAATAACAGTGTGCGCTTGTAGAAGGAGCGGCCGATTTCGGTGCTATGTGGTGGCGTGGTCGGGCAACGCTTACTGGTTCCTGGCAGATGCTCTACACATCGTATACCCAGCTTAGCGCCAAGTTGCACGTTGGCATGCAAAAATCAAGCCTTACTTCAATAGCACCCTTGGAACTCTCCCTAACCCTCAATCTGCACATAACGTGACTTATATAAGGTTTAACGAGTGAGTGTGGTCACTGGTGCAGTCTCTAATGCGGCGCACGTCTTCATTTCAGCTTCTTCCTCCATCCTCAAGGAATGTTTCTATGACGGCAGCTGAGCTTAATGTTCTCGCATATCTAAGACGGTCACAGAGAGCCATGCCGGTGGTGGCTTCCACCTTCCTTTTCCTGGATGTCTTTCTCAGGTGGCGATGACTCGTTATCATGCGTCGTGCATGGCGACTGTGATTACCACTAGCTCAACTGTTTACAAAATCACCTGTTGAAGATAGTTCATAAACCGATAGCGGTACGCCCGTGGAATGCCACATTTCAACCTTAACGGAAATCATTTATCTTCAGCGACATCTTCATCCGATAGTTTATTTTTGTCGGGATTGAATGTGATGGGCTTGGAACTCTGTGCCATGACGATAGGTCAGCTTTCAGCCGGTGGTTTCGTTTCGCCCTAGATGGCTTCTACTATTACCACGGTATCGACTTCTCATGCCTCGTATACATTGTCCACTAGATCTAAAGCGACTCGTGTACGGCGGTTCGACCAGTGGAGTGACGCAAGGTGCGCTTGGACGGGGAACTCAAGGGGAACTGAGAAGATTCTCGGGCTTTGATAGGTCGAGAAGATTCGTTAAGCGCCTGGTTGGGGGGCGCGCTTATTGGACCCATTATCCCGTCTCATCATTTACTTTTGTCGGAAGAAAGTAACCCATGAGGATAGAATGTTCTACCAAATGAGATGAGAAGAGTGGCTACGGGGGTGTCATTCGTTGGATAATTCTGGTCTAACGTTCGATGATGGCTTGACGCATGGTGGCGCGGCGACGGGTAGGTAAATAGGCTTCTTCGTTTAGCCGTCGTCAGTATTCATGTGCTTCACTCAGTTCTTAAGTGATGGAAACAATACAAATCGACTGTATGGTTCGAGTGAGGTCAATATGGAAGGTTCTCGGCCTCGATACTTGCGCAGACATACCTCATAGGTCCTGAGGTGATATTACATGGTCGGGTTTTGTGAGGGAGCGTAAGGTTTGGCTACGATCGGGGCTACTTTCCGCGCCAGATTGACAAGAATTGTTGCCCTAGTGTGAGGCGCGACCGTTAGAACAATGGATTAGGCTACGATGTTCGCTTGGGCTACCTTGCATACAGTGGAGTAATGGTCAAAGATTGTTTTATTTCAATAAACATAATTATACAGAATGCTCACGTTAGAGCACCCAAGCCAACACTTAATCTTTTACACCTAATACCAAACGCGTTCGTATCTATGGACCCCAGCAACGACCGGAGTCTGAGCGTCCGACTGATTCAGAAGCAAGTAAGCTCAACATATGTCGTTTCCTTCTTCCAGTCGTCCGACTTCAAAACACGAAGAAGTATCTTGGTGAAAGTTCCGCCGTATTCCCCGCTTTCCAAAGTCTCCCTCGCAGTCTGGTAGTCTCGACACGCCGTCAGACCTACATGAGAAAGCCTATCTGGCTTCCAATCATCCGATAATATAGATTGATAGCCAGGAAAGTGTTCCAGCCATTCATGTCCAGCGCGCAACATACCGTTGACATCAGAATGAGTAGTGGTGTATGCTGCGCAATTCTGTGTCTGGGGTTCGGGAAAAACTGTGAGCGTAACAGCAGTCTGCGATGAACGTAATCTTATGGCCCTGGACGCGACATATTTCCGTGAAAAGAGCGTCGAGCTCTCGGTCGCTGATATCGGGTACGTAACGACCTTCGGCGTCTAAAGCGTCGCGATCGAGGGGGCACGGAGTTTCGACGGGACAGGAATTTGTATCGCATGTAGGTTTGAGAAAATGTTTTGCACAGTTATAACGGGCGCCGTGCCCTGCGAAGTAGATAAGAATATTGTCCCCTGGATCAATTTCCTGATTGTCGATGAGACTATAGAGCACTTGTAGGATATGGCCGCGACAGGCGTAAGAGATCGCCAGAGGTGGGGTCTTCAGAGCCGAGGAGACACTAGATACGTTCTTCTGACGTGCCCAGGTCGTCAATCAGGAAACACTTCATTGATAATTTGTCCGAGACGCAGCCACGTAGGGGTCCGTGCCCACAGGCCTTGGAAAGTTCGAACTGAGCAAACAAACAAGCGCGTCGCGTCGCGTTAGCGCCCGCCGCCGAGGGACTTCTGCAGTGCGCCGAATTCTCATGGAACCCATTCTGTTCTCGTGCACCGATTCATGTACCAAACAGTCGGTTGTTTCTGTCCACCGAACATTCGGTAACGCGAGATAATGTCCCACTCATGCGGGGGCCTCGATTCAAAATGCGAGCTTTGATGCGCAAGTGAAGACTACGCTCCCTCGAAGACCTCAGAAACGGAACACCTTTTATCGCGCCCAAACATCACTCCGCTGTCGGACACGATGCAGGGGTGTTCCATAACAACCGTTGAGTGTCGAAGCGTCTCGTCGATACAAGTCTGCAGGTACGAGAGACCACAACGATATCAGGCAGTCAGTTTTGTGTCCTTGACGCGTAGTACTGCACAATAACGTTTAGTCCGCACATCACGATGAAAAAGAGAAGCCTTACTTCAGATCCTGCTTCGAGAAACTTCTGCGGTGAGTTCTTCGCAACTCATTGGATTACCCTTAGATATATTGATTCAGCCCAGTCGTCAGAATAATGGAAAACGATGCGTACTTGGACATCCTTCCCCTGCTTGAGACTTAGCCAAGTAAATACTAGTTCCTGCTGTAGATGCTGACAACCTCCTCGAAATAACCATGAGTCATTGCCGCTGCGGCATCACTCTCCTGACTTCTCTGCCTAAACACAGCGTTTGGCCGTGTCAAATTCATATACTCTCTTCGTCCGTTTGAGAGCAAGTACCAACTGTACTATTGTAGAATAATATGTCCATACGTCGCCGTGAGAGTCTATGACGGTAGCTTATCCCTACAAGGAACAGAATAAGCTGTAGATTTGACTCGATATGAATTGCCAACGTACAAGTTAAGAAAGCACCCGCCACGGCCAATCCACACCTGACCATACAGCCTGATGTCCTGATCTCTGTGGCCAATCCTGAGGTGGCGGGTCAGGCGCAATATACTCTGGCGGACAGCGCGAAGGCCACTGGCGTCAAGTCAGAGTTTTGGTTTGTGACAGCCGGAGCACCTCCGAGTCTGTTGAAGCACAAGGACGATTTTGCCAGTGAGTACAACACGTTCCTGCTGATTGAACGCGGAGGTCTCATCCAGGTACTCGCCATCCCGAAATGACATCAGCAAAAACATTGGAAAGCCGGACGCCGAGTCTCTGCACCGTTGCATTGGGCCCGAGCATACTGACCGAACGAACAAATCGGTTGCTAGTTCCTGTCCGTGAATGGACAGTGAGCCTTCGATATTCAGACAGGTCCTGTTAAATATCGCCCGATGTGAGGACGAGTGATGTTAAGGCTGAAGGCACATACCGAAATCCAACCGGTGTACTGTACAGCTGCCGAGCTGACACAGCCTCAGAATTTTTTCTCGCAGAAATTGAGGGATAGTCGACTAGACGATGGGGAAAATCAACGTTCTACAATAATCTTGAGGAACGCATGGATGGCAATCGGTGCAGAGCACACGCGGATATCAAATCACGAAGACTGGAGCCTTCGAGGAGGGAAATCACGAGGAATAAGTCCTTCGAGGAGCAATCAGAACCGTGTATCAGCCTGGATTTTTTTTTTTTCAATTTCGCTCCAGAGCAGTGTGGTAGCGCGTAGACCAGTTAGAAAGAACAGTAGTCAAGGTAGACAGGGGGTAAGGGGGTAGTGAGCGCTGTAATCTCAGTCGCTGTCAGAGATGATGTAGAGTGAAATTCCGGAATGTCTGCGAAATCACCCCGCTATCACGCTCAAACCATCTCCAAGGTATCCCACACCATCGGGTTGCATAGATGGTGACACCGAGGACCGCGACATAATTCTCAGAACCACTATCCAGTGCGACCCGAGAAGTCCCGTATAGCTACAGCAGAGTAAAGTGGAAGCATACAAGCTTGCAGGGCTATAGCGACGTCAGAGCCAAGGCGATTGTCGAGCTCTTTGAAGAGTATGCTTTGTACGCTTGCCCCAAGGTAGCGTATGGCTACACATGTAGTACTGCGGCACGACAGCATTTAGCCACGGTCAATGAGAAAGGCATAAGCGTGCTTTACGGTCGTAACAGATCCTGCAGCCACGATAAACGAGGCCTTCTCTACGTTTATCCGGACCACGACGTTCCACAACATCTCTTGCATGCATGCTCAGCGCTCACGGAGGTCCCTGTCCACCGGCGAAAGAACCAGCATGCGCTGGCATAAACAATTATACCGGTGCATGAGCGTGCGGTGCGCGTCTTGATACAAACGATGCGTGCAATATAACCTTGCAGGAGGATAAGGATCCACGCTTGGGTCATTGTCCCCCGCGCAAGCTTGATTCGACGGAAACCATGTTCCGTAGGCCATATTGCACAAACGTGACACGGCTGGGTAAGGGAAGAGTTCGCAGCGTTGGGATGCCCCATGTCGGCGACGACGCGAGCACTGCTGAATGCATCAGCATCGTTTCGCGGGTACGGACTAGACATTGTTAGACAAATTCCACGGTGAGAAGCTGTATACCTTACTGAAAGTTCTACGTCTGCTGCTTCCAAGCCATCGACGAAATACCAACTTGAAGGGGCCTTCCATCTTCGCAAAAAAGGTGATTGAGTGTGAAGAGACTCAGAGCTTGACATCGTAAAGGGACGTACCGACAACACTGCTCCCTATACCAGTGCCAAAAATGGGACCTACGTAGCAGATGACTGCAGCAATTGAAGGGGATTGGACTGGAAGGCCTGCCGGCGTTGAGAGCAAAAACAGACATTTATCTGTGGGTTCCAGCGTGGAAACCTGTGGGGCGATGTGGACGGCCGTGGGTACCAGTGTTACCGTCAGCCGTGCCCTTGTCCAGACCGATGCTGTCGTCGTCGTCCACTGTCGGGACCTCAGTCATACCTACTTCCTACACCTGTAACCACGCTTCCCTTGCATTGGCATCTACCCCCCTCCTTTGAAAGAGATGCATCTCCCTCTTCGTCGTCGAGCTCCCAAATTGTCGAATTTCGGTCGCGCTCTGCAGACAGAGATTGACGTTCTTCGACCCTTGGGCAGATTCGAAAAGTTCTGGAGGTTACTAAATCCCTTGCGTAATATAACACAGACGGATTTGTGGAGTGGTGTTACGCGGAATACAAAGTCGAACTGGTGGTAGTACCGGTGCAAGGTCCCCAAAAGGAACAGTCCTGGCACAGCCACCACGTGTATCCCAAGCTTACCAGCACCAACACCAGAATCTCCGACTTTTACTACCATATCCACCTCGACCGAGATCTCGGATCTCAGGGCCCGGCCTCCCCGCCGAGGCTTCAAGTTCAAACGCTCACCCAGCATATTGTTGGTTTCGGATTCGGTCCAGACATGTTCTGTCATTTCGTCATCGTTTGTGTTTCTGCCAGGCTATGGTTTTGTGCCCCCTCTCTTGGCTCTCAAACTCATGTGCCCTGTTGGTGGTCCGTGCCTACTTACTATTACTTCTATTAACATTACATTACTAATACTTATCTTTTCAAAGTACCCCGCAAAATGTCTCTACTTACTCGTGAGACGTATGCAACTGCGCGATCAAAACGGTATGAGCCAAAAGTCTACGGTACGTGTTGTTCCACGCTTTCGTTGTTGCAAGAGAGTCATTCAAGAGATGATCTAGGCCACAAATGATATAGAAGTGCTTGTATTAGTAAAATTCATGTGTTACTAATTATTGGCACAACCGCACTCATCTGTGTTCTTATGTATGGTGCTGTCCACTCGTGGCGACAGTCTGGCGCGACGACACGCGTACCTCTTCCAACATGCTTCAGGTAGAACACGTTCTTTGAATTTTATTCACCCTTAAGCTTTACTCTAATTTCTTGAGCACTAGATTACATAAACTTCGAATATCACTACCATGGTCGCGCTGGGCAATAATGCATATATACGTACTTGAGCCATCCCCAAATTATTTTTCGCAAGTTTTACTTGCGCATCTGGAAGGAAGACGCTCCGTATGTTGACAAGAACAATCCACTTGACTTATGCACGAAGGAAGGAAGCATATACGCAGACCAGCCGTTTTCGCCGAATGCGTCTGTGTGTGTTCCTTCATTCCTCTTTTCCCATATCATTGGCCCGACTAGTAGAACGATACAAAGTCCTAGCACAAGTACTGGCGAGGACGAAGCATATGCTCCAGGTATTCTCTCGGATCAAAAGATCATCCACATGGCCTATACCTATTACCGGTTCCCTGGGTCCGTGCAAGTCGCGATCTGCTATAGGATGATGGCCGTCTTGGTATTCTCCTCGCGAGCTTTGGAACCGTGAGAAGTACCTTCGATGCTGAGAAGCTTTGTTTCACGTCTAATCGGTAACGTGTGCTTGATAGTTGACAAACCGCCGGTTGCTGGTGGAGGTACGTCCTTGCTACTCTTTTTTGTCGACAATCGGATTGCTCATTCGGATCTTGGCAGGAAATGTTGGGTCTGCAGCGACTTCACAAGCAGACGAAGTGGCGAAAAGTTGCCTAATTTTCATCAGTGGTTAGATATTGAATGTGATATGGATCATTGATGAAAGGTAACTTTACTAACAGGGTAACGTTTAGCCGGAGGTTTGGTTTCGCCGTCGTCTGCCAACTCAGACTTCGTGCTTCAGCTTAACGTTCACGTTCAGCCTCAGCATGTATCGGATCGATTGTCAATCAGAACGATGACTAGGAATCGATCTGAATGCCGAAAACCAGCGTTTGGGACCGGGAAATGGACGTAATGAGGAGAGTCCTCAGGCTGTAACATGACGAGAGGCTTCATTAGACGCATACTATGATATGGTCAAACACACGTTGCATCCTGTTCGTCTCACTGCCACGCTTGGTCCCATGCCTCTTGCGCAGCCTATCCTTTCTAGCACAACAACATTCTTGTCTTAACAATTGTATACCAAATGGTGCGTTTCATTTGGTCATCGTTCTGATCCTTACATACTGAAATATCTACACACAGCAGATTTCAAACTATCAACCATCCCCAGAAACCTTACAAAGACTCGCCACCAAATGCAGCTACACTCCGGTACGAGTGTGCCTTCTGAATGATGACCCGCTCATTAGATCTACTGCATAGGCACTGCTCGTAAATCCCGAGCTCCAGGAAATATGTCCTTTGAAGGAGGTCGAGAGGAGGCTCGCACGGAAGTATGGCATGACCTCTTCTGAAGGTATCGACTCTGTGGCAGTCTTGCAAGAAGCCAGACGGCGTCTTAAATTACCATGGGGACGTTTCCACAGCATCTTTCTAGCTTTCCTTCGAAAGATCAACGAATCAGCGTCAAACAGTGATGATGTAAAAGAATTGCACAGGCTCTATCACCTCCGTCTCAAGGACGCGTCGAATCCTCGGCGGCTATCTGTCCTATTAGAATCACCTACTCCGGACCGAAGTGTAAGTGTATATCCTAGTCATCGATACTTAGGCTCATCCCCGCTGTTGTAGGCCCCATACCCTGTTGACGCGTCTCGCTTTTGGGCTGTTCTGATTGGCATCGATGCCTACGACTCAAATCCCTTACACGGCTGTGTACCAGACGCATTATCTATGAAGAGACTGTTAATTCACATCGGCATGCAAGAACATCGTATCCAATGTCTCCTCGGCTCTCGAAATCCCTCCCGTAGCGATCCCTTAACTCCTTCCCGCACCAACATCGTCCACATACTCCACAGTCTCATCGACAACCCTGATATTGAACGAGGCGATAATATCATCATCTATTATGCCGGGCATGGATCGAGCTACCACTGTTCTGATCATTTTTCTACTGCACTGGGATTCAAGTGCAGAAACAGCGATGTGTGTCCCATCGAAGCACTGTGCCCCATCGATCGTGACACGATAGATGTCGAAGGACGTCCAGTACCCGATATCAGTGACCGAGAACTCAACACCTTCTTCACAGAAATATCCCGTACCAAGGGACACAAGATTACGTTTTTCGCAGACTGCTGTCACGCCAGTGGTATGAGCAGGGATCCAGATCTGGAAACAGGACCACGCTTCGCGCGCGCTACTCATCGTTCCAATGTCAATGACATGTTACGCGCTGCCGATGAAAGGCTACCTCGCTATCGATCTGTGCTATCGAAAAATTGGGAGCCAGACATGGGCTCGCACGTAATTCTTGCAGCGTGTAGGGATTATCAGTATGCGAAGGAGACTTTGGGAAAGGAGGGATACGGCGGGGTTTTTACGAGGACGCTTGTCAGTGTCCTGATGTCCGGTGGCTGGAAGACGGAAACGACGTATGTCGAACTCAGCGAGCATCTGAATCAGTCATGTTTCCAGACTCCGGTCGTTGCTGGGGACCATAAATATGAGCGCCTTTGGTATCAGATGTAGAGATCCGTGCAGTAACAGGATTGTTCGGAAACATCAAGTCCTTAATGTTGAGAGATAGCTATCTTTCTAATGGCCCTGATTTCCCAGGCGAATGTCGGTCCAATTTACTAGATGGCGCACCACAGAATCTTGTGAAGTATGTTTTGACATATCGCGCCCTTCATACAGTATACTACTACTGCTATTTCCGCGGACCACCAGCTCTACCTCCAACTGCATCCTGTTCTACTTAGCTGAAGACGGCCGAGAAATCAGGGAGTGTGATACTCAGTTTATCTTGCTAGGCATGTCGAGTGTAGTATGCCTTAGTACAATCGGGCCAACCTAGGGGAGACAACGGCGCCAGCACTAGCCCGCATATGGATATGCTCCCCCTTCTGCTTACTCATTACCACTAGAATCCGCACCAGTAGCAATACTGGCATGACACAGCCAGTATGGAACACGGTGCCGACAGTCATCGCGGCCCAAATCTTAATCATCTAAGATCGAGTCTATAAATAATGATTATCTTGCGATAAAAGTATGGATTGAGTATGGAATAGCACATACCACACACCGATGTAATCTAGGCCTTTAATCGTCAGTGAGGGCCCTGTCCTTGGTGCTGGAGAACATTCTCCCGAGTATCTTCGACGCAGAGGCGAAAAGCAGATTGTTAGATCTTACTTAGCATCGACTTGGCACTTGCTTGGCACAGCTTGGCGCCACATTCGGACCGGCAAGCCTGAGAACCACGGGTCCATCTCTCTACCAGAAGCTCGAGGTTCCTTGGAGGCAATGTCAACCACGTCTACTACTACTATCGCCTATTCGACTTTCCTAGTACCCCGTCTCCACCGCTGCACCCGGGCCGTTTCCCGCAAATACGCGCCAGCTCCGCCAGTGCTGATCGTCACCCGGGTTCGATACCTGAGTCCAACTTCGAATTTGCAAACCAAGGGATCGATGATCTTGAACGTCGATCTTGCATCTACAGCGAGGATGCAGCATAACCGATACACAATTACACGGGAACTTGACAAAGGATGAGCGACAAGGGGCGGAGCGGACACAGGACTTCAACTGTCACGGTTCGGCCTTGCCGGGGGATACCAGAGTACCTTTTTTCTCCAACTATCAGGTTCGTTCTCCACCTCGGAGCATACGATAGGGAGCACCACTGTGGGTACGTCATTTGTGATGTCAGGCTTCCTTCACACTTAATCGCCTTGTCTGCTGCGAATGGTCCTTGTAGCAAAGAGGTAAAACTGGTATTTCGTTGATAGCTTGGTTCGGAAGCATCCCGTGCAACTTTACCCCGGAACGTACAACTTTTAGTAAGGTTTGTGGATCCTCACCGTGAAATTTGTCTGACAACGTCTCACTTGGGCTATTTTCTCTCACCGGAAGCCATGCTAGGGAAAGTGTTGGCAGCCTTGGAATGTTGAATTATCGACCCGGCGAGATGAACGCCGAGTACCCCGTCGTCGTTTCACGTGTACGGACTCAGAAGCTTGTCGCACAAGGGTATATCGCAAACATTGTTCATACCGAGCTACATGACAAGACTGTACGTACGCGAGTAAATACCTACGTCACATGCTATAAGTCAGTGAGGAAAACGACACTATGCACCGGCACCGAACCCTCCGCCAACGGACATGGACGTCCTTGACCATGAATGCAAGGAATGCAAGGGACGTCGCGGCCTGGTATTAAGCATCAATTAGCTGCAAGACTGGATGTCCTGTGTTACAGAACCTACCTAGGCAATCTTTTACACCTGATACCAGATGCGCTCGGACATATGGTCACCAACAATGGTCGGAGTCTGGGAATACGACTGATTTAGAGAATCGATGAGTTCAACGTAAGTTGATCTCTTCTTCCAGGCATCCGGCAACACATTGAGGAGTATCTTGGTCATAACCCCGCTGTATACTCCATCCTTTCCCGCAGTTTCCTTCGCATATTGATAATCTTGACAAGGGGCAAGATGTACATGAGAACTCGTATCTGGACGCCAATCCTTCGATAGTACAGATTGGTAGCGGGGTAGATGTTTTAGATTTCGGTCTGCAGCGCGCAGCATATCATTGACATCAGAATGAAAAGTAGGGCGCGTGGTGCGTATTGCTGAATCTTGGCCTTGTCGATCAAAACTGCTAGCGTAGCAGCAGTCGGTAATAAACGTGATATGATGACCCTTGGCAAGAGATATTTGTGTGAGAAGAACGTTAAGTTCTCGCTCGCTGATGTCGGGTATCCAATGCTCATTGGAGTCCATGGTGTCGCGATCAATGGGGCACAAAGCCTGGATGGGACAGGAACCGGTCTGGCAACCAGATTCTGCTGTGGAAAAATGCTCTGAACAGCTGTAGCTCGCGCCATGGCCAGCGTAATAGACAATGATGTTGTCGTTCCGCTCTATTTCAGGATTATCTATGAGACTGCGGAGCGTGTTTACGATGTTGGCGCGGGAAGGTATTAGTGGGCCACCGGGGGTAGGATTTTCGAAGCCGAGAAGACACTGGATACGATGGTCTGGTACCCCAACGTCCTCGATTAGGAATTTTTTCATTAATGACGCATCCGATACACAGCCATGTAAGGGGTTAGATTGGTATGCATCGATGCCAATCAGAACAGCCCAAAAGCGAGAGGCTTCAACGTGGTATGATTTCTGCGAAAGCTGCGATGAGCACGATGGTCAATGGCCTAGGTGTATACACTTACAAGTGGGGCCAGCACAGGCTGAGAATCAGGCTGAAGTTTGTTTCGAAGGTGACGAAGCCTGCGCAATGCCTCTACATCATTGCCACTTGATGACAAGAGGTTGGCTTTTCGGAGTAAATATAGGAATACGTTACGAAAACGCCCCAAAGGCGCTTCGGCGCGCTTTATTGCCTCTTTCAAGACCGCCTCAGAGTTGATGCCTTCAGGAGCCATCCCGTACCTCTGCGCGAGCCGTTTCTCTAGCTCCTCTAAGCGTTGTAATTCCATATCGGTATCTTCGAGAGTAGTGGCTACACAAGGAACCTGATGAGAGGGCAGAGCGTTCATAATGCAAATTTGTTAGGCACGAAACAGACGACAAAAGGAGACATACTCTCTGGAGAACGGGATGGGATTTTTCCAGTCGCTGAGCCCTTGACGGTTCCTGCAGGCTGCAGCCGGCAGTTTTGTGTAATGCAAAGACACTCGCTGGCCGGGGGGCTCCCACGCTGTATCTGATAGTACTTCGCTCGGCGTTTAGTCGCGTCTTGGCGGAACGAAGAGTGGTGCAGCAAAGTACTTACTATAGACTCAGAGTTACTTGCTTGTTACATCCCGTTTTCGCTGTATAAATAGTCATGAAAGCTCAGGTCCCTCTGTACTAGCGGAATTGACTCACATTGCCAGGCGGCCGCGAGGACAGTGGACACGAGAACAAGATCGAGAAATCGCAGCCGGAGGTCGGTTTTTTAGTCGTGTTTGCTTATTACCTTCAGTCACCCCGGTTGCATCGTTGTAGTAATGAGCAAGTAATGAGGCCGCTATTTTTAGGCGAATAACTACACCCGGGCCATTGTCTTGCCGCTGTGCCAAATGCAACTCAGAGTGAAAGGAGGGGAGGGGTGGATTTTTATTCTGGTTTTCATTTGTGCCACGGTACCGAACACTGGTTGGGGTCGCGAAGAACTGATTTGGCAGTGATTCCACACGGTAGCGGTGCCAGTCCTTGCGACCATCCGGTTATCACTGATTGCCGCATTACGTAATATACACATCGGTCACAGAACTCTTCCGACCACCTGTGGACCCGGCCGTTCCTTATTGGGACCTTGTGCCGGTACCAATACCAATACCAATACCTTACCCCCCAATTAGTGAGCTTCAATTGGGGCAGTTTCGGATTCTTACAAACAAGCCATTGATGAATGGTTCACGATCAAATGCTCGATGACATCTGCATCCACTGGTCCTAGCTACTATCAGGATCAACACCTCGGGCTCAATGGTTTCCAAAATCATCTCTTTCTGACGAACTGTAGCGCGTATCCCATGCTGAAGAGTCTCGCATGTTGTCTTGCCCGGAATGCTCAAAGTCAAGCTCGATCCTTGCTTGATTCGTTCCTCATATTCAAGCGAGCACCGTATTCATAGGTATCTGTCCAGTTGACTACGGACGCTGAACATAACGGTTTCGGCGCCCAACCTTGACGGCGGCTTGGCGTACACCGTCGTCTATCGTCTTCTTTGCGTGGCTTCTGAGCATGTTAAAAGTGGCAATGCGGAGATGCGATTCAATGTGTGGCAACGGCGGCATGCTGGGAGGTTTTTTTGGGGTCGATCCACGCATGCGACTGAACTTATGGTCGGTTTTGCTTTCCCGCTCTCTTACTGTGTCTAACGAGCTAGCACTTATAGATACATGTAAAACAAAGATGTCGATAAACTTCATTTCGCCTACCGACGTGCAATCAACGAGACGAAACCTATCGTCGTCGAGATAAGAATAGACTTCCGAAAACCTTCCCTCGACATTAATCAAAATCTCAGAGCAACACATTGTATCATCCTCCCTCGCGACTCAGACCATCATATACATCCTAGAGAAGTCGAACCTCTCCCTCCGTTGAACTGCATCCCTAGCAGCCACCTCGGTCTCTGTTACTGTGGCAATGGACTACATTCATGTAAAGAGAAGGACCAAAGGATGTGACAACGAGCGTGGTTCGGTAACGGAGTTGGAGTCGACCCCCAGAAGAAAGAATCAATCTACCTTGAGGGAATCCTGAGCATTGATAGGTGGACCTGTTGTCTCGGATTTCAGCGCCGTTGCTCCGTTTATCTGCACCCATCTAATCCCTGTGTATCGGCTTTACGATAGGAAGAAAGCTCATGTTGAGAGGGAGTTTCACCAGCGTGTCTGCAATTCACGCGGACAGGAAAGGTGGGTACATTCATTCCCTTGCTGTACTCGAGTTCATTGTCGTGGTTAGTTTAATATGCGCCTCAAGGGCTAGAAGTCGCTTCTCGATGTCAATGACGAAGTCTTGGATTTCATTCCGCTTGCCTGTGGTAAACTACAGCCTCTCCTTGCGTATTCCGCTGATTGCCTTCATATACAGAGCTAGACCCTGAAAAACGCACGCAGTGGCTACTATCGGATCTCTCATATAACAGATATCCAAACAAAGACAAAGGACCTAGAAAGCCAATTGAGGTCATCCAAGCTTCTAGCCCGAGTTTAGAATGAATCGCCAGAAGTAGGTTGACGGTGTGTACAAAGTTAGCACAGACTCCGTGGTGACACTCATTTCTGCTCGTTTTCGTCATGTAGGACAATGTGAAGAATGGACTTGCGCTAATACAGTGCGCCTGAGAGATTCGGTGTTTTCTACGTAAGCTTGCCATCGTTCATGGTCGTGGTTCTTCTACGCGCACTTTAGAATCACCCCCGTCTTTTGGAATTGGGTTATACGACGGGGACATCAACGACATCAGTTGACAACCATCACGCGATGCTGAACTCACATCACAGGGTATGCAAGCCCT
This sequence comes from Armillaria borealis, assembly GCA_030435635.1. NCBI lineage: Eukaryota > Fungi > Basidiomycota > Agaricomycetes > Agaricales > Physalacriaceae > Armillaria > Armillaria borealis. The sequence goes on along the minus strand of JAUEPT010000059.1, from coordinate 274,784 downwards.
TGTAATCCGCACCGTGTAGGCTTAACATGATCAGGGCTGGAACAGTATACGTCCAGGTATCGTGGCGACAATTAAAGACGATTTTATTGAGCAAGCCGAATCGGTTCGTAGTTAGGTGCTTCCTATGATCGTATGGCGCATTCTTAACATGTACAACTTGGAACAACAATTCTGGCAAGAAATCCCTTCAACCGCAGACATTTGCGCGTTCCCTACATTTAGGGTCTTTTGGAGCTACCCACTGAAGACGTCGTCACCGAGACCAGCTTTGTTCACACTATGAATGAGCTCCCAGTTCTGCTTACAGACTGGAAACAATGAAGTGAAGCTAAATTGCAGGTGCTGGTCGCAAATTGACCAGTGGAACTGTATCGCTGGGTCCAAGAGAGAGAATGGGGAAGAGCTAGTGGTAGTCGCGGATGTAGCTACAAACAAGCGGAGAACTACGGATATGGTGCACGTGATCGCGGAGGAACCGGACCGTGCCTACGCTCCCACCAGCAGGGCAGGTCGATCCATCAAAGTTAGTAACAACTGTGTTTTCCCAGTGAAAAACATCGACGATCTGTATAGTAAGGCCTTGGGCAATATAGAGCTCTCCAATGATACGGTGTTATTAGCCGTGACTGCTTCTTAGTGCAGTCCGCTTTCCACGGAGATGGACGGTCCGAATCTCCAGTTTCTTTGTACGCATGATCTCGTTAGCACATACGCTCTCCCAGCCCGTGTGGAGCAGGTATCTCGACCTAATTGACACGATCGGTATGTCGTTTGATCGCAAATCCTTCCTCCGCACGTCTTCTTTCTGCTGACCGACGTTGTAGGTCTGAGCCAATCTACGCATTACCACAAACAAGGAGGAGGATTACGGAGATACGCACCTCTTAGTAACTTTGATTCGTTGCGTCTGCAGCGGTATACGAAACGCTCTGATAATCAGTTTGGCTATTGATATGTAGGTCGTACCTATTGTGAGCCTTCTCGTGCCTTCGGCCCTGCCTCGGAAGACTTACGCTTTACTTCTTTCTAGTGTTTGGTGCTGTGAAGCGATCACATATAGCCGCTTGGATCCGAGGGCTTGGGGCCCAGTCATGGTACAGTTTATGTTCAGCAACATACACGATGATGATCCCCTCTACATGGTCCCATGAGCGAGCAACTGAATACGTCTACATGGTTCCAAGGGGCTTGTAGGTATTGCCAATCGCGACGTGACATTGTAAACTGCAAGTTCCGGTTTGAATCATTGTCGGTGCATATTGAATGTGATGTCACATTTTGAAGATTTCGCCACTGATATAGACGAGGCACGTTGTATCCTGCTGGCGACTTGAATACGCCACTGGCATACTCTCGTCGAATGCTTCTTACACTGTGAAGGTCTACTGCGGCGATAAAAGCATCTAGGTTGCTCTCTCCAGATAGTATGTATCTTTTCTTCGTCTGTTTAGTTTTTGGCATTAAAAATTTCAGGCTCTCGCAGGCGTAGTAACCGTAGACCGCGAACGACAGGGATCCTTGCGAGTCATGCTGCCCCCAGAAAAGTATTCTCCGGTACGAGTTTGCTTTGTGGATGCTTCGTGCCTCTCATCAGATTTGCTGCATAGGCACCAATTCCACATCCAGACCTCCCAGAATTACGGCGTTTGGAGGAGGTGGAAAGGAAGCTCGCGCAGGATTATGGGATGGTTCATGAAGGTCGCTGCATCGAGTCCACGGCAGTCCGGGAAGAAGCAAGACGACGTGCCAATTCAGCACGGGAAAAATCTTCCAGTCCATGCTTGGATTTTCATCAAAAAGACGACGATGAAGCAGATGACTGGAAGTTGCACAGGCTCTATCACCTTCGTCGCAATTTTTCGCGACTTAATATCAAAATTGGGCCCGTAAGTGTATATTCTAGCTTTCGGTTTTTTTGCTTATTACGGTCATAGATCCCGTACCAGGCATCTAGACTTTGGGCCGTTCTTATCGGAATCGATGCATATCCGTCCAATCCCTTGGACGGCTGTGTATCGGACGCATTAACGATGAAGGAATTTCTAATCGATAAGCTCAATGTGCCAGAGCATCGCATCCAGTGTCTTCTCGGGTCCAACAATCCCATATCTGGCAGTCCCATGACACCTTCGCGCGCCAACATCGTAAACGTACTTTACAGTCTCATAGACAACGTTGAAATTCAGAGGGACGGCTCGGACAAAATTATCATCTACTACGCTGGACATGGCTCGAGCTACCTTTGTTCACCGGGTCCGGCAGGGCAGTGCGCTGCTCCAGATTCTAGTACATGTCGCAGCGCCGGTGTCTGTCCAATCCAAGCCATGTGTCCCATCGATCGTGACACCAACGATGCCGACAGTGGATGTTGGATACCCGACATCAGCGACCGAGAGCTCAATGCTCTTTTCACACAAATAATTTACGCCAAAGGGAGTAGGATCACTTTGATTGCTGGTGGTTGTTATGTCGGGAACGCGAGTAAGGAACCCTGTCCGAAATCACAAATCTGCGCTATGAGCCCGACTTCTCACTCTGACGTCAACGATATGTTACACGCCGCTCATGCAAGACTACAACATCTCCCTCGCTATCGATCCGTGTTATCCCAGGATTGGCGGCCAGATATGGGTTTTCACTGCGTGATTGCGATGGTCGCGGCGATTCGGGACTGCCAGATTGTGAAGGACAGTGGTGGAGGAAACGGATGGCGTAAGGATATAACCGAGAGGCTGATTGACGTTCTGACGTCGGGTCAACCCACTAATCATCTGAATCACACGCCTGTCTACACTTCAGTCGTTTGTGGGAGCCCCCAAAACGAACCTCTTTGGTATCCTGCTATATGGTGCTGCCGGCGATGACTGCATTGCGTAGAAATATGGTTTCTGTGTCACTAATGTACTTCTTGTTTAGTTGGTTCATTGCTGTGTTTAGATAATCGTAATAGAGGCCTTCATCCCGCTCGAGTACTGTGCTCTCAATACGAGGCTATTTTACTGCGGACAGAACACCCTCTACCCTGCCTCGTGATTGATCTCTGCCAGTTTGTTTTGTGTATATGTCACCCGTCCAAAGCGAGATTACTCGTGCTGGGAAGAATAAGTAGAAGGATTGAAGCAAGAATTTTAGGATTATCTGCTCATGTGTTCCACGGACTTGCCATGGACAGCCTGTCAGAAAGTAAGTGGGGGCGTTTGTACAGGTATGTACAGCTGCCGGAAGCATACAAGGCACGAAGGGATGGAAAGGGTAGAGGATCGAGATGAACTCACCATAGTACAACGAGGTTTTCTTTGGGATTTTTTCTTCTTGGGTCTAGTATAACGGCCTATAAATATTTAAAATCTGCCGGTAGCCGCAGCGAGAATACACTACAAATGCTTCTACAATAGCAAGTCAACTAAATAGAGGAGCATTAATTACGCAGATACAATACTTATTCCTATCCAGCACAGTTACCGCACGCATACACGCAGCCCTAGAATCCGGTAGCAGTATTCAAATATACCAAAGAGGCTCATTCATGTGGTCCCCACATACGTTCGGAGTTTGTGTATGTGAGTGATTCAGAAGGTCGACGAGGTCCTGGTATGTTGTTCCCTGGTTGCATTCACCAGATGCAAGAACGTCAACCAGGCTCCTAGTAAATTCCCCACCACATCTATCTCCCCCACCACCACTCTCCCTCGCAGTCTGGTAATCCTGACACGCCGCCACAGTTACGTGAGAGCTCATATCTGCCTGCCAATCCTGCGATAATACGGATCGATAGCGAGGTAGATGTTGCAGTCTTGTATGTGCAGCGCGCAGCATACCGCCAACGTCAGAATGAGAAGTTGGGGCCATGGCACGAGTTCCTGTTGGCGGAGATGGATCCCTACTCATACCCCCGGCAAAACAGCAGTCGACGAGGAACGTGATCTTGTGCCCCTTTGCGCAAGATATTTGTGTGAAAAGAGCATTGATCTCTCGGTCGCTGATGTCGGGTATCCAACATCCACTGTCGGGATCCAAGGTGTCACGATCGATGGGACACATGGCTTCAATTGGGCAGACACGGGCTTTGCGACATGTAGATTTATGAGCGCACTGCGGTGAACAGTGGTAGCTCGAGCCATGTCCAGCATAGTAGATGATAATATTGTCACCTCTCTGAATTTCAACGTTGCCGATGAGACTGTAAAGCACGCTGACAATGTTGGCGCGGGAAGGTGTCACGGAACTGCCAGGGGTGAGATTGTTGGACCCGAGAAGACACTGGATGCGATGCTCTGGTACCTCGAACTTCTCCGTGAGTAAATTCTTCATCATTAATGCGTCCGATACACAGCCGTGCAAGGGATTGGACTGATATGCATCGATACCAATGAGAACGGCCCAAAATCGAGATGCATGGTACAAGATCTACGACGACTTGAATGAGCAAAAAAAAACTCAATAATTAGAATATACGCTTACAGATGGAGCGAGTGACTGGTTGCTCCGAGTGCGGAAGAGCTTCAAGTTTTCTAAATCTTCTATATCGTCTTGCGTCACTGATTCTCTCGCTTTTCCAAGTCGAATAAAGGGACGTGGTCGTCTTGTGGTAGCGCGCCTTCTTGCTTCATTCAATACCGCCTCCGAGTCAATGCGTTGAGGATCGGAGTCCATTCTAAAACTCTGTGCGAGTCTCTTCTCCACTGCCTCACAACGTCGTAATTCCTCGGGGGAGGGACGCGGATGTGGTGCCTATGTAGGCAATCTGATGAACGCGCCAGCGTCTACGAAGGAAACTTACCATAGAATAACCGTTTGAGGTGGACATTTGTGCTGAGTCTGTTTGACGGTATGGAATGTGATGTGTCTAGACATTTCAGTCTGATTAAGAGCCAACGGATGAGTAAAAGACATACAGTCCGAACGTTGTAGGTTGAGGACAGACTTCCAGTAGTGAGGATGTTTTCGCCACAGGCCTTGTCTTTTAAAACAAGAGGACATGCGAGGAGAGCATGTCAGTTTCACCGACAGGATATATATAACGCGTTCGTGTCCACTTCAAGGGGAAGACTGCGAGATCCATGTATTATGATACACAATATAAGCCTGCAGAAGAGCCGGAGGCACAAAAGACGTAGTTGCTGCGATTTAAATTTTGCCGCGTGCGCAGCTATCATGATCATAGCGCTTTGTGCAAGCCTCTTCTTGTGTTGCTGCAGACACAAAGAAGCATGTCACCTACTGCCTACATCAGCGAATGACCGTGCGGTGACTGAACGTTGAATGAAACGTTAGTAGGAGAAACCTACTAAGTACTAGCTACGCCTACGATCGGATGGGAAAAAGGAGTCAAGGGAAACAGCGGGTGACATAAGCGGCCTAGAAGGATCGGATCGGGCCGGAGCATTGATCCCGTTCTTTTACTGCCTCAGGCTCTCTCAAATTAGCAGCTAGTATGGGACGAAATCTGTGCGAGCTGCTACGGATGGTTACAATTGAACTGGTAATTATTATTCCTCGCTAACCTTGCCCACGTATCCTCAAAGAAAGACAATGTGTATGTTGACAAGAACCAGCCCACTTGAACTTTGTAGTACTTTCACAATCAAAGCACGTCGAAGGAAGAGGAGGATCGATGAGAGAAGGCCCGCAGGAACTATATCCAGGTGAATGATTTTATTTCTCTCTGTGCCTCATTTAAAGCTTACTGGTTCCTGAAAGATGTCTACACAGCGAATACCCACTACCCAGCTTTGTGCCGAGATGTCGGTTCACAAGTTAGAATTTAGTTGCCTTAATACCGCCCTTGAAACTCGCCCTGACCCTAAGTCTGCGCCAACAAAGGGAGTGATTGTTGTGCAGCATACATTCGCCTCTGGTGCGCTTCCCGTCCCATTCTTTCTCAGTCTCACGGAATGTATTCATGAAATACTCTCACGTGTCTGAAGCCGTCGCAGAGGACCCTGCAAGTGACAGCGTTCACCTTCCTCTTGCTTCCTTCCCAGCTGATGATGAGCCTTCGTCATGCGTTTCGTATGGGCAGCCGAATTGATATGAACTGGTCATTAATCTGTAGTCCACAGAGAATTGCCATCTTCGGACCTTCTGCCGCACTCACTTGTCGCGAGCTATTGGGTCAATTCTGCTGATCGATCCAGCGAACGTGAAAGTTCAGGAAGGATGGAAAGTCCGGACGACCACAAATAGGCTAAGAGACCTCCGTGGCTTCTGCGTAGAGTCAGTCTGACGAGTCCGAGCGGCAAATGTATTTCAAGCGAATGTTTGCGATTTGTACCAGCTATCTGATTTTTTTACAGGGATCACCTGGACTAGGATGGGAGTAATAAAGAATACTTCGATGACTAAGAAGTTTTAATTCGCGTCTAGGCGCTTGCTAGGTGAGAAACCCCATTGCCAGTGGCGGCGGCACGTCACTGTCCTCGCAACGTGTTTTGTCGACAATAGAAATAACTACTCATGTCGATCTGAACGGTATTAATTTGGCGCTTCGTGATATGACGAAGGGTAACTTCAAGTCGGTGGTTTCGTTAGGCCGTAGGTGACATTCTATATGCATCGGAAATGCAATGTCCATCAGAGCAATGTATGGGGCCTGGACCAGGAAGGAATCACTCGGAGTGACGAAGGAACGAGGAAATTTCTCAGGCTTTGACAGGTCGAGAAACCCTTAAGCGCCCATTTGGTAGGCGCGTTCATTGAAACGGCTATTTTTGGTGGTCTGTTTACTATTCACCTTTGTCAAAAGTAAGTAATTCATAGTTTTTGGCTTTCTGCTCTTAGAAATTTCGCCACAGTTCAACAAAGGGAATTTTCAGTTGAGCTGTCCGGTTTCATGGGTCAACTTATCTCGACCTTTACCACCACTACCAAATCAGTTCTCGCCCACCGCCAGCTCCCGTGTGCTCACCTCCTGTCGCGCATTACTTTGCGAGCTCTGCCTGCGTCGGAAGCTGCCACTAATATCTAATACTCTCCCCGTGACAGCGACTGCGACAACTCCAATGTCCAACTTATCGACCACCCCGCTACTCCGAACTCTCTGGTCGCGAGCTCAAGCTGTTGCCTTACCTGTACAAAACGAAGAGAGCTGCGACAACATCAGCACTATGAAAACGGCTGCCATCGTCCGAGTCGGGTCGCTACCTCGCAGGCTTCACTGTTGACCTGGTTGGACAGGGCGCGAGCCTGGTCCTGCTATCAGCAGTATTTATGGCGCTTAGTCAATATACTCTTGGTCTGTAAATCTTCAAAAATGCTCTTCCCAAAAATTCTCGACGTTGAATTTTCAGACCCGGTACTTAAGCAATTCATGTAGAGCTGGTCAACTTTACATGGGAACCTATGCCAATGAAAGATCAACCACTGAGTCATGAGAGCAAATGAAAAGAGAAAAGGCTTGCATCGATCTAAAATAGAAAGGGTGAGGATGCTCAATGCTGCCAGTATATGCGTCAGAGGTATCTTCTGGCAATTGTACATGCACTCGGACTACGAAAATGCATGCGTCTAGCAGGAAATACGTCGGTACAGCATTTTGCTGTGTTACTTTATGTATGCGTAGATTGTAATTTATGGAATTTACGAAACGCACCAAATAGGCTTGCGATCGTGCGCCAGATAAGCCCAGCTCTCGTGAGCGACTGTTTGTTTCATCATGGTCGTCTGCTAGTATAAAATACGTTAAAGCGAGCAGTAAATCCTCATCAAGCATAGATCTCACCTTGAGAACCTCCCAGAAAGCCCATCCAGATATAAAGTTTGTGCATGGCCGCATTACAACGAGTCGACTATGAACCCTCTCGCTCTTGTCACCAGACTGCTGTCATCGCGCTCGCTGCCGTTTATTCAGTCGCCATGCAAGGATAGTTCAGTAATGGCCAGCCAGGAACCTGCGATGACACCGCATAAAAATTTCGCACGGGCACGCTCAATATTAATGGCGGCAAGGTGAGTACTGCTATCCGTTCTCCTCAATATTGACACAAGTGAGACAGAGAGAGGCGTCCGCGCTGTTACATCACCTCCCGTGGATAGAAGTGCGACATGCTCGTTTTGAACAAGAAGAGCTCAACGAAGACGACAGCCATATTTTTCAGAATGTATCTCTCTTTATCGCCTGCCGCTACATTTACAGTGAGAAGGAGGTTACTTGAAAGTTGATTTTTAGCGAACTTAGCTTATTATCTGAATCACCGCACCACCGCAACAAGTCACCTGCAGGGCCAGGCTTAAGGCTTCGAGCCGGGCCTTCAACCTTCAAGCTTAACACGCGCAGATTACGTTAGGAGTTGCCGCGGCCGGCTGATACTTACTGAGTGTCGGCTCTAGCCGGATCGGCAGATTCGCTGAAAATGCGGCTTGCACCATGGTCTTCTCCTATCTTCTCCTGCTTTAACAGGAGACGACATCGAGTAACGCACTTCAACCATTGCTGCTGTGTTGCTGGTCGCGCCAACCACCTAGGATACGATGGCTTGTGAAATCTCTCTGGTATTCGTCGGGACACGGCACCCCATTCTGCGCCCGGACAGGTATCTATCCATTGCACTGCTTGACAGCTACTTGACCTTTGTATCCTTCGACAGTTCTTGATTGCGTGGCTGCCGGACATATCACCAGTGCCGCTGCGAGGCTTCCATGTGCGTGCTTTTTGTCCGTTCTGTTACTTTTTCTCACAGACACCGTCTAGTAGCCACAGCCGTGTTTCAGATCTGTCTTCAACGTCAAGTATCTCTTTCATCGAGAATGTTGTGAGTTATGTTGACCGAAAGACCATCACAAACGGGCCATGAAGTTGAAGGAGGACATCGAAGGGAGGATACAGACGATGCGAGCGACGAGCGTAGCTGGGTATAAGCTTTATTCTCCTGACGACTCCGTCAGGATTAATGTCCACTTCTGGCTCGCTAGTCTCCTCATCTGCCAGATGCCAACTACAGCACGTGTTTTACGCCGAGGATTTTTGACAAGAATTCTCAAACGACAGCTACTTGTTCATCAAACCATCCAGCCGTTTCAAAACCACCTGTGCTATGCTTACGTCCAGGGTGGATAAGAAAAGAGGATAAGGCTTTACTGGTGGCCCTGTCAACTGATTCGCACTGGTGGGAGATCTAACCTCACGGATGGGAAGGTGTGAGGTACGTACATTTTGTTCGTTCCGTTACTTCACTCACAGACTCATCCAACAGTGGTTCAAATTCGTTGTGTCAACCTCGATGTCTCTTTCGACGACCATGTCATTGGCGAGAGCGTCCAACTTCAAGTCATCCCGACCCACATGAGTGCCAGTCAGGCGTACCTCTTGACCGCCCCTGATGACGATGGTACGCGATGTGTCATATTCACGCGTCACGGCCTCCTCCGCCGTATATATTAATAAACGCATCACATCGCACCAGTCTTCCCACCGTTCCTCCACCATGCCCATATGCGAGGGCCGCACGTCGCAAGCGTCGCCTCACCGCCGACGAGGCCTACCAGTAATATGTCCTCGACTTCACTTTATTCCCAGATCTGCCCTGCTACCGACAGGGACCCTAAACGCACTGTGCAAGTGGACAACGTGGCACGGCGAGGCCACCGAAGAGGGCGATCCGCAAGACTTAGTCATTCATGAGGAGATTTTACACGGCACACCCGTCCCCGACATTAGCGCATATACTCACCTTTTGCTCGCCATTTGAATTGAAATGTGAAATGGATGGCCATATCCTTCCAAGGACACATAAGCGAGTACTGCAAACAGGTCACCATCGACCGGTACGTGAGCAGCATGTATGCCGTCCTCAAACGTTACACCATCACACATCCCCGGCGAAACTACTTCAACTAACTGCTCGAAGTAACTGCTCTTCTCACTACCGCATGCCGCGACAAGAATTTCATCCACTATAGATATCGCCGACCCGTATCCTACTGCAGCATCAACACCGTGGTATCTGCATCCATGACCAGCGACGTTACATAAATCCAAACTCTCCCTGTCGAGGATATCTGTTACATTTAGCTCCCCGATCTCCGTGTTCCCTTGCCGGCCACCACTATCTTTCCTCAGCAGCAAACCTTCCGTCCGACCAAATGAGATCGCTCACCATGCCCTCTTATCCTACATTACGAGCATCCACATGCGCACAGGTTGTGAGTGCGTTGTCTCGCGACCTTGACGTGGGAAAGCGACCTGAGACGATTGAACGAGGTATTGTACGTTCTCACCCGTTCCTCTTTCTCTTTCACACTGACTTGACGCGTCCCTTGTAGATGCTCGACACTGGGACTGTACAGTCTCGCTACTTCCAATGACTCCTGCTTAATAAGCTCTCCAGCCATGCGAAGATCTTCTGTGCCGGCTCTGTTTCAAGTCGGCGTACGACAGTGCAAGCATCGGATTCTACATCTCGGATCTGTTCAGAGTGCGTGGGCGTAATGAAGGGAGGAGAATCCTTGGTTGGTCCTCGGTCTTCATATCCAAGCGAGCGCCGCGTCTGTCCAGCTGGCTACGGACTCTTGATGGCCGCTTGACGCACGCCGTCGTTTTCTTCTAATGGTGGCAATGCGTGGGGTATCTTCTTTTACGTTGATCCATACCGATACCTTTTTGAACTTATGGTCAGTTTCGCTATCCCGTCCCCTTGCTGTGTCTAACGAGCTAGTGTGTACAGGTACATAGAACCAAGATATCCCACCACCCCCCAACCCGCCGACGTTCAATGATAGACTTTAGCCGAAAACTCTCCCTCGGCACAGATCAAAAGTTCCACGGCAACACGTTATATTACCCTCCCTCGCGATTCGGATTGTTATACACCCTAGAAAGTCGTACCCCTTCTACCTTCTCGAAGATCTGCATCTTTAGCAGCCGTCTAGGCCTGCGGGGCAAAGAACTGCACCCACGTAAAGAGAAGGAGACCAAGGGATGCGGATGCGGTAACGAAATCATCGATCCACTGCTTTCCATTGTACGCTATTCCTATATCTTATTCCTCCTACTCTTTACTAATGCCAGGATGAAAGACTGGTATCTGTTCTATGCCCTAGATTCCTTTCTGGATTCAATACGAAGAAGGGACTGTTAGCAATCAATCGATGTTCATCTCGTGTCGTCAGTCGAGCTACGGGACTTGATCCAAGGCAACGCAGGGTTACGACATCCTCTTTCCCTCGCGATTCCATACCTTCCTCGGAACTTTGACTCTCTTATACCATCTTCGCTGGGGGTGGTGCGTGCATGTGAAGAGTAGGGCAAAAACTATGTGACGGCAAGCGCGGCAACTGGGTGGTGCCGCACGGTACAAAGCTAGACCCCGCTGAACCTGGAGGTGTCCTCTGTTAGCCGCAGAAGGGAGGGTCTGCGCTTTGCGGACACAGCGTCACCTCGGGTCGCTAGACTAGCTGTCAGTCATAGTCATAACCTTCTCTGTCATGAAGATTAATAGGAATGATGCACTAGATCGTATCCGCGGACGAATCCAGCTTCAATCCTTCTTGTTACTTTGGAAGCGGCGTGTACACAAAAGAAGCATACGGGCCACGGTGGCGGCGGTTCAATGACCAATGGTGCAGCTCTTATTCTCCTTCAAGCGGGCATACGGGGATGACACTCTCTATTACGGTGCGCGCTAATTCGTGAAATCTATCCTTGTTTCTTTTAACTCTTATGGCTTAGAATACTACTAACTGACGATCAACCTCAGTCTTCCAACCCACCCGGAGAAATTATGGCAAGAGCAAAGCGTCTGTAGATCGCAAGGAACCAATATCCGAACTCTCCAGCTCCTCCAAACATGGGTTCCGCTAATCTACACGGGGTGCGCTTAGCGCGATTCATCCGTCAGGTAGTTGTTTTTTTTTTTTTTTGGATTCAATTTTATTGCGCATTAGGGAGAACCCCATGGCGCGCACTAAACTATCTACTTGAATATATCTAATGACCTGTCTATCTATCTATCGCAAGGAAGGAGGGGATTTCGGTGCATAGCTGCAATGCTATTAAGTACCCAAAGGCACCAGGAAGGATCAGGGAACTTCATAAACAGCAAGTCAACATTGTAATACTGTCAAGATACCTATTGAAAAGTTTGCTTTGTGGAAATAGAGCATATCCTGAAAGGAGAAATCCAGTAAGTAGTTAACAAGAGCTGAGCAGATGAACCGAGGGTATAGTCTTCATGGGCGGGGGGTGGGTGAGTGGTTGTCAGGACGGTTGGAATTGGGAAGATGACCATGCGTGTTGCATCTTCTTGGCCGATAGAGGGAAACCCTGCAATAGGTGTTATAAAGGAACATACCATGCCGCAACAGACCGTCTGCGACGTCATGATCCTCAAACGATAACCGCAGGGATACCGTCTCCCTCCCTTCCAAACTCCTGCACAGAAGCCGAACATCTCGTACCATGTCCCGACGGATGCCTTCCTCCTCCAACAGTGCACGGTCAAAGTCCTTCCCCAAAGAACCTTTCGCCATGTCATCCTGCATCTTCAACACCGGTACGCCATGGACAACAACTGACTTCCATGGCAGATCCAGATATGCTGTTGGCAGACCATGTTCCTGGCGAGCCTTAGCTGTCAGCATATGCTGGTTGATGACATTCACATGCTCTCGCAATAATCGTGCCGCTGGATATGGTGCCCGGGTGTGGACAACAAGGCTGCCGCCTTTTGTCCAGTGGACACCCTTGATTCCCGGGAGAACAATGGGCCTCCGATCCGGCCGCGACTCTGGAGATTGGTTGCGAATAGTAGTTGCGATAGTCTCTGCAATGGTATGCGCTGGTAGTCGTACATCCACTGGTGGGGGTGTCGTCCAAGAGAATATCAGACGATATGGGGAGTGTGATGATGGAGGTGGAGTGCTGGTACGCGCTACCGGAATGGCTTTCGTGCGCTTGGGCGTGATGATGGGCGTGGTTGGGGTCGCAGTGTCTGGGGTCACTGTTGACGTGGCAGCTGCTGGTGCTGCAGTCTCAGCGTAGGTGGGGCTTCGCTTGGGGCCTGGTGGGAGTTTTGCTGTTGGATCAAGGTGGGAGACGAGCTTACTGAGCTTATCTCGAAGTGACTGAGTTGGTGAGGGCATGGTGCTGGAGGACTGAGAGATGGCTGCCAAGGCAGCGCTAAGCAGGGCTTCTACCTCATCCCAGGGGTTACCCACTGAGTAGGGCTCAGCAGGCATCATGGTGGGCCGCTTGGACAGTGGCGCTGGTGGTGGTGTGACCATAAATACAACTGGAATTACTGGACTTTACCAGGTGTACACTGGTGTACACCGATGTACACCGATGTAAACCAGTTTAAACGGATGTACACCAGTGTGGAGCCATGTACAGCCGTGTACGCCGATGAAATCCCGTGCGAACCCGGGTGTGCCGCACCACAACACCCGCCCCGGTGATTACACAATCGTGTGTTTCCGTGTCAACTCCGTGATGAAACATGGCCATTCCACACGCGTCGACACCGAACCACACGCTCGCCACCCTTGTACACGCCCGACAGACCACACGCAATCACACACCTTTTCTCGCACCCGTCACAGTATCTGTCACAACTGTTTCTCGGCGAGCGTCTCCGGATTTTGATGCCTACTCTCGGTAGGTATTGGATCTCCGACCACTAAGGGTGATTACATCCAGCTTGTTCGTTGTGATCTTCCTCTTTTTTGACGTTTTTTTCCTGCAGTGAAAGAATCATAAGGGGAGGACTTGCATAGTTAGGTTTCTGGTCCCAGGTGCGTAGCCCAACGTCCTCGCTTCTGTATTTGCTAATAAACTATTCTTTAAGCTAGAACTTGCTTGCGCAGAAGCATGTAGCCATGACTGGGACAACTCGACGTGTCGTTCTATTGCAATGTGCATTGTTACTGGGCGCGTGATGGTGATAGACTGAGTGGGGCTACGAGAATATCTGCAGACCGCGAGATATGGTGAGCTCGTACTTTTTCTCATCTGTAACTCATGTTCCTGATGTTTTAGACTCTAGGCCATGCGGGATAGCCTATGTCGACGGTCACACATGAAGCTCAACGTTTTATTTTGATGAAATCAACGGTGAGCAAACCCAAGTTTCGTTGCCGGCTACTTGACCCAAGTTTCGTCCAGGTCTAATGCTGCGGTTGGACACTTCTATTGAACGAGTACAAGCTTCGGTTAGTGCGAGGTAAGTAAAATATATCTTTTCAGAGAGCAGGATGCATTTATATAGGCAATGAGAGGTGCCGCATCCTCGTTTGGCATTATTACCTCGATCGATATTAAGACATTCCCTGCGCCGTCTTTCGCCACTATGTTTGAATGGTCACAACTCACGAAGTGTATTGATCTTGTATCAAAATAAAAGCCTATAGCTATCCAGGTGACATTTTCCGTATTACCCGTTTTGACGTTCACCAATGACCCAAAACAGGTGCTCAATTTTACCCGAGCTGTATCCAGGTTCGGGTGACAGGATCAGGTAGCGCTTATCCGACCTCGTTTGTCTCCTTCCCCGGTGCCTATGCCGCTTCTACTCCAGGTATGGTACTATGCTGTTTTTTCGTACTTTCAACTCACCGATGAAACAGGAATCGTCTTTGATGTATATACCAGTGCGTATCTTCCATTTTTAAGTTTGGATGCTCGTAACCGATGGGCCTTGTAAATAGACACATCAGTGAGTACAGTGCACTATCATGGAGTCTTTAACTGACCGTCACTTTTAGCTGGCCTATCCCATCCCTGGACCCGCAGTGTAGGTCCCACCAAGATGTCTGAGTTTATCTGAATTAACCCATCTTGTAGGTGGACTGGCTGAATGAAATCGAGTGACATGATATTTATGTCTTGACGGGCGTTGTGCCCAAGTGTTGCCTTCATACGACAACAGAGTTCTTTGAATGATCTTAGTCTCAGTAAGAAGTTGAATGGAGTCCTTAGTACGCAATAGCAGTTCACTTTCGAAGTTGCCAGAGAGGTATCGTATACGAGAGTCGTCTCTACTTGATGGGTTCGTGATGCCGAGATTTAGGGAATAACAGTGAGATGAAGGAGCCGATGCAACATCGTATTGCAGCATTTTATTATGCGCTCTTGAGATAATGTACCTTCGACCGAAAAGATGAACGCTTCGAATGTATCAGTACTGTCCTGTCGGACTTGAACAGCGTTGACAGTGAGAGACGACCGTCCAAACCGTGGGAAGTCCATGATATCTGGTTGGCCTTCATGAAGTAGTCTCTTTTTCATATGGGAATTCTAGATATCTCGGTTGCTTGCAAGTAAGGGTAAAATCGATTACCGTGGTTACTCATGGTAGAGGATAGGAGCTCCAAGGACAATTGAGAAGGGGTTGCGAACGATGAAGTTTGAGAAGCTAGATATACCAAAATTCGCAGAGTATCATCACTTATAAGAGAAGAATCCTAGCTAAATGCATTCGCTGCGTTGAGAATGCATGTCTCAGAAAAGCCGCGGCTAATCGGCCCAGGGAAAGTGCGCCGTGGCTGCGCACCATCATTTCTGAGACTGACCGCCACCACGATGAGCGTATTCAAAGTATTTTACGGACACAGTCGATTCATTCGAATAATGGACTCCGAACATGGAAACATCTAGCTCTTCGAACGATGTGCACGGGGTGCAAGAATCCTGCAGTCGAGGCGGTGAGAAGCGCTCTGACCGAAAACACTTTCAGTTACGGCCAACTCGAAGTCCCCCTGACAAGCTCTTGCTCTTTTACTCCAAGCAAAAAGGAGAGATGGAAGGAGCAGCATGGCTAGTATATGATTCCACGCTACTGCTTTCCTCTAATCTGTTCTTCCAGTGTTTTAAATCTTGCTAATGCCTCTGAAGATTCCCTTCATAACCTTTGCAAAGCAGCCGATGCAGCGGGATTCGGTCTGGGCAATCATAATAAATTCGATGAAACATATCGCAAGTCCAAGGAGCTCGATACCTCCCGATTCGCCTGTAACTTTGACCCTCGAACTACAAAAATATTCGACCAAGTACATACTACAGGCTGATCTCATCGAGGGTGAAGACGAAATTCAAAAAGTCTTGCGACCTGAACTTTATAAATTGAACATATACAGTAGGTGCATTCGGTGTTAAGACAGCAGGTACTAGACTGAGACTTTCGTTTCAGGTGAAGGAGATTTTTTCAAGGCTCACAAGGACACAACAAGGACACTCCTCGTGCCGAGAATATGGTGGGCTTGTCGTTGTCTTTCCTACCGTCCACAAAGGCGGTTCCTTTCTTCTCCGCCAAGATGGCCAGGAATGGACCTTTGATGCAGAGAAGATGCTTGCCGACAGTCCGCCCAAGATCCCCGCGATCTCGTATGTCACGTTCTATAGCGACGTAGAGCACGAAGTTCTCCCCGTAACTTAGGGCGTTCGGGTAACGCTAACGTACGATTTATATCTCGAGGACAAGGAGCCGAGCGTTCTCGCTGTTATCGCTAAAACTTCATACCCGATGATGTGGTAAACGAGGAAGTGGAGGGAGTGGAATATTATCTCGATGAGCACGGAACTCTCGTGTCGGCCACCGAAGACTATGGCGAGGACATGCTGAGCGAGGAAGAAGTGGAACTACCAGAGGTCGTCTGGGTTACTTCGATCACGACGTTCAATCAGACCGAGTCGTGCTACGTTGCATACGGGAACCAGGCTGAAGTCGGTTATCTATACGGCGATTTTTGTTGACGATGCGCGGGTCAGTGAAATGTACATATCCGCATACAAAAGGGGGCGAGATGACGGCTGGGCGGTTTTCATGAGAATCGCATTTGTTTGTGTAGGTAGATGTTATCTTTTGAAGCACAGAGTTTTTGTAGTGTTACCACCACTATTCCGCACACGTCCCGGCCGTTTTGTTCATCTTTCCGTGATATATGTTCCCTATTTGAAGAGAGAACAAGATGACTACGATTCTTTCGTGGTGCTAGCAAGGTCCAGTCGGTTGGAAATAAGCATTGCGTCAAAGGGGATGCATACAGAGACCCGCCATGATTTTTTCTTCATGTCAGTCGCGTGCTGTAGAAGACACTAACTTGTTTGAGGGAACTTGACGCCGGCAGTCGTGGTGCCTAGTAGTGGTTGCGGCATCCTTGCGTCAAAGGTAACGGTCGACAACGACGACGAGAACGATAAGGGATTTGAAAACAGGAGATCCAAGTTATTCATACGCATAACCCACAGGAGGAATCAAAGAAGAAGACGCTGAACAGGATGAGGTACAGGAGCTGTATCAGAGTACATTAGCCGCTGAAATTGAATTTCCAAGGATGTGGAACTCACTTTGAACGCCAAAAGATCAGAAAATCTGTGTCTTCCTCAATGACCATCTGTCTTGACAATGCTCTCTCTTCAAACCCCTCTATGACAATGGCCAACTAGGCGCACTTTTCGTCGTCGCCGCATGCGCCTTGGTCGTCGGAGAGAGATACGTCGTCTCGGCTCAAAGGGTAGCACCAAAGCTCAAGATACCTTCAAATCTCGTCTTTCAGGCACCGACTCTGATTCCATCTGCGAACCCGTCTATCTGGAGATGAAATAGAGATTTTGAGGGTATGGAATTAACTCACTGATACCAATTCCTTGTAGCTATCATTGACAGCGTCATCAAACGTCTTGCTCCTGGACAACCTCGTTCACTCTTGTCACAAGTTCTACAGAGCGGGACTCACATATTTCGCCCTTCAAGCCTACGCCGTCCAAAACGGCCCTCCCTTGATCTGTGCAGAACATTGTAAGCAATCGTTCCCTTGTTACGAGAGAAAAGAACTGACTACTTACTTTCTAGAGCCGAATTCTCCGCACGAGTAAGCGAGAAAATGTCGGCATCGCATCGTAAGTCTCGATTGCCTTGAAAATTGCGTTCCTGAAAAATTAATAGGAAGCTTTGTTTCTTAGAAGTCGGCATTTACTGGGCTTCCGTCACGTCGAGAAGGAGACCTAGTAGGAGACAAGTACGTGAGTTCTGCGTGGTTAACTGCTTACCATTGATTCACAGTGGGCTCGGCACTACTTCAAAGCACGGGAGACGAGACGGAGAGGTGACTGACTGCAGAGAAGCTCTCGTAAGTGATGCAACATAGAACAAACTCACTTACCAATTCTTTTCAATTAGATAGAACCCGAAGTGAAGGGTGTTGCTGTGACAGATGCTCCCCTGCGAACATCGGTAGAGGGGAATAAACATCCCTCGGGCCCATTCTCTACACACTAGCCCTGCCTTAGATCTGCAAAACTCCCTGGCTGACACCTACGGCGCCGCATCTCCCGCCGGTTGTCAAGCCGCCATCACCATGCTACGCTTGGTCATCGACGTGTAACTTATCAAAGCCCTTAAGGTACGCTGACGGAGCGTGTCGCTCCAACTGTCCATCTCCACGCCCAAGGTGCCGATCCACATTTTCTTCCTGGTCTGAGGTCGGACCAAACTGAATGATACCGAGTCCATGGCATTTTTGAGACCACCATTACAGTGGGCATGAGGTTTGATATGGAAACTGGGATTTGGACTGTCATGGTCAGGGAAATATGGAACTTAGCCTGCTGTCGAGAGAGCGAACGAGAAGAGGTGCGATGGCGTTATTTGGGAGTTCTGTAGGAAAGTGGCCCGCAACCGTAACACCGTGGCACGCTCCGATAAGCCGAATGCCGACCAGGCGTGACAATTTGACACGGTTGTACACGCGTTTACACGGATGTACACCCCGCTCGTTTGCACTCGAAGAGGGATGGGGGCCAGCGTGAACTAGTGTGGTACACACTGATTTGACACGGGTCTCCATGACACTTGTCAATGGAGAGACACCATGTACACGGGTGTACATCCGTGTAAACCCGTGTACACGGTAATACACCGGTGTTCACGCTTTTGCCGGCGTCTACACGGGTCTACACGGAAAACTGGTGGTTTTGTCCAGTATTTCCTGGTGTACGTAAAGGGTGCTGGGGCAGCTTGGAGAGGCGTTGATGGCACATTAGTTCTACTGCGCTTGGCAGCTCGACCAGTGCTTGGCGAAGTTGTAGTGATATCTTGTGTTGCTGGTGTCCTCTGTGGAGTCTGCTCTGGTGTTCGTTGACGGATTTGACCTCTACGAGGCGTGGGTGACTCCGGAGGATCGCCTGGCGGGCGTTGATGGTGGTGGTTAGAGCGTGAGAACATCCTCAGGTAGTCGTTTGAAAAGGCTACCTCCAGGGATTGTCGACCTTCAACATCAGAACAAACGGTCGACGGTACCAGCAGTGTCACACCAATGTTTCTAGGAATAAAGAGGATTGCGCTGATCTTAAGTTGTGAGGAAGACCAGGTCTGAATGGTCCCTGGGCATCGTCAGATAATGCCCTTTCTGTCCTTCAACTCAAAGGCCGCCGCTATACAGATTTCCGATCGCCGGTCTATCGAGCTCCCACTCCAGTAAAGGAAGAAAATCAGGAAGGGTACGTTCAAATTAGTCGCTCTAATCACTTTATCTAACCGTATACCTTAGCCTCCTACACTCTATCCTTTAACACCAGTTCTTGCATGGTGCCCTTATTGACGACCTCTCACGCGCTGGGAACTGCTTACACCTCTAGTAGTAATGGCATGCAACTGCTTGATGATCTAACTGTGTTGGCGTTCACTTCGCGACCTTTGGATCCGTAATGATGCCGAGAAGCTTTGCTTCGCGTCTAATCGGTAACGTGCGCTTGATAGTAGACAAACCTTGCCGGCAGGGGCATGTCCTTGCTACTCGTTTTGTTGATAATGCGATTGCTCAACTCTATCTTGGGAGGAATTATTGGCTCTGCCCTGAATTCACAAGCAGATGAAGTATCGAGAACTCGCCAATCGTCAGCTAATGTTGGCAGAGCTTCGATGGCTATGATATGAATCATATGATGAAAGGAGAACTCTTATCCAATGGTTTCGTTCGCCGTAGTCTCGGGCTAACTACGAAAAAATGTTGACTTTACCACCGCACTCGAACCTCGGTGTGGTACAGTAATTAAGCAGACGCAAAGGATAGTCCATTATATTTACAATTTCATGACAATCGCAGTGAAGGTTAAACTTCAATGTCTGAGAAGTATTACAGCTACTACGCGCCTATGTAGCAGCATCCTGATACCAAATGCGGTCGTTTTTGTGGTCCCCAGCAACGACCGGAGTCTGAGTACATGAGTGATTCAGATACGTGGTGAGTTCAATGTATGTCATTTCCTTCTTCAAGCTGCCTGACGTCAGAACGGCAACCAGTCTTCGAGTAAACTGCCCTCTGTACACCATTCCCACAATTGTCTCCTTCGCAGTTTGGTAATGGCAACAAGCCGCCAGAATTATGTGGGAACTCATATCTGGCTTCCAATCCTTCGATGATACAGGTCGATAGTAGGGTAGATGTCCCAGCCTTTCGTCCGCAGCGCGTAACATATCCTTGATATCGGAGTGATGAGCTGGAGCCATGGAACGCATGCGTGCTTCCGGAATCAAACTCCTGGTCATGCCACTGGCGTGACAACAGTCTGCGATGAATGTGATTTTATGCCCCTTGACGCGAGATATTTCTGTGAAAAGAGCGTTGAGCTCCCGGTCACTGATGTCGGGTATCCAACGTTCCTGGGAGTCCAAAGTGTCGCGGTCGATGGGACATAGAGCCTCGATGGGGCAGGCACTGGATCGACATTTTGGTTCTGAAGCTTCATCATGCTCTGCAGCACAATTTTGCAGCAAATCACAGTCCGTTGGTGCGTAATCAAGTAGTGACGCAGGATCACCGCTCGAAGTACAGTCTGAACAGAGATAGCTAGAGCCATGCCCGGCGTAATAGACGATTATATTGTCGCCAAACTGGATTTCATCATTGTGAATGAGGCTGTAGAGCGTGTTTACGACGTTGGCGCGGGATGGTGTCAAGGTATTGCCAGGGATTGGTTTTTCGGAGCCGAGGAGACACTGGATACGCTGTTCTGGTACGCGAAGGTGGTCTCTGAGGAACTCCTGCATGCATGATGCGTCCGATACACAGCCACGTAAGGAGTCACCCTTGTACGCGTCGATGCCGATGAGAACGGCCCAAAATCGAGACGCGTCGACGCGGTGCGGAGCCTACAACGTCAGGATGAGCACAATGATTGATGGCTAGTGACAATGCACATACACCTATGGTCAAGATGGGGGGCGGCTGAGGGACGGGTGCAAATTTGTAACCAATGAGTGTAAGATTGCGCCGCATGCGATTAAGTTTCTGCAATTCCCCTACATCATCGCGACTTGCGGCTGATCCGTTCGCCTTTCGAACGAAGGCTAGGACGGAGCTACGAAGGCGCCCCCATGGTAAAGTAGCGCGCCTTCTTGCTTCTTCCAAGATCGCTACAGAGTCGATGCCATGAGGAGAGGCCATCCCAAACTTCTGTGCAAGTCGTTTCTCCAACCCCTCCAGACGATGTAATTCTGGCAAACAACTAGGTTGACGTAGCGGCTATGCAGCGAATCTGATGAGATGGCCACAGCGTCGACAAAACAAACATACTGGAATATAGGGGCTTCCGGTGATCATTTCTGATAAGGATGTTGGAATAGCTGACAGTCTGGAATGGGGTGCATATTAGAAACTAACGAAGGAAGGGGAAGCGAAGCGCGCACAGTATGGACGTTGTCGCAGGACACAATTCCAGAGACGACATTGTTTTCGCTGTAGAGGATGTCTTTAAAAAGGAGGTATGCCATGAGAGTGTTTCAGTGTCACCGTCAGGAAACAACGTGCCTTGGTCCACTTCAGGGGATAGGATGCGAAATCTATACACATAACATCCATCAAAGATGATTTAAGCAGAAACTCAGTTTACAATATGACGTTGCCATACAATTCTAACTCTCTGCTGACGCATTTGTAGCCTTTTTCGTATTTCACTGGTGACCTGAGTATATTTAGTCGCGACCTTGCAAATCACCTACAGAAATGATAGAGAAAATCATATATGACTTTGCTTAATATGAACCATACATCTTAGCTACTTACGACTGTCCCAAGTCCTCAGATACAAGCTACCATATGTGGTGATCGTTTCATGGAACTAAAAATGAGACACGGACGAGCGTAAGTCTTCGGAAGGGCCAAAGACTCAGAAAGACTCAGAGTGCTGGCAAAGTAGTGCAACGTAAACAGTCATACCGACTATCGCGGTGCTTCGTGTGCCCCTGCAGATACAATCAGAATCCGAGGTCAAGGTGGCCGAGAGGTAGGTGTATCCAGAACCTTGGAACCAGCTTCTTGTTTGTGGAAAATGCCCGCCAGACCTACAATAACGGTCAGCGAGAGAAGACGGAGCAACAGGAAGAATTTACGGAAACGATCTTAGTATAAGCACATTAACAATCATCAACCAATGATGCCCGTGCAATGACTGAACAAAGTAGGAGAAACTTATGATCGTACGGACAAAGGGAAAAGGCGGGGATGACGTGACCATTAAAAGATCGAGCTGCCGGGCCGGAGCGTTGGCTTTGCTCCGTGCGGCTGTTTCTCTCTTCAAATGTTCAAACTCGCTAGTAATGTCAATGCACCACTATCCGCAGGCATAATCGGACCTGCATTAATCATTTTCTGTAGTCTTGCCTGCACGGAAGACTGAAAACGACCTAACCCGTATGTTGACATGTGCTCTCAGGATCAAAGCATGCCGAAGAAAGGAAGATTCATGATTGAAGACAACTTATCATTCTCGCTGCGAAGCCTGTGTGTACTTCCTCATTCATTATTCCCTGTGGCGTCGGCCTGATCTGACGCATACTACAGACGCCCAGCTCAGGACAAATATAGTTTTTGAACGATGACACAATCTACTTCGCGTACTCTGCTACTAGAGCCATAAGCTCTTCCTAGATCTAAATGATCGAAGCCTGTTATTTCTCTGAGCTACTTGAAAAATCGTGCGCTTGCAGAAGGAGCAAGCCGGCCGTTTTGGTTTAGGTGCCATAGTCGAGTAAAGCTTACTGGTCATTGACAGACGTCTTACACGACGTCTACCCCGCTTCGTGCCAAGATTCCGGTTCGTCTGCTACGAAAAAACACTTCAATACCATCCTTGGACCTCAGACTCGCCTTGATCCCAAATCTACACCAACAACAGGAGCGACTGTAGTAGAGTCTCCGATGCATCTGCCTTCCCATCGCTTTCCCCTCATCCTTCCTCCATCTCAATGAAGATTTCTGTGAAGGCTGGGGAGATCAACATTCAACTCGCGTATCTATCTCCGTCGCAAAGGGCCCTACCAGTAGCAATTTTCACCTTCCTTGTCATGGATGTCTTTCTAGCTGACGACAACTTGACATCATGCATTTCGCATGGGAACTCTACCGTCTGCTTATGAATATCATGAATATGCAGTCGCACAGACATATTACCGCTCTCTGGACGTTCTCCTGTACTACATCATCGCTGACATCGCAAGCTGTTGCGCCAATCAGAGAGTACTGGACCCTCGATCTACTGATCGATATGTCCGCCGTGAACGTGAAAGACATGGGGGTATAGAGAAGCCGGACGATCACAGATAGGATGATTCTGTCGAAAGTCGTGTTCGCGTTGTCTCTGACATTCCTATTCATCCAGAGAACCTAAACGTCTCCGCATAGAATGGATCTGGCTATTCTGTGCGGGAAAAGTATTTCAGCCGTTCACACAGAGATCAACGACTGAATGCAACTTATTCTAGTTATCTATTTTTGTGCAAGAATCGTTTGGGATTAGATGATGGGCGTAATGAATAGTGTCTTGATGGCGAAAATTTTCGCTCGCACCGAGCTCGTAAGCTGTAGCGCGCGCTTGATAATTGATGGACTCGTTGCTGGTGATGGTAGGTCTTGTAATTTATTTTGTTGCTGATGGAGCTAGCCTTTTCGACCTTTGAGGGAATTCATTTGGCCTTGCGACGAATTCACCAATGGAAAAAGTGTCGGAAAGGTTTTATTCATTGTCCATTGTCGTCAGAACTTCGATGATTGTTTGGCGCCCGGTGATATGATGGTAACTTCATACCGGCGGTTTTGTATCGCCCTAGCTGACTTCCTACTACTCAACCATTGGCGTCCATGCTTCAACCTCGTGAATCAGATAATATATCCATCAAGGCGATGTATGTGGTCTGGACCTGCAGAATTTTGTGCGTGCGCTTAGCGAATCCGTTATTCCTCGTTTGCCGCTAGGAGCTGTTCTTCTTCTTTGTATAATCCCGGGCTGAAGTTTGATGGTGGCTTGACGTTCTGTGACACAGTGAACAAGTAAGCTGGCCTTTTCGCTCCGCTGGAGTCGTTGGTAGTCGAGTTCTTCACACAGGTTCTATGTGAGGTGGTGTGGTGTGATGTGGTGAGGTATACAATACAAACCGATCGTGTATGGCGCGGATGCATTCATGTCATTAATAAGGTGACGAGACGACTAAGGAAGGTGTTGCGATGACGGTTCACATACTTGCCTTTATGACGGTGTCGCATGATTTCATCTGGAAAATCTCCGCCTGGTGCGATTTCTGTAGGTCTTTGATCGCTTCACGCGCACCAAATACTTAGGCATTCACAAAGGTCAAGAATAGGAGAGGACACAACATGACTACTAGTGGTGCTGTGGTAAGTATAGGCGAGTGTCTCTTACTCTGATTCATCAACTGAGCTTGAGTTATATCAGTTGCCGACCTCAGAGCCAAATCCTAGTACTTGTGTGTGTTCGTTTTGAGATTGATGACTCTAGCCACGCATATCTATTACCTAGTTTGAGTTCCCCGAATCATGCGTGGTGGCTAAGTGTTTTGATGTATATGCGTAGATAAAAAGCAAAGCACGTAGCATTATTCTTTGGACGACTTGTATAAGTAACTGCGTGGTGAATGTTCGTCAAACAAAGACCATACTTATCATCCGTACTACTGTTTAACTTCGGGTCCGGGATTTTATCGACTTCAGCTTCAGTAAGTCGAGTTGCTTGCCTTCTGTGCGGCAGCGAGCCATGTCGAAGGTCGGCGAAAACGGCTTGAGGCCCAAATGGCGGCACGGCTCGGCCGTGTAGGGCTGGGCCGTCATGAGTCCGTATTTGGAGCGAGAACATACCCAAAAGTTACTACGTGCCGGTCTTTCGGCAAACTTGTCTAACAATTTTTTTTCGCTCTAATCACTGATCATCATGCCTCGTTGCCTTCATCGCGCACATCGTCCCAAATGTCGAGCTATTATGTCGTTATGGTGTCTCCCCTGAAACTGCGCAAGGGTTAGGTGCAGAAAAGGGATGGGATCTACTGGTCTTCAAGACTTTCGAGCGGCGATTTTGTTCGGGTACGCACGACTGGGTCGTCTTCTCATCGTCAATTGACTATTTTTATGGATCCTACAAACCAGATACTAATTCATATTTATAGTCATCTCTGGGCCACGGTATAACCATGTTCCCTGGCGCTACTACCCATTTACCTCCATTTTCGTTAAGTCATGAACATGACATGTCATTTTGTCATTTTAAGACGGAACGCGGTGCGGCTTTTGAAGGCGCTGGAGGACAAGGACTTGGTAAATCAATGGTGCGTTTGTAGACCCATTAGATGACCGTATATCTTACCTTTGTTTGTATAGGACCGTGCAATTTGAACGCAAGAAAATAAATGTACGCTTTCCAATATGTTGTCATCCGGTCCCCATCCACCGGTAATTACCTCAAACATGTATATATCAACTTCTATATTCTCGATACGATGTTTAAAACACTTTCCCGCCCCACCCCGACTACAAGTCTGTCGAGCTTCACCCGCATCCTTCCCGAGGTGCACGACATCTCTTCATGATATGACTATCTATCTGACGCTGAACTGCCGGTAGCTGAAGATATACGCGCCGGCCAGCGTTGTTACCTATATCGTCCAAAAGGTGACTAGTCAAGAGGCGAGCGATAACTTTCTAGGGAAAGAGGGGAGAACCACGTCGTGCCCTGTACTGCCTAAATTTCTCATCAAAATCCCTTTCACGATGCATTATGCTGTTAGAGGCGAGGCAACTGGACTAGTACGTTTGTCTCCGATATTAAAGCGCCACTCCTCACTTTTCTATTCAACTGTAGCTTCCCTAATTTGAACTCTTCGAAGATGGATTCATACGCAAGAAATCGGATCACGTTATACCTCGCAACGCCTCCAGATCGTTGACTGACATCGTCTTTACATCAGGTTAGAGACAGAGGGCTTACACATGCAACGATAAATATATTCAATGGGTGCAGAGGGTGAAGTGCCATGATCGTGGGTTTACTTCCATGATATGAATGCCGTTGGTTAATGCCCTTCGGGAGTAGTGTCCTTCGTTTTGTCGCACCGCAGACCCTAGTTTTACCGGAAGTCAGGTTCTTTAAGCGCTGTTGAATGGAAACCCGTGTTGAAGTTACCGTCACGTCTACATGTACGTTTCTTTACTTCTCGTTCTACTTCGGTTTTGACCGCATGCTGTAAAAGATATATGAAGCAATGTTAATAACATGCGATTGCTGCAGGACGAGCTACGGCAAGGTGGGACTGGCTATGCTTCCGGAAGGTTATATATAAGCAGCTGCCAATAAGCACTAAATGGGCGCTTAGCCAAGCTTATGGTCCTCACGCAATTCCCTCGTTCCAAAGACACCGCTGTCCGTCACCTCGTGATGCCACCTAAATAACGCCGGGCCCTTACCGGGCCCTACTGGATGCCTACTTATGTAATGCAACATCTACGGCGAAATGAATTTGCCGTTTAGACGCCTTACAGCTTCCACATCACTATAACACCTACACGCCATTTCCGCTTGTCTCCTTGTGAATTTTTTTCCAGATCTAATGAATCCTACTAACATCGAAATGATGGATCTCAACTGAGTTAGAGGGATGTACCGGATAAAATGCATGCCTGCATCAAGTCCGTTTTTAACGTGACACTGACGGAGACACGACCAAGAACTTAAAGAAGCTCCTTCAAGAGATAGAGATATACTTACAAAAACCGCACGAGGTTGGACTAAGGACGCAACTTCAGCGCCTCGCTCGAGAAAACTCTGCTACCGACCATGACCAAGAAGCCATTCATCCAAAATCCGTTCCGCTCTATTCATACTGTATGTAGTCTTTCCGTCGACTATTGGTTCCCTATATTGAATTCTCCAAACGCCGCAGATTCCAAAGCGTCAGCCATTCAAAGCATCCGTACCACAACAGGTCTCCAAGTTGAAAGACGAGGTACCTCCGGTACGAGTTTGTTCTATGTAAGCTGTGACGTTCTCATCGCATCCACTGCGTAGGCACCACCTGTACATGAGATAGGTTCGGAGGAGTCAAAGAGGTCGTTCACTGGGATGGCCTCTCCCCGAGGCAAAGATTCAGTTTTGGCAGAAGTAGGAAAGCGTGTTAAGTCGCTGTGGAGGCATTTCAACAACATTGTCCTGCGTTTATTTCCCAAAAACAAGGCATCAGGGCCAGGTACAGATGATTCACAGAATCGGCAAAAACGTCTTCGCTTTTGTCCCAAACATCTCCGGCTAGTTCCCAGCCGTCAACGGCCCTTCGTCCGACGTACATCACCTTCCCTGAAGCGAGGGGTAAGTAAATATCCCAATTTTCCGACCCTTGTGCTCATCCCAATGTCGTAGGCTCCACACCGCATTGACGCGTCTCGATTTTGGGCTGTTCTCATCGGAATCGATGCGTACGAGGGTAGCCCCTTACACGGCTGCGTATCGGACGCATCATTAATGAAAAAGTTCCTCGTCGACGACCTCGGCGTGCCGAAAGAGCGTATTCAATGTCTCCTCGGCTCCCACGATCTCACCCCTGCCGATCCATTAACACCTTCCCGCACCAACATCGTAAACACTCTCTACAGTCTCATTCACAATGATGAAATCCAGTTTGGCGACAATATAGTCATTTATTACGCCGGGCATGGCTCGAGCTATCATTGTTCAGACCATTTTTACACAGAGGAATCTGGATGTAGCGAGGATTTCTGTTCCATCGAAGCTCTGTGCCCCGTCGATCGCGATTCCATAGATGCTAATGGACTTCCGATACCTGACATCAGCGACCGAGAGCTCAATGCTCTTTTCACTCAAATATCTCTTGTCAAAGGGCATAACATCACATTCATTGTAGACTGCTGCCACGCTCGCAGCTTTGACCGCAGGGCCTCCGGCTCAGGAACACGTACCATCCCAATAACAGTTCGTGCTTCGCTCAGCGATATGTTGCGCGCAGCGGATGAAAGGCTACAACATTTACCATCCTACCTCTCTGCTTCATCAGAGGATTGGAAGCCAAATATGGGATCTCATGTGATCCTGGCTGCGTGTAGGGATTACCAGTTGGTGAAGGAGACTGCAGGAAAGGATGGATGCGGCGGGGTGTTCACCAACACACTTGTTCGTGTTCTAAGGTCGAGCGCCTGGAAGAAGGAAACAACATACGTTGGACTCACCGACCTTCTGAATCAGTCTTGTTCCCAAACTCCGGTCGTTGCTGGGGACTATAAGTATGAGCGGCTGTGGTATCAGGCGTAACAGCTAGTAAGGAGCTCCTTGCCATGTAGCCTAAGCGCTTCAAGACGAGACATTCAGCCTTAGAACAACCATGCTTAATTCAGTCATGATTAATGATTCGTTGTGTGTTTTAGCAGGAGCTCCATGCAAGATTCCGAGCCCTAGGTTGCCGGCAAGGTTGAAGGACGGTGTCCGACCCGCAGCATCTGACCCATGAGTTCACCGTACGGCCATTAGGTCGGGTCAGAAATCCAAGTTCGATCAAAATGACCGAGATCAGCACTGGTGGATGTTTGATGGGACAGGTGTCTTGCAGGTGTCTCCCAAGTCGCTGAAGTTGACACAGTGGATTTTGCCGTGTACATGACCGGTGTGTATGCAGACACTGAATAGACTGTTGGGACCGTATGGCGGGGTTCGCTGGGCCAATGGAAGCAATGGTGCAAACTCTAAACTTTTACGACCGAAACCTGCCCCCACGTGGTCTCAGATGTACCGGACCGAACGCAACTGTAATTAAGTACTACGCTTTGAATGTGATTACATATTTCGGCCTTCTAGTCTTCTCTTGATGTGGACGAATTCGGAAGGCACGTTGTATCCTGTCTGTTCTCATATCCTGTCGTACCGACACCTGTTTATTCAATCTATTTTCTATCTACCTGAACTTATTTGCAATGGAACGATGATCGACGACGATTCCTCTGGCAACGATATCATGGTTGCTGGAATCATGTCTGGCGATAAGTTCCATAATATTGGATTATCCAAACCACATTCCAAACCATGAGGTATCACGAAGGCTCTTCCAACAAGGCAATTTTCCGGTCCGAGTTGGTTTTGTGAACGCTCCGACACTCTCATCATATCAGATGCCACCTGTAGGTTTTAGATCGTTTTAAATTTTAGAGAAGTAACTCGCACAGAAGTTTAGCCTGCCGTTGTCTCTTCCAAGAATCAGGTGGCCAAAAGCCACCGCTGCAGCCGCAGATATGCACATGCTATTGCTTTATCCTGCTTCATCACTTTCGCTCAAAGACGCGTGTATTTACTAAGTGTGAATGTCATTCCTTTACCAGAGGAGTAGGTGTAGATGAATATCTATCCTTAGTCACCGGCTTGCCACTCGTGTGCTCATCCCAACGTCCTGGGCATCTATAAACGGCGATCGCTGTTATACTGAAAAAATTGGCGACTCCAGTCGTCACTGGGGGCCACAAATATGAAGCCACGTGATCGTATTGCATGGGAACGGGCATAATCAGTTACATAGTAGAATCGTATGGTATTAAGTACGTACATTGTGTTTTTGTAAACGTTTGGTGCGAATGCCGCACTACCTAACGTCACATTACAAGCCGTTCAAATTTACTGAAATAGGACAATGTAATAACAGCGGATTTCAAATGTGCTACTACGTACAGTCCATTAGAAAAAATAGAAAGTAATCGATGACCGACACGGATGCCTTATCCGCGCAATACGATTATACACCCTGATACCAAAGGCGCCCGTATTTACGGTCCCCAGCAACAACCGGAGTCTGGGAGTATGACTGATTCAGAAGCTCGGTGAGTTCAACATATGTTGTTTCCCTCTTCCACGCATCCGACCTCAGGACGCGAACAAGCGTCTTGGTAAGAACCCCGCAATATCCCTTCGTTCCCAAAATCTCCGTCGCACGCTGATAATCCCTACACGCTGCTAGAACTACGTGAGAACTCATATCTGGCTTCCAATCCTTTGATAAAACAGATCGATAGCAGGGGAAACTCTTTAACCTTTCATCTGCAGCGCGTAACATGTCGTTGACATTGGTACGGCCAGAACTGCATATGGAGCGTTGTCTTGCTTCGATTCCCGGTCCCCTGCTTGTGCCGCCAGCATGACAGCAATCTGCGATAAACGTGATCCTATACCCCTTGGCAAGCGATATCTGGGTGAATATAGCATTGAGCTCTCGGTCGCTGATATCGGGTATCTAATGTTCGTCGGAGTCCAAAGTATCCCGGTCAATGGGGTACAAAGCTTCGACGGGACAGAAACCCCTGCTGCATTTAGATCCAGTAAAGGAACGCTTCGAACAATGGTAGCTCGAACCATGCCCAGCATAGTAGATGATTATATTGTCGCCAAGCTGAATTTCATCATTGCGAATGAGACTGTAGAGAGTGTTTACGATATTGGCGCGGGAAGGTGTTGAGGGATCGTCAGGGGTGAGATCGTGGGAGCCGAGGAGACATTGAATACGCTCTTTCGGCACGCCGAGATCGTCGACGAGGAACTTCTTTATTAATGATGCGTCCGATACACAGCCGTGTAAGGGGCTACCCTCGTACGCATCGATTCCGATGAGAACAGCCCAAAATCGAGACGCGTCAACACGGTGCGGGGCCTACGACGTCGAGATGAGCACAAGTGTCACTAGGGGAATGCGCATGTGCTTACTCCTCGGATAAAGGAATAGGGTTCACTTATGACACTGGCAAGCGGTCGAGGGATCCGCGCGTCTTTGAGGCGAAGGTGGTAAAGTTTGTGCATATCTGCAGCTGCAGCGTTATTCGATGCTAATGTGTTGGTGTTTCGCCGGAAAAGCCGGGCGGCGATGCGGAGACGTGAGGGGAGACGTTTCCATCCTGACTGCACACGCTCTTTTGCTTCTTGGAAGACCGCTACTGAGTCGATGCCTTCAGAAGAGATCATTCCATAGTTTTCTGCGAGCTGCTCCTCTTTCTCCGTCAAATCGCCTAATTTCTTCTGCAGACGCTGGTTCTTCAGTTGAGCCTATGCAGCAGATCTGATGAGAAACGGCCACAGCATCCACAAAAGAAATCATACTGGAGAAAAGATATCACCAGCGGTCCCGGTCAATGCTCGCGAGAATGCCTCTGGCTCGCTGTCTGCAACGTGAGTCTGAATGTTTTAATAGTATAACTAATTGAAGAGGTGACGAACAGACACGTACCATCATCTGCAAAGCGACCAAGATGGTTTTGCCACAGTAGCTAACAGTCCCCGGGCTATAAGAAGCATAGGATGAGAATGTGTCAGTGTCATCGACAGGTTTCAACGTGCCTTGCTCATCTCAGGGAAAAGACCGCAAGATCTATACGTTATGATACACAATATTCCTCAATAGGATTTTAATGGAAACTCACATTGCCATACTATTCCAACGCTCTTCCCACATGTCTGTGGTCCTTTTGGATTTCACAGACGCTCCAGGTGTATTTGGTCTGCAAAATGCCCACAAGTAGAAATAGAAATCACGTATGCTGCTAAATGTAAACTGGAAACAATAGCTACGACTGGCTCCCAAGTCCTCGGATTCAAGCGACCATATGTGGCGATCACTTCATGGCACTAAAAACGAGACGGGGACGACCGTAGGTCTTCCGAAGCGCCAAAGACACATAAGGACTTAGCGCCAGAGTAGTGTGGCCTAACCACAGTCTTATCGACTATCGCAGTGTTTAGTGTACATGTGGAAACACGATCAAAACTTGAGGTCAAGGTTACGAAGAGGCAGGTGTATCCAGAATCTTGGAACTAGTTCCTCGTCGGTGGAAAATGCCCCCCCCCAGACCTATAACAACGGTTAGCATCAGACTCCGAAGAAGACAGGGCAACAGGAAGAATTCGCTGTAGCTATCTCAGCATAGGCACATCACAAACTGTGTACGCTGAGGAATGATGCCCATGCAATGACTGAACGAAGTAGGAGAAACTTAAGATTGTACGGGGAAAGGAAAATGGCGGGATGACGTTAGTGACCTGAAAAGATCGAGCGGGCCGGAGCGTTGGCTTCAACATCTTTTTCTGTTTCCCTTCTCTCATTAAACTCGCAAGCAATTCATTAGTTATATATATATGCCGCTACGTATGGGTATATTCTAATGTCCACTAATTATATTTCGTCATCTTTGCCTGTACAGAACTCGTGTGTTAACAAGAAGCCTTTTCACGATCAAAGCTTGAGCAAAGCACGTCGAGGGAAAGAGGCTTCTTACATAAATGAAGGCACTCGTTTTGGCTACGAAGGCATGTGTGTACTTCCTCTTTTTTTTCTCTGTGATGGGTCCCATATTGTCTACAGACGCCCAGACATTTATAACTGTATAGTTCACCTGGAGGCTGGCAAGGATGATGCAGTCTATTTGGCGTACTCTGTTCAATCCATATGGTCTGCCTAGATCCAAATGATCGGCGCTTATTCCTCTGGGCTACATGAAAGAATGTGCGCTTGTAACAGGAACGGGCCTTTCCGTGCTATACAGATATTGGTTCCTGGCAGACTAGCGCCCTTGGAACTTTCCCTGACCCTAACGCCGCGCCATGCAATCTTTTACGGATATTAAGTCGCACAAACATATTCTCACTCTCTGGACGCCCTCTAGTACCAAAATATTGCTCAAATCGCCGTGTTTGTGTTGTTGGTCCGATAAGAATGTGCTGGGGTTGGTTCTACTGATCGATATAACTACCGCCGACAATATGAAGAGCATAAGGGCATGGAAAGAGCATAGAACCACAAGCTCACTATGATGTTGGGCTTCTCTTCGCATTTTGACCATCATTTACGGAAAGCTCAGAGTTGGCTCTGCGTGCAGAGTCGATCTGGCGAGGACTAAGTGGGAAGGCGTCTGCATGGGAATCAACGAACATTTGGAATAGTATCGTAGCTTTGCCTAGGCGTGTTGAGATAGCTGATGGATTGATAACGGTACGTCCGTGCTACTTTTGCTACTTGTCTGTCAATGGAACCTGACATTGACAGAAAGTCGGTGATTTCGTTTTGCCCTACGTGTCTTCTACTACCCCAGTTTCGACTTCGTCCTTCGACCTCATGCCTCATATACAATCTCCATCAGAGCGGCGTATGTAGGTTCGACCGAGTGACGGAAAGACATGTCTGGGACGGCGAACTGAGGAAATATTTCAGGCTTTGATAGGTCGAGACAAGCTTCCTTAGGCGCCCGTTCGGTAGGCGCCAAGTAGGCGCCCTTATTGGACCCGTTTTCCTCTGTATCACCGTTTACTTTTGTCGGAAGTAACGAAGTAACTCAGAAGGTTTCTCGGATAGAATGTTCTACCCAAATGAGAAGAGCAGCTATGGGGCGTCATTCGTCGGATAATTCTGGTCTAACGTTTGATGATTGCTTGACGCATGGTGGCGCGGCGGCGAGTACGTAGATAGGCTTCTTCGTTTAGCCGTCGTGGGTATTCATGGTTCTTCACACAGTTCAGGAGTGATGGAAACAATACAAATCGACTGTAGAGTTCGGGTGGTGAGGTCAATGTGGAAGGTTCTTGGTCTCGATACTTGCGCAGACATACCTCATGGATCCTGAGGTGATAGTACTTGGTCGGGCTCTGTGAGGGAGCGTAAGGTTTCGCTACGATTGTGGCTGCTTTCCACGCCAGACAGACAAGAATTGTTGCGCTAGTGTGAGGCCCAACCGTCAGAACAATAGATTAGGCTGTGATGTTCGCTTGGGTCACCTTGCATACAGTGGAGTGTTGGTCAAAGATCGTTTTATTTCAACAAACATAATTATACAGAATGCTCACGTTGGAGCACCCAAGCCAACACTTAATCTTTTACACCTAATACCAAACGCGATCGTATCTATGGACCCCAGCAACGACCGGAGTCTGAGCGTCCGACTGATTCATAAGGCAAGCAAGTCCAACATAAGTCGTTTCCTTCTTCCAGTCCTCCGACTTCAAAACACGAAGAAGCGTCTTGGTGAAAATCCCGCCGTATTGCCCGCTTTCCAGAGTCTCCCTCGCAGTCTGGTGGTCTCGACACGCCGTCAGACATACATGAGAACTCCTATCTGGCTTCCAATCATCCGATAATATAGATTGATACCCAGGAAAGTGTTCCAGCCTTTCATGTCCAGCGCGCAACATATCGTTGACATCAGAACGAGTAGTGTGCTGTATGCTGCGCATTTCTGTGTCTGGGGTGCGGGGGAAACTGCGAGCGTAATAGCAGTCTGCGATGAACGTAATCTTATGCCCCTTGACGCGAGATATTTCCGTGAAAAGAGCGTCGAGCTCTCGGTCGCTGATATCGTGTACGTAACGACCTCCGGCGTCTAAAGTGTCACGGTCGAGGGGGCACAGAGCTTTGACGGGACAGGATTTTGTGTCACATTTAGGTTTGAGACAATGCTCCGCACAGTTGTAGCTGGCACCATGCCCAGCGAAGTAGATAAGAATGTTGCCCCCCGGATCAATTTCCTGATTACTGATGAGACTGTAGAGCACCCGTACGATGTTGTCGCGAGAAGGCAAGGGATCGCCAGGGGTGGGATAGTGAAAGCCGAGGAGACACTGGATACGTTCTTCTGACATGCCTAGGTCGTCAATCAGGAAATTCTTCATTGATAATGCGTCCGAGACGCAGCCGCTGAGGTGTTGGCGTTCATATGCATCGATGCCGATGAGAACAGCCCAAAATCGGGATGCATCGATGCCGTACCGGTTCTGTGACAGCTAGAATGAGCACGAAGGTCAATAGATAGGGGTATACGCTTACGCTTTGGATTGAGGAAGGAGATTCAGATAGAACAGGCTGCTGAGGGATGGACTCGCGAAGTTGACGAAGTCTGTGCAAGGCTTCTAAATCATCGGTTTCTGATGCTGATGTGCCGTTCCAAAGGGAAAGGAGAAGATGCCAAAGGGGTGGACTAGCGCGCCTTTTTGCCTCATGAAGAACCGCCTCGGGGTCGATGCAATTTCCTTGAGGAGAGGCCATCCCATATGTATGTGCAAGCCGATTCTCCACCCCCTCCAAACGACGTATTTCTTCGAGCAGGTCGCGATTTACAGGTTGCTCCTGCGCAGAAGATTTAGTGAAAGGACTACAGTGCCCACGCAACGAAATCGTACCGGAGAGGAGCTGTTCGCTGTGGCCATTTCTCGTGTGAGGAATGTGGTGGTTCCGTGAGTTCTGAAGCATAGACAGTGCAGCAAAATCCACCGCTTGCTAGCTGAGACAGCCGCAATCAATGATGTCATGCGAGATCATGACCCAATTTATATGCACAATGTTAGGGTCGGGCTTGAGTTAAAGTCGTGTTGATGATTGCAAGGGTATGGCGGAAAGCCTTTCAGAACCTGGTCGTTTGTTGAGGGTGGAAGCCCAAGGCTAGAAACTGCCTCGCAGAGCCAAGAGGGCCAATCTTGGCCAGTGTTTCACTTCATACCACGCTGAGGCAACCACAAGAAACCTCAGGTAAAACGTAGTCTTGCCGTCGTGAATGAGGAGAAGTCGTATTAAGATGCATCACGATTAAAAGCAGGGAACGCCGGCATTGGTTCAATAGTTGCAGACTAATGAAAGAAATGGAGATCATGGAGAGGTTTCCGTGGTAGATAGAAGGACGGACTAGGACCTTGCCCTAGATTGTGAGGATGACATCTGGAGATCTGGAGTTTTGGGATGTTGTTGATAGGGAAAAACTCTCGGGCGAAAGTAGTATGAGCAAACAAGCGCGTCGCGTCAGCGTCCGCCAATTTCTCATGATCCTACCTGTTTGAATGCACTGTTCATGTATGAAACTGCTAGTTGTTTGTGTCCACCAAACACTCGAACTCCATCTGTAACGCGAGGTAGTGCCACACGAATAGGGGGACATCTATTCAAACTGTTTAATGTCCGAGCCTTGGCCCTTCGCATTGACACCGCGAATTCGTTACTACGCCAATGCCTCCCAGAGAATTGCTCGATTTTGTGCGCTTGATACGTGTAGTTCTACACAACTACATTAGTCCGCTAATTACAAAGAGAAACAGACAAGCATACCTCGCAGTCGTATCTGATCCCGCTTCGAGAACTTCTGTGGCGACTCGTCGGATTGCTCTTAATATAGCGACTTAGCACCGTCGTCAGAGTAATGAAGCCAAAGCGTACATTGTCATCCTTTCCAGCTTGCATCTTGTGAAGCAACCCTTTTCTGTCTGTAGGTGCCAGCAACCTCCTCGAGAGAGCCATGGTAGTCATTCCCATCGCTCTCCTGACTTCCTCTGCCGAAACCACAGAGCTCGTGCGCCATCCGTTCATCGAATTCGTATACTCCCCTCGTCCGTTTGACAGCCCGTGCCGCTGTAGCATACTCTGCCCATACGTCGCCGCCGTAAGATGGCATCTTATCCCTATGGGGAACAATAAGTTGGAGAGTTGATTTGATATAGATTCTCAACTTACAGGTTAAGAAAGCGCCCGTATCAACGATCACACTTGGACTATCTCCAAGGTATCCCTCACCGTCGGGTTGCATAGACGGTGGCACCGAGAACCGGGATGTGACCCGAGGAAGTCCAGTGGAGTACAGTGGAAGCATACAAGCTTGCAGGGTCATAGCGACGTCGGATCCGAGATGGCTGTCGAGCCCTTTGAAGAGTACGCTTGACACGAGGTAGCATATGGCTGTACACAACAGCATTTAGTCCACCCATCACGGTCAAAGAAAAGGGCATAAGCGTACTATGCGGTCGTATCAAATCTTGTAGCGACAATAACTAAGGCCGTTTCTACAGCGAATTCTTCGTAGCTCGTCGAGTTACCCTTGAATATAGCAAGTCAGCATAGTCATCAAAGTAATGAAACTGATGCGCACCTGAGCACCCTTCTCAGCTCGCAGTGTGCTAAGCAAATCGCTCCTACTCGAGGTGCTGACTCTAACCTCGGCCACGGCTGCTCTGCCTAAACCACGGAGTTCGACCAAGTAGCGTCCGCCACCATGCAAGTCCTGCTCCCATCGAATTCGCGTATTCCCTCGTCCGTCCAAAACCTGAACGGCTGGAGATTCAAGTCAATAGAAATTCCCAACGCACAGGGTCAATAATCCGCGACCAGCCAACCTTCACTTTCCTCGCGGGCACCTGGTCGCATAGCCTATCCCATTTCGCAGTATACTGGTGTATCTGTGACACAAACTCCAGTCTTCTGCGCCTATATTGATGCGTATGAGGCAAATACGAAACTGAGCAGAGCGGTAACGAACGAACCTGCGGCCAGGCCATCTGGATGCTGACTACCTGGGCCAGGACGTATTGACATCGAATTCTCCTAGATCAAAGCACCCGTGTTGAACGTTGACGATCAATGAAGCGTCGAGTGCGAAGCGGGCGTCCCATCTTCCAAGTCCTTCGTATAGTACCGAGAGGCCGCTTGGCCGTCGCAGGAGGTGACTGTTGTGAGGAGATTTCGACTGAATTTTGAGTCTGCCGAGCCTCGAGGTGGCAGTATGTGAAGAGCAGCTGGTAAGAAAAACTCTAGCCTTTGAAAGGTAACATCAGCAAACAAACACGTCGCGCTGGTGGCGCAGGTGCCAAGCCGGACCGTGTTCTCATCACCAGGGACCTTGTGCCGGTAATACTACTAACAACACCAGACAGCTCCATCTTAGAAAAGAAGGTCCAAAACTTCCTTCCGGCTACGCTGGACTTTAGTGTCCTCCAGGTAATTCAAATTTGATTTGGCTAGGAGTTTTCATTTTTGCCATTGACGTGGATCCCGGGGGCCAATCGATGTTTGCGGACGGCGGCGGCAAGATAACAGTATTGTACGTTAAAGGCAAGGCAGGGTATCGGATACCGTAACCCCACGCCTTGAGTATAAGATCCCTATTTTGGCAGGTCTCTCTTGAATTATAAATCCTTCTCCAGCCTCTCCTATCAAAAACCAAGGCGGGGCTTCTTTCATTGCCATCGCCTCTTCCCTTCCTCGCATTACAATGGCAGTAAGTCAACACAATAATCTCGTTTCGCACTACATCCTCACATTCATTCACAGACCCGGCTATACATGGATCTTTCCGTCCCAAACCCCCATCTGTACCAAGGACCTTCTGAACGACTGCCTCAGGACTGGAGCAACAATTGGGAGAATTTCCTATTTTGCGGGCGTCTATTCCCCCTCGTTAATGGCCGAATATTCAAGAGCCTTGACATTGAACTTCACAACCACGTCTACGGCGAAATTTACATCATCATGTACAACGTTCATTCGGACAACGCTGTCATCAGGATTGGCACTCGGTATTTCGTCTATCACTTCGACACGGACGTGCTCCTGGAGTTCATCCATACATACCCGACGTTGGATGCGTTTTTGGACCTGGCGAGGCAGTGGGGAGGGCCGCTTTCTCGACATACGCTGACCCCTTTTGTTGAAAGTAAAATGGATGTGACGCCTGATAATTACTACGACGAGGTTGACAGATGGGATGAAGAGCTTAAAAGGGTTAGAGCGGCGCATGCATTGATGGGTTCTCGCCTTGAGTGATTTGTGTCTGATTGAAATGGAATTTAACAGTGGACGGAAACCCCTCCTATTCTGAGAACTTCAGCACAATAACAATGTCACTGTGTTTAATCTTTCGTCTTCAGAGCCCCGGTATAAAATCTGGTCGAGACGAAACTAAGTTATCCGGACATGCGTACCGCCATGTATGGCATCACTCAGTCAGATGCGCGACCTAGCGGAAGTGGTACGAATCCACAGTAGATGCTCCATAGAAAGCATGAAAAACTATTCGGTCCATACACCAGTTATAGGGAACATAAACTGCGAGAATTCATCAAGGCGTGCGCCGCTCTAGCACTGTCCACCTCCTCATCCCATAATTTAACCCTGTCATAATAATCCTCCGTCGTCTCATCCTCTTCCCTTTCCACCAAAGGGGTCAGCATATCATATGTCTGACAAGCCGGACTCCCCCATTGCCTCGCCAACTCCAGAAAGGCATCCAGCGTCGGATACGTATCGATGAATTCCAAGAGGACGTCCGTTTCAAAGTTGTACATGAAATACCGGGTGCCGATCCTGACGACAGTTTCGTCGGACATATCGTGGTACATTATGACGTAGATATCGCCGAAGACGTGGTTATGAGCTTCGATGAAGATACTCGAGAAAACCCGGCCGTTCACGAGGGGGAATAGACGCCTGCGAGATGGAAAACGCTTCCAGTCGTTGCTCCAGTCCGGAGGAAGTCGGTCCTCAGGGCCTTGGTACAGGTGTGGGTTTGGGATAGAGAAATCCATGTCTAGCTGAGTCTACGAAGGGATGTGAGCATGAAGGATATCACGGCATTATCGCTTTTACTCACGGCCATGAGAGAAAAATGTCGCTCGGGAGATGGGAGATGGGAATGAAAGACACTTCGACTGGAACAAGTTTATAAGTATAGATAGACCCGCTGTAAGAGTGTCTAACATGAACTTAGACAATTGTCAAGCCTTT
Source organism: Armillaria borealis (assembly GCA_030435635.1). NCBI lineage: Eukaryota > Fungi > Basidiomycota > Agaricomycetes > Agaricales > Physalacriaceae > Armillaria > Armillaria borealis. Next base: position 235,014 of record JAUEPT010000059.1, on the reverse strand, counting down.
TGGGACGAAGGAAAGGAGATGCTCGTCACCACAGAGACGAGCCTGTGGATGTCACTTCACTCTGGAAAGCTCACTCTTACCCTGTGCCGTTCGGATGCTTTCCTGCAAGGAGTGAGCATTTGCCAGACAAGACCCACTGCGGGCACTGGAACAAGGTGATTTACAGTCGTTGTTAGTGTTCTGTCCTTTGCTCAAGCTTGTATGTTCGCAAGGCAGCCAAACGCCAATGAACTCGGCGCCCAGTGTAATTGGTGGAAGACAGTGGTCCAGCCGACTCGTATGTGCTACAGGAACTTTCTAAGCATTTAATTTATTCGTATAAGTACTGCTGCAGACAACCATTAGATAAAAAATACACGTTACTATCCGAAATGCATTTGAGTGCGAGCGAAATGCTCAACACCAAATGCGCACGTAAAAGACTGGGCTCCCTCCAAGAACTCAAACACATAATGCTTTTGTTTGTTTATCACCAGGCCTTCGAACACCTTAGGAACCGCCGGCTTGTATCCAAGGATCACTTCCTTGAGTATGTCTTCCTTCTCGCGATAACAGGCGGCAGTGACATATTGCTCTTGTTCCCTGCTTGTCATTTCATACAGATTCGGTATGATACCACTCAAATCGAGACTCTTCAGGTACGGGAGTGACGGTATCTGGTCCAGGACGGGAGCCTTAAGAATAAGGGTAAGCTTCATCCATCGAGATAAATTTACGAAAAAAAAACATACAATCATATCGGTTTCTCCACCAACATGACTCGTAAACACACTCAACTTGACAAGCTTCGGACAGGACGTGACCACGAGCTCGAGATGTCTTGGAGACGTAATGGACCAACTACACTCCATGGCAGCTCTCAATTGAAGATCCTTCATCGTATCCCCGTGCTTCTTCAGAAACTTCTCGTAAAATTCGTTCCCCTGACGCTCTCCCATCTCGCGCTCCTCTGCCGAGTCCGAGAACGCGATACTGATTTGGAGGTATTCCAATTCCTCTAGCGCCCATAGGAAGTCCCATAGTTCCGGTGCGAGGCAAGCGTGTGGAGTGAGACGGGGGTCAGGCTTGATGCTAAAGTTACGGATCGTGCGGTGTGCTCCTTCCTCCATGAGACATGTCCAGAAACCGACTGGGGTATCGAGGTTATCATGAACAAGGAGGCTACCGAGATGACGGAAGTGGCCCTTGATAGACGACCAGTCTTCGAGCAGGTCGAAGCCACCCGTGTCGATGTGCTCGATGTGCAAATGACGATCGCCAAATCCACCTAGGATATCTCCCATGGACCGTCGCGAGTCAGGAAGAATGAGAGCGTCTCCGTTCTCCAGTCTCATGATCTTGACAGCCGGTGTAGTCTGCAAAAATGATCGGGTCGAAGCGCAGGCGGTGTCGTCCCATGCGCGGGCCAGCATGACGATGTGAACATAAGGACGAAGAGCGAGTGGCGGGGGGTAGAACTCGTTTTTGGCTCGTAACCTGATGGTTTCAATGCAAGGAAGAGACGAAAGAGAAGGGTACAGAGTCTCGAAGAACCATGCAGGTACTTTATGTTCCATCGTAATTCTACATCGGTAATTAGTACAGGCTGTCGCAGAGCAAATAAACGCACGAGATATCCCTCAAATTCTGTAAAGATGGAAGAAAATATTTCAAGAGACTTTTCAAGTTCGGTGAATGGTCGTAAGATAGGAGACGATACTGGGGTCGTCGATTCCTGTACTGCGATAATGTTGATCTTCTGGACATGGTGGAAAACGTCACTCTTGAGCGCATCCAGATCGCCGAGATAGCTGGGCCTGATGCGCACTATGTCACCGAAGAAGCAATAGACCATGGAAATCGAGGAGAAGACGAGAGGTTCCACAGCGTGATTCATGAGTTTGCACGTCGCCCTCATGTTTTTGAGATCTTTCTTTCGGAGCTAGACAAACGTGATGTCAGAAAGGCTGCTTGTCAAGGGAGAGAGAAAAATAGGTACCTCTTTGCCGATGGCGTGATGGATCTCTGGGGGAATATTTTCCATGGTTGGGGGAAGAAAGGTGAAGGCTGCGTGACGCAACCTCGCTATAAAAGAAGCGCGACACTTCAAGTCGCCGGTGCCGGAACGAAACCTGCCCTCAAGACTAAGGAAATTGGCACGCGACCCGCTGATTTCTTCCGACAGTATTGGGCACCTTGCCGTGCATCATTTTGTTTCTGTCTTGTCAGTCTCTTCGAAAAGTATGTTTTGTGCGGTTGATGCGAGGTGGCGTGTGTCCACGCATGAAGTACTGCACAACAACATTGAATCTATCATGATCACGACCAATAAGAAAGACACAAACTCACTTCGCAGCCGTATCAGACCCTGCTAAGAGGTTATGCCACCTCGGCGGTGAGTTCTTCGCGGCTCATGGGAGTACCCTTGGATGTAGCAAGTCAGCATGGTCGCCAAGGGCGTGATAAGCGATGCGTACGAGAACATCTTTCGTGGCCTGTAGCTTTCGAGTTAAATCGTTCCTAATCGTAGGAGTTGATTCCAGCCTCCTTGAACGTCCATTGCGTAGTGGGAATGGATACGATTTTCTCGTGGCTGCTCTGCCTAAACCACAGAGTTCGCCCAAGTAGCGGCCGCCACCATGCAAGTCCTGATCCCATCAGATTCATGCATTCCCTCGTCCGTCCAAAATCTGGATCTGAACAGCCAGTACTTCCCTCGTAAAGCACCTCGCCTATACGTCGCCCTAAGAGTCCACGATGGAGCTTTTGAATACGAGAGCCATCTTAATCGTTCAGAAAGGTGCCTCGAATGCTATATCGACGATGATAAATGAGACCGTTCACCCCTACGAAGAATGGCATGAGTTGGAGATTCGAATCAATAGAAATTCCCAACGTACAGGGTCAGCAATCCACGCTCATCACGACCAGCCAACCTTCAGTTTGTCGCCAGCAACACCTAATCGCAAAGCCTATCCCGTTTCCTGGTATAATGGCGTATCTGGTTCAATCTCCAGTCTTCTGCGCCTATTTTGATGCCAATGAAGCAAATACGAAGACGAGCAGAGCGATAACGAACGAACTTGTGGCCAGGGCATCAGGATGCCAACTACCAGAGCCAGGACGTATTGGCATCAAATCCCCCTGCATCAAAGCGCCCGTGTTGAACGTTGACGATGATCAATGAAGCTGAGCGTCGAGTGCGAGAAGTACATTGGGATTCGGGCAACAAGGGCTATCCCATCTTTCAAGTCGTTCGAATGATATCACAAGGCCGCTTGACCGTCGCAGGAGAAGAGTGTCGTGAGGAGATTTTCGGCTAAATTCTGAGTCGAGGTGACAGTATGTGAATGAGAGAAAAACCCTGGCCTTTGAAAAGTAACATCAACAAACAAACACATCGCGCTGGTGGCGCAAGCGCCAATGTCAGCTCGGACCGCGTTCCCAGAGTTCTGCACCAGTCAGCAACGTCCTTCATAGAGAGAAATATGTCCAAAACTTCCTCCCAACTACGTTGAACTCGAGCGTCCGCCCGATGTTTTGGATTTGATGTCGCTAGGAGTTTTTATTGCGACTCGCGAGCGTTAGTACGTAGTACTAAGCGAGCATATTAACTTGCATTGACTGTACACGACGCCCAGGCAAATTAATTCGCCAAGCACGAATAAATACACGCTGGACAGATTACCGTCCCCCCTAGAATCCTTTTTTTGCTCGCCTCTTCTTCAATTCTTTATGGATTCCTTATTAGCACGAGATTCGGGTGGTGCCATATGATATATCCGATGTGGTCGGGCCGGCAAGCTCGTGAGCAAACGAAGAAGAAAAGTGCGTACATCGACTCAGATAATTTGAAAGATACGGTGCTGCCAATATACGATGTCTTCCAATTGTACCACTGACCTTGCTCAGACGGTAAAAATACACAGCACGCACCAAGTATTCGTGCTGGAGCTTCAGTGCTGCTCAGACAAGTAAGAGAGCCGGTAAAATATATTCAAAGAGTCTCGATTTAAGATTAACTTCCAGTCACTTAGTAAAAAATTAGCAGCCTACACGGTAGTCGCGGACATCGTGCTGGATATGATATATGCAGAGAGCTGCGATTGTATCTCCTGCATTGTGCGGAGAACGTAGTAAATACTCCTGGTCTTTGCGTTGGGTGGAGTCCAAGTTAAGCTGTAGAAGTAAGACGTGTTCAAAGGAATGAAATATGAGATAGATCTTTGTCAAGTGAGTGAGCAAGAAATCTGTGATTTCTTGGGTTTGGGGGGAGAGAACTCGGCGTCCAGAAGTTTCAACAAGTCGAGAGTGTGAAGGTACTGACAACGAGACTTGCGGGAGAAGCCGAGAGCTCAGGTGATTGGGATACCTGAAGCGTGAGCAGTGTAGGTGTGAACGGAAGTAACTGCTGCATCAAACCAGGAACTACCCAACCACAGAAGGGAGTAGGTGGGCGGGTCAAATGGAGAGCGAAGTGACTGAGGAACGGAGCGACTAGAAGAAGGTGAAAATGGTTGCGGACAGAACCAGAAAGTGAGCACTAGTCGGGCCGGGTTGGGGTTGTTGATGGTGGTTGTTGTTCACACAGCACAATGCCTTATAGGCGCGCGCTTGTGTTGCACATACCGTAACCATGATAGTATCCAACAACGAAAGGACTACGCTCAATGGAAGCACCACCCTGACATATCCGAGTCTCCACGGCTGGGATCAAATCAACCTCGACGACGCAGAAACAGATGTACGAGTGCAGATTCAGAGTCTAATTCGTGATGTTCCTTCTCCTTGGGAAACCTTGGAGTTGATATCACCATTAGTCGAAATCAAGGTTATGGATGTACTGCAACAGGTGTGTTCACTTCAGAAGCTTTGGTAACAGTGAAGTATCTGATGAATTAACAGGAGGTGGATGATGCGTCCTGTCCTAGTGGGTACCGTACAGCCTGCGTAAAATGTCTTCGAGCGCTCAGCAAGGCCCGGAACATTGTGCCCTCATCCTTTTCTTCTCGAAATGTGGCTAAAGAAGGAACAAAACCCATCGGCGGAGGCGGCTTTGCAGTGAGCATCTGCTTTACTATCAGTCAATGATCCTGGATTTATGCACGATCTCGCAGGATATTTGGAAAGGGCGTCTTCATGATACTCAAGTCTGCTTGAAGGTTCTTCGGATATTCATCCCTGAAAAGGCTCGGGAGAAGCTTCTCCGGGTGAGTCGTGCATGCATTCTCGGAGCCAAACTACATTTTGACCTGCAGCAGGAATTCTGCCGGGAAGCTCTTGTATGGAGACAACTCCGCCACCCTAATATCCTTCCCTTCTTAGGAGTCAGCAAAGACCTTTTCGCTCCAAGTTATTGCCTGATATCTCCCTGGATGATCAATGGAAATATCATGTTTTATCTCGAGGCCCATCCTGATCACGATCGCCTTACGTCGGTAGGTCAGACATTGTGGGATATTTCTGAGGGCTGACACAGTGGTCATTTCTTAGCTGGTTCAGGTTGCTGAAGGGATGAAATATTTACACAATCACGATCCTCCTATAATACACGCCGACATCCGCGGGGTGCGTTTACAGCATCCATCTTCCTCGTGCCACCTGTGACATGGACTTTTCTTAGGCAAATATTCTTGTCATGGATGATCTATGTTGCTGTCTGGCTGATTTTGGCCTTTCCCTGTTTGTGGAAACCCAGGCCCTTGACAGCTCTTCTACAATAAGGAAAGGCAGCACCCGCTGGCTAGCTCCTGAGTATATGGATTCGGACCTATTTGACCAATCATACATGACCGCTAGGGATATCTATGCCTATGGATGCACCGTTGTTGAGGTAGGGCCATAAGGACACTTACTGTCTCCACCCTCTTATGACATTCTCCCAAGATCTTTACCGGAAAACCGCCTTTTAGCGATATCAAGAATGAAGCTGGTGTCATACATGAGGTCGTAACAAAGCAAAATCATCCACCAAGACCACCCTTAGATATTTTCCCAAACGATATACTATGGTCACTCGTAACAACATGTCTCGCAACTGCGTCGAGTCAGCGGCCAGATGCGACACAGATTTCAAGTTTTCTTACCTGTGGTATCAATAGTGGCCTACTATCTCCACGGCATAAAATGCGTAATTCCGTTGAGATTCACTCACCAGGGATGCCTTCAGATATGTCCGATGCATCGTCTGCACCACCGTCACCCACTCTTTCCAGTTCTTCCGGTCCTTACCCGACATCTCTCGCTTTACGGGAAAACCAGCCAGAAGTCCGTTTCAAAGCCAACCTTCTTTCGCCTGACTCGCCTATACACAATCGCAAGGCCAGTGTAGGGACTCTGACTAGTTCGAACGAAGGAACAGTCGTGGAAGAGCATCGCAGCGAAAAGTCTGGTTCTGGTTCCGATTCACATAGCTATACGCAGTACGACGCGTCACGTTCACCCTCTCGTGAAAGGTCAGAAAGCGCGCCACCTGAGAAGGAGGTTGAGGTGCAAAAGGAGGAGGAAGAAGATCAGCCAAAGGAGAAAAGGAAGAAGAAGAAGAAATCAAAAAAAGACGATGAGAAGGAGGAAGAGGTAACCGGGCATCGAGCAGAACTCGAACAAGACGCCAATTCTGACCCCACGCTGTTCCGTTTCAAGCCCTACGAGCTCGCCCACATGCTCGACCCCAAGAACTTGGATACTCTGGAGGGTATAGGTGGAACATCGGGTCTACTATGTGGTCTAGGCTCTGATAACATTCATGGGCTCGGCTCAGGCCCAGGGCATGATGGTCGACCGGGCGCTGGAGAGGGTGCTTCACAGCGACATCATGATGATCCTGAAAAGGAGGTGCCCGCCACCACTCTTACAGAGCCTGGGGGAGATGTTCATTCTACCCATGCATCTGGTATTTACAACAAAGCTGCGTTCGCGGTGTCGTGTCAGCGTGTTTATGGGCCCAATGTATTACCCGAACGCCGTAGCAAGTCCTTGTTACAGCTCATGTGGACAGCTCTCGAGGACAAATTTCTGGTATGTTCCCCTCTTCTGGCATGGTCATCATTTGACCCTTCTTAATGAAGATTTTACTATCTATTGCTGCTGTTGTCTCTCTTGCTCTTTGGTTTTTTCAAGATTTCGGTGTCGCTCGTGATGAAAGCGACGATCCTCCGGTGGATTGGACGATAAGCGTTGCTATTATGGTCATAGTCATCGAGAAGGTTGCGGATTTTTTAAAAATGATATCAAGTCTATACTACTACTACTACTACTATATGATCTGAAGCGCAGAAAGGAGGAGTTTAATATTAATTTCTAAAAGGCGCTAATAAAACCTAAAACCTAAAAGGCGAATGATTGACTATCTTTTAATTCCTCACTAACAAAATACCCTTCCACTGTATTTTTAAATAATACCGTTTTACCGTTAATTTTAACAGGTAATATCGGAACCCCAATATTTGAATTTTTTAAGCCCTCAAGCGACCGACCGACTGACCGACCGTGGTGGGAATAGCATACTATATAAGGAAATATTAGGTAATGATAATATACGGATCCGTGTACGGTTGACTCAGTCTTGACTCGCACACCCACCATCCCCGATGCCTGCTGGCCGTTCGTCCGCCTCGTTGATACTGCTCTTTGTGTAGCTAACGGCGGCGCTTCTCAACCTTACAGGCACGACACCTCCAATTAGGCACTCCTCTCTCAAGGCCAACATATTGAATGTGATACTGGACTACCTTGTAAGTGCTGAACCGACTTGTACAAGCAACTGAAACTCACCAGTTCTGTTTCACAGCCATCATTCTTACATTTAATGACATCTTGGCTGGTACGATCCTCAATGGAAATACCACATTCACACGAACGCAAGTTCCAAGTTCGAGTTCTTCGTTTGCGACCATTTCTTGTTTCTTGCGCGACTGTAAAAGAGACTTCGATGGGATCTCCATTTTCTGGTACAGAAGGGCTTTCCTTGGATGGTAGTGGTGCGTCTGGTATGTGATGTCAGCCTTGAAACCGTGACATTGACCTGAAGTAAGAAGTAGAGACTACCTTCGTGCAATGGGTTATCTAAGGGTAGCTGGTGCGTGGTTGGTCCCACTTCTTCTCGAGAATTTCTGTCCTCATTTAGGTCAATATCACAATCTGGCATCATCACCGTCATTGCTATCGTCGCCTTCGCTGTCAACATCGAGGTCACTATTGCATCATGTAAGGTCAAGCCAATGCCCACAAAGTCATATCCACTCACGCGAGGCCTAGTCGGGAGCTGTGCGCTTCAGAAATTACCAGACGGCGTGTGCTGCGAGTCTTGCGCTCCTCTTTGTGCTTGTGTCGGTTAGTCCAAACGTTACTCATTACTCCTTTCTCGAAATCGGAAAGCTCATATTGAGTCTTATAGTCTGATACTGGAATATGCGGATGCTTGTTCCGTATGTGTGTCGCCATATTGTACATCCAAACAGCAGGGGAGCCGTCTGGACAATGATGACATGGTATGGGAATGTTTGAGCATGGACTAGTGTCAGAGGATTCAGCGGCGACGTTGTATTTGAATCGAATCTTGTTTGTGCATGTCGATTTCTTCCAATCAATTTGGTGGTTTGCTCCTTTACTTTTTCGCAAGTACCAAGCACAAATAGGTGATGGCCGAAGACATAACCCGCATGGTTCGAGACTGTTCTCGATGTTGGCATCAAACAAGATATGGGCACCGATATGTTCCAAGACGCGGGGTGCCGATTTGTCCAGGGGGACACTAGGTTGACAGTATGTGCATGTCTTCACAGCTGCTTCGATGATCTCACGTTCCTTCCCATCATGCTCGCAGACAAAGCAGGCTTTCCCTGAATGAAGATATGGAAAATGCGGAAATGCATGCGTCTCCGGTAGGAGTTGTCCATCCTCGGGAATGAGGTCTTCAAGGAGCGACATGCCCAACGCTCGGAGGAATGTACTCTCAAAGAGGTAAAATGGTTTTCCGCGACAAGATGTGGATATATCGGGGTTGACAGGTTGTACGAGTCTTCCCGGGATGCGATGATGCGAAGGTCCTCTTTTATACGACCACTTCCAGTCATGCGCTGTGTTTGGACTGTCGTCCGAGGTTGTTGGCACGAGATAGAGCAGCTGGTAAGAGACAAATGTTGTCTTGTCTGCGAGCATAGAAACGGACAGTTCAGAACAATGACATCCCTGGTATACCAGGTCAATGACCTCTGCAATGGCGAGAAACAGGTGCTGTTCGCAGCGAATCAAGGTTGAGATAGGTGAGTTAATTCTGACGAATTCCTCGTCGCTGTCGCTCACGATTTCAGAATGACAAGCATACTGGTCCTGCTTCACAGCGTAGCGAGGGACATTGGCAACGCGCTTGAGACGATCAGTTGAGTTTGGGTTTCGGAAGTCTGTGAATGCTTCTTTTAAGAAGCGCGACTTGTAAACCTGTTTCCCCTCAAAGTCGAAACACGGCTGGTAGTGAGTACACTTATCTCCCCCATGAATGCTGCTGTCCCCGCTAGCCTCATCTCCTATTGCGTCCTCCAGGTCCGCTGTTACTGCCTCTGGCTCATGCTCTGCAGATTCTCCATTGGCAACATCGATTGTATCGTCGATCTCTTCACGCACAGCCTTCACAGGATCAACTCCAAATGGTCGGAGGATATCAGCATTTGGACCAAGATTATCAAGGATCTCTTTCAAGCGTGGGATCTCATTCTCAGCATCCCGGCGTCCCTTACTCCAGCAGGTCTGGAGACCAACGACCGATGTCCGAACGTCTCCGCGCCAGGTTGATGGTTTTAAATGGTCGACACGGTCATGAATCTGGAGGCCGTTTATCGATAGAACTGGAAGCCGGAGCCTGCGAGGAGGTTTATCCCACCAAGGGTATTTTGCTAAAATAGCAGAAACCTCGGTCGCATTGGTAACACGATCAGCCAATTGGAGGATGTCTAGATTGGCATCATTGCCCACCATAGTACGTGTGATACGTAGGGGAGGATTATGTGTCGGACTAGCTTGCCAAACGTACGAAGAGCCTCACGCGCAGCAATAAAACCAGGGCTAGCTGTCTGCGAGGCTTCGGGAAGGTCCCATATTTCTCGAAGTAAATCATAAGCCAATCGAACATCCTGCCTATCCTCGGGCTCAAAGAGGTGATTAATTCTCGTTGTTGATAGGCCATTGGAAGCGAGGTGTAAGCGGATCATAGACGGTTTTATGTGGACACTGCGGACGACTAAGCCGGCATCGCGAAGCACGAGGTTCCGAAACCTCTTGATTACATGCTTGTAGTCCTTATCTGCTGTTAGGTCATCATCTCCGACCTCCATGTTCATAAACTGAAGACGGTTTAGCAAGGGAAAGATTGGTGAATCCTCTGGCAATGGATGCTTGAATGTCAGCCGGATAAGAGCCTCTCCACGGCGTGCTTCACCGTCTGAGGCAACACTGATTGTCCGTACACCGCTTTTTTGTGATGCTTGTAAGAATGTTTCAATTATCTTGGCGTGTTCAACCCCCTTCTCCGCTTTACAAGAGCCAGAGAGCAGAACCGGATGCGCACTGTATAGCCGAGGCTCGCCGGTCAGGAGTCCAATGGCACCAACAGTTGCCTGATTTGTTCCATCAGCCCTTGATTCAACTGCGAATTAACGTGAGAATTACCTCGCTTGCAACGTGTACGTCTTCTTTCTTCAATCCATCCATCAAGAGCAACACCTCCTCTTTTGACTTGAATTCCAAGCTTGTCTTAGAACTGTGCTCCCTGCAGACTCCGATGATATGGTTTGAACGCGGGTCCCAGCACAAACGGCTTTCAACTTTCAACTCATCAAGCATCAGGACCTGGTGTTTGACAGCACGCTCTTTTACCAAACCCTCGACAAAGCCAAACGACGAAACCACATTTTTTTCAATATCGGATAGGAGAGGTGCATATGGGGATGGAATGATTGGAGGAATGACTGTCCGTTTTCGTGTGGCGTCAAGCGATGGGAGACCTAGCGCTTGTGTGCAATATTGGCAACTCAGGCCCCTCCCAATCGCCAGAGCAGAAGAGCCCGCATGTCATCTTCTTCGGAATAGGTACGTGGTCGATAGATCTTCTTGGCGGCTGCGTCATACATCATTAACATACCTTTCAAGCCTGCCCCTCGTCTCAATCCAACTCGCACAAGCCGCTCAACTCGTTCTACTCGTCCACTCCCAATAGCTAACATCCACTCCTTCTGAAGACCCAGTGCTCGTTTCTGGGTCAGTCGGCGAGCATCGTTCAGCTTCCGCAGACGCAGAGCACGTATTGTTGTCTGCTTTTTTCGTACGACTCCCTGGAGACCGTTGACGGTATGATAAGCGAGTGGAGCATTTTCGTGTACGCCATCCTTCATGCGATTAATGATTCCGCTTAGTCTGCCATCCTTGTGTAGGGCACGACAGCTATCGCACTGTGAATATGTGGAACCCAGTTCAACACGGTGACACGTTCGAGAGCGTAGAATAAGTGCTCCGCTTGCCACCTGGTAATCCCATGGATCTCCGTTAATGTCATGGACACCAAAAGGATACGAAGAGTGGGTGCTGCAACCAGGCTCGAGTTGCACTTTGATACCGGGACAGGGATGAGTGTGTATGGGTCTCCTCGAACTGGCTGTGATTCCTGACTTTGATTTCTTTAGAGGTACCGGAGGCGTCTCTGGAATGGCATCTACATCGATAGGAACATGGTTGTTCTGCTGGTGATCGTAACTGTTGCTTGTGCTAGGTTCGGCTGTGCTTTGCTGACCACTCTCATTAGTACTCGTATTAGGCTGTGCTGCCGTGTCTGATTGATTACTAGTCTCTGCAATTCTGATGGACTTCGTGAGTAACACCTATCTTTAATAAGCGGGAGACTTACACATCATCTATAGCTTCGATTAAGCGTTCTGCCTTACCCTCAATCAAGGCCGCAGGAATACGCAATGTCTTCGTAAGGTGGGTGAAGACATTCAACAGTGATTCTACGCCTTTCTTGCCCCTCTTGATCAGTGCTTTGAGCTCTTCCCTAGGGCGCTGTAGAAACCCGTTCAATATTGGATCCTATACCTCCCAAGGGTCCTCTTCTGTGCCCACAATGACGCCTCCTGGTGGTTCTCCCGCAAATCCAAGTAGAGTTCACGTCATCGTTATCCTGATCAGGCAGTCGCTCAATACGTGTTTGCAGACGATGTAGCAGCTCATTTACGTCTGTGGTGTCAGGTAACAGTGGTGTAGTGCTCTGAGCCGGTGTACTATTGGGCAGTGTGGCTGGGATTGATGGTTTAGAGCGGGTGCGCTGTCGGATGGGTGGAGGTGTTGAGACAAGTGATTTCGCTGGCTTTGGTTTCTTCTTCCAGAGGTCTGAAATGGAGATCTGTGATTTAACCGCCTTCCTCTTCTTCTGCTTTTCTCTGCAAGATATCTTGCCTCGGTGGACTTTGTCAAGTGCGGCGGGTCCTGCAGCTCCGACTTTAATCCATTCTTCGCAATCTGGAGAACGGAGCCATCGTTTCGAGTCTGTGATTGAACACCGTGTTATTACTAGCTCGTGTGGGCCCGGTGACATATCATACCTGATATGGTGTTTCTGCCATTTAGCGGCAGTGTTGCGGAATTGCAGACAGAAAACCGCGAAGCGATCGTGTTGTTTGGCACTACCTGCCAACCAAAACAATGGGGAACGCAATTGAGCAACACTGCTCTTTGCTTAACTTGGCCGGTCACAAATTTGAGCCGTTCGTTCCTCACGTCAAATTTGTGGGGCAATAACAGAGGAGCTGCTTCCGGCAGTTGTTCGGCACAAAGCTTGGCTACGGCATATTCGACATTCGACCTGTTGCCGACCAACTCTACGCCGCTTTTAAAAGCCGGATGCCGGATGCCCCTCTTCTGTATCCATTATGTCCGTAATTTGCTGCACGATGCATCTTTCCCACTACAGAGAACTGGTCTTTTCATTTCGAGACTGATGTATGCAATTACTGATTCGCAGCCGGTTCAGGTCGTTATCTTGGCTCAAATGACCTCGCATAACTTGAATGACCATCAATGCCTATCGCCGTGTTATCCTAGTCCTAAGATTTAGTCCTTGCATCAAAAGAAATATCTCATGGCTTTCGGTAATCCGCAACAATGACAGAATGCGCGCGCTTTCTGCTTCCTCCTGACCGCAGATCTAGCGGCGTTGCATGGTAAACAAAGCAGGACATTACTACGTGGGTCTTTCAGCAGAGGGGTACCCGATCTCTGGTTTCGAAGCTTCATTTACCAACACGTGTTTGATATCCAGGTGGATTACTCTATTATCTCCCAGTAGTGCTGACCATCCTTATCTTCCTCTTGAACCGCTGCTCCCAGGTCTACGTTGAATTATCATCGCCATGGACTTGGAAAAGGACTCAGAGGTGTCCGTTAGAATGGACGTTGTGGGCCCAGAGCAGCTTATGGAGGCTAACACACAGATGGACCGAACGTTCAGGCGGCTAAAAGTGCGTCACTCTCGAGCGAATTGTTGCCCGGCTTCCCTGTAATCTGTGTCTAGAGAAGGCACTTGCATTGGATTGGCATCGGAGGTGAAGCATATCTATCTCAGATCGGAGGCCCACAATTAACGTTTACCACAACACTGGTAGGGACCATCGGAACCTCTCTCTTCGTACAGATTGGTTATGTGCTTCCCCATGGAGGGCCCGGAAGTTTGCTCATAGCATACTTGTTCTGGTCTACCGTGATGCTTGCAGTCAACAACTGTTTAGGTACGTAATACGCGGCGTCTTAAATTTTTTCGCAGCTGAACCTGTCGTAGCTGAAATGGTTTCCTGGATCCCCATCTCGTCCCCTTTCATACGCTTCGCTGACCGTTTCGTCGATCCTGCCCTTGGACTCTGCGCCGGGATAAACTTCTTCTTGTACCTCGCGATACTAATTCCTTTTGAGATCACTGCTTTTGAGCTGATGGTCCATTTTTGGACCGAAAAGATTCCCACTGCTGTTATAATTTTGGTGGTCCTCGTGTGTTACGTGTGCGTTCATTTACCAGGAAAGGTGAATGTATTCTGATCCATTTATATAGAGCACTGAATGTCTTTGCTGTGCGATTCTACGGTGGTAAGTGCGACTGAAATACAACGAACGGAACTTTGTATTCACGTTAGCTTCTCACAGAATCTGAGTTTTGGCTGGCAATCGGGAAGATTTTCTTGGCCTTCGGACTCTTTCTATTCACTTTTGTGACGATGCTCGGTGGCAATCCGCTCCATGATCGGTTTGGGTTTCGAAGTTGGGACTGTGAGTTTATCTACGCTTCGCCTGAAAGTCATCCGACTGACGGTCGTATTTTAAGCATCTAAAGTTCCGGTCAGTTACTAGATTATTTGGGGTTTTCTCAAGCTGATGATAGAGTAGGGAACACCGTTTGTCGAATATCAAAAGACTGGATCTGCGGGACGCTTTCTAGGATTTTTGAGTTGCCTGATACAAGCAAGCTTTACGATATGTGGTACGTGTTCAGAACAAATGTACTGTACAATAACTAACAGACCTCTCCTAGGTCCCGAGTTTGTGTCCATGACAGCGGGAGAGGCAGAGATCCCAAGGACGACGCTCCCTCGAACCTTTAAAGGTGTTTACATGCGTCTCACAACATTTTTCATCCTCGGAGCCCTCTCTGTCGGCATCCTTCTGCCTTACTCAGACCCTAATCTCCAGCTCGCTCTATCTGACCCCAAACCCGGTGCCGGCTCCTCGCCATATGTTATCGCGATGCAGAATATGAATATCCCTGTACTCCCTCACATCGTCAATGTCCTGATTATGTTGTCGATATTCTCTGCAGGAAATAGCTACTTTTTCTGCTCGAGTCGTACCTTGTATGGTATGGCACTTCAGAGAAGACTGCCTGGTTTCTTGACAAAATGCACGCGGAACGGTGTTCCGATATACTGCGTTGGAGTAACTATGCTCGTTTCTCTGTTGGCATTCTTGCAGGTATCGAATGGCACTGCTAAGGTACTCGAATGGTTGGTCATCTGAATTAATTCTTGCCTCGCACTGGTTACAATGCACATGTAGGTTCGTCAGTCTGACAACGGCGACACAGGTCATCAATTACGCGTTTATCACATTTACGTATCTAAGATTTTATTATGTGGGTTTTCTACCAGACATACAGATTGGAAATCACGCTGACTTTCGCCTCAGGCCTTGAAGGCTCAGGGAATACCCCGAAGCAGCCTACCATTCCGCGGACCCCTTCAACCATTTTGCGCGTATGTTGCCGATATGTTTTCCACCGTAGAGACTGATCGTGTTCTCAGCTACTACGCCTTCTTGTTCACCCTCATAATGCCATTCGTACTTGGCTACTCCGTCTTCATGCCTGACAGTTGGGACACCGCGACCTTCTTCTTTTCTTACACCATCATTGGCGTTCTTCCTATTTTATTCACTATCTGGAAAGTACTACATCGTACACGGGTGCGTCTGTTCAATATTATACTCCGTCAACCCTCATTGGAAAACTAGCTCCTTCGACCGACTGAAGTCACGTTCTTCGAAGAGGAGAGGAGAATGATCGATGACTATGAGGCTTCTTTTGTTAGTTCGACGATTAGAATGGACACATTAAAAAAATGGGTAATTGGGTAGGCGACAGTCCGTACGCTATTGTCAATAATCAATGGTCCATTTCTATGTCTTTTCTATGTGGAGAGCCACTCTCTATAGCTGCCGCAATTGTAGACTTTATGTTCACCGAACGTTCGAACCCCGTCGGTGATGCAAGAGGTTATCGTGAACGATGAGGCTACCGAGATGACGGAAGTACTCCGTAATAGACGACCAGTCTTCGAGAAGGCCGCAGCCACCTATGGGCCGTGTCTATGTTCTCGATGCGTAGATGACGACCGCCAAATCCACTGATAATAGCTCTCATGGGATCGTGAGTCGGGAAGAATGAGAGCGTCTCGACTCTCCGTTCTCCAGTCTCATGGTCTTGACAGCTGGTGTAGTCTGCAAGATGGATCAAATCGAAGACCAGGCAGCATTGGCCCATGGATGGGTTAGCATAACGCAGAGGACGAAGAGAGCACGACGGGGGGTACAACTCGTTTTGGCGGGTGAGATGATGGCTCTGATGCAAGATAGAGGTGAAAGGGAAGAATACAGTCTCAGAGAAGCACGGTGGACATGTCGCACTGACGCCGCTGGGACTCTTGTGGAGTCATGTCGGATTGGAAAAGATTGAGAAAGCGTGAGTAATGTCGGTAGACATATTCTAGAAGACAGTTCACCTTGCTACATACATTGAAGGCGTATCTTGTCGTCGTAGCTATTAGGTACTTGTAACAGCGAAACAAGACCTTTTTGGGGAGGGCACTAGGTAGTGTCTGTAGCGATACGCTGGAGGTGAGCGAAGGAAGCTTGAAAGTTACACTGGTAAACCCACGACTCTCGGGTCTCCTCGTTAATTTTCTCCTCCATCTTACACGTTAATGTGAAGATAATACATCGATATAATCGGTCGCTAAGGACGTTAGCCTTGGCGCATCCGCCAAGTACCCTGTTTTGGTATTCGTTCACCCACCCTCCATGAAATGCGGCCTTATGACAATCAAATGCGACGGTGATGACCTAATTCGGAAAGGTGCTCCGTTCTGATCAGTAAGCATTATTCATCTAGATCATTTGGCTGACAGATTTCGAACAGATTCATGATAAGCAAGTGGGTCTCGTTTGAAATATCAGTTGCAACGAACAGCGAGAAGGCGCACGGATTCGTCATGAGATACCGGATTGCGAGATATCTCCATATTTGGTGTGCGAACCGACGGGCTGGTGAACAATCCATCATCCTTTATTGCACCACAATGACGAGACTCGATTCGATGTTATAATGCGATAGCGAATCCAAGGATACAGCCATTACCCATCGAACACACTCGTCCACCATGTCATACAAATCTTTCGCTCTCGTTGGAGCTAACGGTCTACTCGGCAAGCACATCCTGAATGCCCTCATCACAGAGAACGTCCCTATCCTCGTCTTGACCCGGAAATCCTCCGATTCCTCATCCAACCTCCCTGTCTCATCCTAATATCAAGATCGCCAAGGTGGACTACGAAGACAGCGCCGAAGTCTCTGCTGTCCTCAAGGAGAACAACATCGACGTCCTTATTTCGGCCATCAACACGGCGACGGGGGCGAAGAGTCAGTATGTTCTTGCGGACAGTGCGAAGGCTGCGGGAGTAAAGCTATTTGTGCCGTCGGAGTTCGGAAATCCGACCGCGGGGACATCTGTGAAGCTGCTGAAGGAGAAGGATGATTTTGCTAGTGAGTGTTCCTGCCTTTGTTGATTAAACACACAACTGAGTTCGACAATACCAGAATATTTGAAGAAGATCGGATTGCCATCTGCAAGAATTTATGTGAGTTTTTACTGGTATTTTGCTGTGGCAATTACTGACCGCCGAATGTAGACGGGATTATTCTTTATTTACATCTCTGCAGTTGTCGGTTACGTTGTTGACCAAAAGTTCAACATCGTTGGAAAGGGTCCAAACAAAGGCTTCCTTCTCTGCGCTCGAAGACATTGGTGGTCAGTATATTATTAATCGCGCCGCCGCCGCACTGACTGAACATGTAACAGGCTTTGTTGCGTACATCCTGACCCACCTTCCTGCCGAGCAACTAAACGACAAGATATTCCGTCTACAGTCGGAGAGTTTGACGTTGGTGGAGGTCGCCGCGAAAGTAGGTCTTCCACCCAACCACGTCGACAAGCTTCCGGGTGACTTGGCTGAGTCATTCCTGGCTGCCCTGCAAGTATTGATAGAGGGACGGCGAGGGTTCCACCGGGTGGGATTACGAGGCGAACAAGGAAGGCACGGAGGGAGCTGGAAGTGCAAATGCGTTGTGGCCCGGGCATGAATGGAAGACTATCACTCCTGCCCTCTTTAGCAAATAGCCGCTTCTGTTTCCTGTAGTCAGTCTGAATTGAAAGAAGAAGTTCATTCCAAAAAAGTGTGCAGTCTATTGGGGGAATACAACATCAGTGGCGGTACAGGGTATAATTAGTCCATAAACATAGCAGAAACGGCAGATAGATCACGAATAAAGATATCAAAGATTTCGCTTTCCCAGAGCTTCTAACGCTGCATGGGTGCGCATGTGTAAAGCATTCTGTCATACAGCAATGTAGTGTCAGAATAGACAATGCTAGCTAACACAAACACTGACCTCCATGCTATATCGTCCCTTTTTTCCAGACGGTCCAACTTCGAGATGCTTTCCTAAAATCGGACATTAAAACCAACGAAAACTGATATAAAGACGGCCGTACCGGAAAGAACGAGGTGGAACTGTGCCCGCGCCTCGTCCTCTTTACCTTGGCATGCAAGTAATCGGCCCAGTTCATAGTCTGAAGAGAGATTAGAACGAATCGGCGGGCGGAGAGGAAACGTACGGGTGTGATACACAAGATGATGGTCGAGCTCTATCTTGGGTCCGAATTTAAACACGTCCTCAAATGCTGACAATGCTGTTTTAGCTGCATCGCTCTCGGATATACCGGCTAGCTCAACAACGGAAGGTGCATCAGGTGGTATGATGGCGTCGGGATCCTGTGGAGGGGTCTTTGAGTATAAGGGAGAACAAAACAGAGCAAAA
Organism: Armillaria borealis; assembly: GCA_030435635.1. Lineage (NCBI taxonomy): Eukaryota > Fungi > Basidiomycota > Agaricomycetes > Agaricales > Physalacriaceae > Armillaria > Armillaria borealis. The sequence goes on along the minus strand of JAUEPT010000059.1, from coordinate 216,356 downwards.
ACGAACCGGATACGCAATGTATCTCATGCAGACACCCTCCAAGAACTTGCCTAAACAAAAGTCGTCCCAGTAACCCATCGACTTCTTATCCTTGACATCCAGCCCCTTCAAGCACTCCTGTACCTCGACCAGCATCTTTTTCGCAACAACCTCCCGGGGGGCATGCGTGATGGCCAAGAAGAGATACCCAATCTCGAGCGCCGGAAGAGCCAGCCGACCCTGTGCCAGAAACTTGCGCGCCTTCCTCGCGACCAGCTTCTCCAAAGGTATACTCTTCCCCGCAATCTTCTGTCTAAGGTTCGGCACTTTCTCCATCAAAGCTTTCGCTTCCTTTGGATCCCCTCCGCCCTCGAGCAGACACACCGCCATCCCATACGTGTAAATTGCTTTGGACCACGTAGCCTCTCGCTCCAAATCCTGCCAACACTTCAAGCTGCCTTTCACATCCCAAAGAGCCAGGCGTGCTATCGCAATCTCCCAAAAAGAGACGTGATGCAGATTCCTATACTGCGACTGGATCTCCATCGCTCGGGTATAGCACTGTATGGATTCTTCTGGCTGAGACCGCATGAGCGCAAGACGTCCGGCTCCAAACAGGAAGAAAACGCCGTTCGGATAACGTCGTGCGTTCCACCGGATGATTTTGTCAGCCATTTGAACGTCGACGCCTTCGAATGTGAAGCTGGATAGGACAAGGTGGAAAACCATGAGCGCCATGTCGCAGATGGGTCGTCGGAGTCCCTCATCGGATACAGGAACGGATGGTTCGTCGGATGTTGAGGTCCAACCGCCTGCTTTACTGAGAATGGAAAGGGCCTCGGCACGGTCACCGTGGTACCCGAAAAGTTCGATGATGGTGAGCAATTTTGAGGGCATGAGGCTCAGGATGAGGGTACTCATTCCGGCTCCGAGATAGACGCCCGAGCGGAAATGAACATCAATGCTGTCGTCGTAGCCAGAAGGAGACACCTCGTCCATGGTTGTTATGAACTTGTACAGTACGCGGTATATATTGATGGTCGTTCGCATGTTTAATCTGTAAGATACCGTGTCAGTTTGAATTCAAAGAAGAGGTGGAGTAGCGCATGGAGGAAAGATCATGGGATGGACTTACGCTTCTTTGATGAACGCTAGCCAATCACCAGAATATACGACGCCTAATAATGCCTTCTCGAAGAGACTCTCTGCATAGACCAGCTCCGCGTGCCGCTCGACCGGGGTCATGCTCTTGATGAATCCGACGCCGGTAGTATTCAGGGAACTAACGACGTAGCCTGCAAGCCTCGACGTGAACGATGCTGCTTTCTTCCGGTGCTGCATCGCGATGAGATTCCCTTGCTTGGTGTGTCCAATACCTGCCAGGATGTCTTCGTCGGCGTATGACATAAATGCTTTTACGCATTGTATTAGACCGTATCCGGTAGAGAAGTAAAGTCTTTCCCTGTTAAACGAGTTTTGTTAGAGAAATTAAAAGTGCACACAAAAGTAGAAATACTTCTTCGGGTCGCTCTGCAAACAATACTCCTCCGATTCGAACATATGGGAGTTAAGAAAAAGCTCGAGGGCATGTGCCACGCCTGGGATATCATCGAGGGCCTCGTTGGGATCATATGGAGCCTTGATATGTGGTGCCGTCCTCGAAAATGAGTCTTCTGCCACCTTTTCGTTCGTCAATTCCAGGGGGACGGGGTAAGGTGACACGACGGCCATGACAGAGGAGAGCAACGAACGGAACCGATGATAAAAATCAAAAGCACGGCCACGTGTTGCGGCGCATGCATTAGCACGGACCGAGCTCCGATTCCCCGACTTCCCCCCTCAGCACAAACGGACAAGGCTGTTACAGAAGTCGCGGAAAGAAAACTGAAATTCCAAGTTAAATTTGCGGATTGCATGAAAAGGGCGTGTCGACTGTCGATGTAAGGCGGCCTTGAATGATGGGATTACACCTGGAGGTACGTAAATCTGATTGAGATAGAGGTTACAGTGAGAGTTTGGGCTGACCATTCCATAATCCCTATAATAGCCTCCGCTCCTCCCTGGAGAAAATTCGGGGGACTCGATGTTCCACAGCGAATCCGCAGTTGAAAATGGACTATGTAAAGAATAAAATGTTTCAGACTGAGAGGATATCCAAGAGTTGTGTTAAACACTGCACCAAATTCAACGTTGACTTTTTCTTTCTGAAGAGCAAGAAGGAAATGTTCACCCACCATCGTTTGAGCAGATAAACGACATCGTGGTAAACAATAAAGCCGGCACATGGTCATCGTTGGTCCGGAGTAGTCCGGGCCGCGGCTTGCCAAATGACTCTCACTCAACCGTGGTCGCATTCGGCCCGCGTACTGTCTGCCAGTGGTGGGTCATATTTCTGAAGAATATGTTCGAGTTCTGAATTTTTTGATTGCTCAGGATTCGTTTCAAGCCCACGTATCATCCACATATTGACCCAAAAGGCACGAAGAAGGCAGACATGTGCTGCTCGCATGCAATCTATCGCACGCTTCTCTGTACTTTTGCCTCTTTCAGATATAAGCCTCATGTTTACCGGATGGTACACAGCTGCTTTTAACCTTTTATAGATGTATCATAGCACCTGGCGTCCCTTGAATCAGATGTGATTCTGTCGCTACGAAGCCTCGAACCGGACTTGAGGCTCGCACACAGGTTCTGTAATCCTTTCTCTCACAAAATATAAATCCGCGCTGACCAGTCTCCCCCTGCAGCTAGGCTTTATGGGCGGTATCGTCCACTGCTCGGTCTATCAAACTATTTCAATGACATCTTTCCCTCCAATACATGCTGTAAAGGCATGATTAGCGCCAAAATGCCCATCAGACGGCGTCCATCGTGTCAAGCGCCCCGAGTTCTTGTATCGCTAGTCCAACTTGCTCACATGCATAGGCCTGCCTCGTAGCCCGTCCAAATATCACTGTTCCCTTTTTCAGTCTCCACAAAGGATATATAATGCGGGTGGTCTCGTCAGATCTTCGCTATCAGCTCGTTCATCATGTTTCACCCCCCCTCACTGCAACCACACGACGCTCAAAGAAGTGCCGAAGCACTTCCAATGCAGTATAGTGGCTCAGAAAGTTCTCGTCGCTCTACTGCTAGTGACAATTCTACCGATTTCTTCCGTCCTTTACCCCGTGAAGGTCCCCAGAGTCAGCGCGGCTCCGATGCTGAGCGTCCGGGAAGCGACGAACGCTACCACTCAACTGCTCGAGCCGGCCGCTACATGCCCGAGGGATCTCCTTTGTCTTTTATACCGTCAGAAGACTCGAACATTACGGTCAACTCCCCTATGCCATTCGCTCGTCCTGTTCCTGGCTCTGACTTGACTCCAACCGAGCGCGAATTTACTTCGTCACTGGAACGGAACAGGATGCATGGCTCTTCCAGCGAGAGTCTTGGTCCTGCATTCCTTCGCGTATCCAGAGCCTCGGCAACCTACACTCGCAGTGGCTCTGCCTTGAATCCCGCCCATGAGCAAAGCACTGAGATGATGTTGGACTCCGGGGGGATGGTACGCTATGCCCCCCTACCACTTTGCTGGTAGCGCTCCAACAACCGCAGTCGTATCAGCAGGGATTCGACGCCACTGGCAGACCGATTCTCTACAGAGATTGCGTGCCTATTTCGACTGCTGTCGCTCCTGACATGTTCCGGGAAATGCATGAGACAAGCGACATTCTTTGTGCGTTCAGCTTTTATTCAGTTGTCTACCTGTATTCCTGAAAGGTGCTCGATGTAGCCCGCGAAGGTATCGAAGGTATAGACAAAGGTCTCGATGGGAACTTCTATGCGTTTTGGAGGAGTTTTCCTCGGGGTATCAATGTCACAACGCTTTGGCGCCAATTCTACGATGCCATGGCGCGTGCGTCTCTCGTGCAGTCCCAGGAGATGACTCGGATTGAAATGCCAAAGAACGGTGAGATTGATTTATATCAATATCTTCTACACTGATGCCAGTCCTGACTCTAGTCCGCATTTATTTTAATAACGAACATCATGATAGGCATAGTAAGCACAAATCGAGGAAGAGCAGGAGGGATAAACGGGACCATTATCGTCACCATGACTGACTTGGGTCGGATCTGGTTGCTTCGTTCTGTTTTGTAAAAGTAAAAGAGACTGGATTGCGACGCGTAACACGTTCCCTTGCCCGTTGATTGCGTTGACCCGGCCCAGTCCAGGACTCTGCACTAATAAAGAAGGGGGTATCCCCCTTTCTTTTCATCCCTAACGTCCAATATGGCCGCTATATCGATCTATTCTCTATCTCTGGAGTCTGAAGTGCCTCCATCACTGTCAGTGTGACTTTTCATCACGCGGTGCGGCCGTAACTCCTCACGTGTGGTGACAGACGTGTCTTGTGTCACGTTCAAGTCCAACATCTTTCTTTCCTTCTACCACCATCTTCGTGTCCTTTCGCCGTCGTCATCTCTCCTTACCAGTATTCTTATACCTGAACTCGATATGAACGTACAGAAATTCGAAGGGTGGCACTACGACGCTTGTGCTGGAGTCGTTCCGAGACGGCGGGTGCATGGACGAGACCTTGGAAAGGTAATTCATCGCTTGTACCCTTCACTTCTTTCCTGACTTATGTATTTTTTAGACATTCTCTACGCCTATTGTGACTTTTGAGTCCATTGTTTCTATTCCGCCGTCGGACGTACACGACGCCCACTTTCCTTCACTCACATCGACCACCCCCTCTATTTCTATCGCTCCCCAGGAGTTTTCGCACCACCTCTCATCCAACGACGTCTCGCTCATCAGCAATGACTCTTCCATCGATGACAGCACAGACATTTCATCCTCTTCGACCGCTTTTTCCCTGCCCATGGGCGTTGGTCTCGGAATTCTAGGATTGACAAGAAAAGAAGGCGGAGTTCCTTTCGACGGTCTTGGTCTTGTCCATATCCATCGCTCCTCTCGAGATCCATCATCTGATGGCAAAATTTCCAATACGATCTTGCGCGAGGCTGCACTGGCGTTCATGCAACCCTCAATATGCTTCGAGATGGATGACAGCGGAGATTCAGAACCAGAGAAAACGAAACCTCTAGACATGCCTTCGCCTCGGAATCGTCCACGCAGGAGCTTGACGCGTAATTTGTCTGCTTCTACCGTCTCTAGTTCGTTGAAGCGAGCCAGTAAAATCGGTGCTGTAGACCGAGGTCGAAGTTGGCGTTGATGGGATTGGGTGGACTAAACTGTAATATCAGGGTATCAATACGATTCTTCGTTCTCAACAGCTTCTGAGTGAAGAACTGAAAATTGACATATCTTCTCAAGATGTTGGACCGGCTACATAGCCAATAATCGACGTCTTTTCGCCACGCTTCATTTTAGCACCGATGAACTTCCGCGTCCCTTAACCTTCCTTTCTGATTGTATTGTTTGCATCATGTACTCGTGTACGCGAGATCATTGATGTATCTCGAAGAACGTCCGGTAATGCGGAAACAATAGATATTCACTCTAGGAGTGACAGCAATTCGGAGTGTAAGGTAATGACGGCGATCCATTGTATTTTTTCCTTGGAGGAATTTAACGGTTTCACAGGTGTGCAAATCATTGCTTGACTACGCCTTGAATGTATGTCGTCACGGACGAGTGACGGGATCAATCAAACAAGATCTCCATGTGTGCACCTTGTTCCTAGGCTGTCTTCCGCCGCTTTGTTTGCATGCGTCTCAGGGATTTGTACTTTGCCTTGCGACACCTCGAGCAGCTCTTCTTTGCACTCTCCGGAACGATATCTTGACAGCTTCGAAAGTGAGTACAGTTAATCTACGATCGTTTCGAGTACTTACTCCGACGACATTAGCGCTCTCAAGAGTTGTGCTTTTGATTCGCATGAAGTCGATTTGGAAACGCTTGCGCTTCGTATTTACGATGCTACAGAAGCCGATAGATTCACCTCCGAGCGTAGCCTCCGTTTCAGACGGGAATACCAACTTGATCGCGCCCTCAGAGACAGTAGAGGAGACGCAACACCCGACCGGGAGTGAATTTTCAGAAGATGGGGATCCTGTGTTGGAGGCGACAGCTGACTCATCGACTACCGTGCGACCAGAAGCACCCTCAGCATCGTCGGTGGCGGGTCCTCAGATTGATCCTGTGGATGAAGAGTCAAACCGTCATTCTGATAATGCTCTCGACGATATCAATGATGAGAAGTCTTTTTGTTATGATTATAGAAAGTCGTGGGTATGTCAGTCGGCAACATGGACAGAAAAGAGATTTAAACGTATTTACAGGGCATCACTCTTCCCAAAATCACCCTTTCCGCATCCACTGAGACTGGCCAAGCGGAATCGTCTATCGAGGTTCCAAACCAGCGGTCGTACACCGGTCGAGCGCCCGTTATATCATCATCTCTCGCAGACACTCCCTGTACTACCCTCGGCATTGAGGGGCTCTTAGGTCGACTGAACGCCACGCTCGGAACATCATACACCCTCGACACCCCATCTCTGTCGTCACTTCTGGATGAGTGCATTGTGAAGAACGACGACTTTGGCACAGCTTATGCCCGGCTTCGCCCAGTATGGAACACACATGTCTATGGAAACATCCAAGATGAACTACGCAGACGTGAAAAAGAAGACAAGGAGCGGCGACAAAAAGCACTGGTAGGGAACCGGATCGTTGACGTGCATTTGCCACCTCGACGTGTTTGGGACCTGTACAGCAATCGTGTGGTGCCTTCGTGGATCACTGATGCATCGTCAAAACAATGGTCTGGGGATTATAGAGCAAAGCCACTGCCGATTTCGCACGCGTGGGCGAATGAAAAGGATCGGGTGGACATGTGGACATCTATCAATGGGAAGGAGTGGCCGGCGCCAATCCCGAAGGGTTCTAGTCTCGAACGCATCCGGATCGAGATGCTAAATCTGGGAGCGGAGTATACGTGGCTGGACGTGCTCTGTTTGAGGCAGAAAGGGGGGCCGCGGGAGGATCTGCGTGCAGAGGAGTGGAAGCTGGATGTACCCACAATTGGAGGTGTGTATGACATCCCCGCAGTTGTGATCTACCTGAGTGGACTGGGGCAGCCATTAAGTTTGAAGGACGGTGACTTGGACAGTGATCGGTGTTGGTTTCGACGTGCGTGGACACTCCAGGAGGTCGGGTGGCGGGGTAGGATCATTGCTGGGGATATACCAGATGGACCCATACATGCCAGAACAATAGACGAGGACGGGAACTACGAGACAGACTTGCTGACAAGGTTTCACGAGCAGATAGAGTCATTGGAGGAGAGCAGCCTAAGTCTATTTGGCAGGCTGGCAGATATGCAGAAGCGAGTGTCAACTAATCCGGTGGACAGAGTGGCCGGACTCGCATTCCCTCTGCAGCCCGTTACAATACCCGCTTACCATGAGAGCGAGTCTCTCGAGGATGCGTGGACGGCGCTGGTTGATGCAATGTCTCCTGCGATCCGGGCGGATATGCTCTTGATGTATCCTGAAGCTGGACTCGGATGCAAGAAATGGAAACCGATGTGGATGCAGATCATGACAGAGCCTCTGCCAGAGTATGACTATCGTCCTGGATCTGTTCAGCATGATGATGAAACAGGTGAGGACTGGTGCGAAGAGCTTTGCATCGAAAAGGGGCTCGTGCAGGGATTGGATGTGGGATCAGCAGAAGGGTGTGATCGATGCGGGGAGTTTGTTGTTGAAGACACCGACGGGATCGCACACACATTCAAAATCCGTGCCGCCCACCAATGTCTGATACCAGAAGATGTGTACACACTGCTTGGGGACAGTACAGGCCGGGCTTGGGCTGTAGGGAGACGACTGCCAGGACAGAAATTTGAGAAAGTATCGGTGTTCGAGATGGATGGCTGGGAAGAAGCAGACAGGTTGGGATATTTGCATGTATCTTCACGGTCTCACAATGTACTTGTTTGAATACTGGGCAGGGATAGAGGTCTTGATTTCCTGATGTTGACAACCCTGCTGTGGCTTCCAGATCTTGATACCTGTTCTAAGAGTCACTACCTTCGGGCCCCCAAGGTTTCGGATCGAAGGACTATTCAATTCGTGGATCGATGTATGCGGAGGCTTTTCTGATTTTTGTCTTGATACTTACAACAGTCATCGGTCAGGGCATGTAATCTTGACTTCTTACGCATCCTGCGAAGCTCGCTGTCATGGATTTCCCGGATACGGCAGACGACCCGAGTATAGGATTATCGCAACCTGTCAATGATACATTTATCTATGTTGAGACGTCGATTAGGAAGAAACAAACGAAAACTGGAGAACGCAGCGAGTGCATGTCATTAGAGCATCACTGTGAAGTGAAAGAAGGGATATGAGAACCAGATCATCGTCTACAAATGACGAATAAACGAAAGCTATTTTGAGAAAATGACGTTGGCAAAAAGAACGCCGATTTTTAATTTTAGGTATGATGAACTCGCAGAACAAGCTTCAAGGGTTGTTCGACATGCCCTTCTCAAGAGTTAGGTTTTTGTTGCCTAACAATGCTTAACAGTAGACTCACAGTTCACACAGTAACCGTTCTGTTGGAACCGATTTTGGGGAGAACTAATCCCATGCCGACAGCCCAATCCTCCCTGTTGCTCTCGCCAACGAGCTTTTCCGCCATCTCAAGCCGCCGTCGATACTGTACTGGCTTTCCTTCCATCCGCACAACGCAATTGTACATCTGAAAACATTGCGTCAAAGAATTACACAAAGTCAAAAGGGTGACAAAGCAAAGTAGTAAGCCTCTGATAAGCAAGCTCGACGCGTTAAACGCGGGGATGGCGGATGCATAAACCACCGTCGTGGCGAACAGTACGGCAAAGCTCTCCACGGCGGATAAGTCACGAAGCCCACTGGCCCGCCGTAACGGCCTTGAGCTCGTTGATCGACCCCTACAAGCGCACCCAGCGATCCTGACTCAGCAGTATTCGCCATCCCCATCCTCAATCGTGCCCTTCCATCCTTGCTGACTTCTTCGCCCGGTGATGACGGCCACGTTGATCAATCTGGCCAAGACGAACATGCCTAGCGCTCCAAATCCCCGATGACACCCAAAAGTGCGAACACGGTGATAGTTGATATCGGACATAGGAAATACAGGACAGTCGCTTGAACAACGAACAACGACTGGAGCACCCGATTCTGGAGTGATAAGTCCATGTTTGAGAAGGGCTTTGAGACACCCGAGCTGTGACGAGGCTGACAAATGCTTTGGAGGTAGCTCATTGTAGCGGGATTTTCAACGCGAAAAACGTATCCGCTTGTCATCGCACCAGTCATGGGACATTCTCCCCGATTGATTTCATCGGCGCACTGCTGTTTATGCATGCCCGGGACAAGGGACAAGGACGAGTGCATCGAGGAATGAGGCTCTCCCAGTTAGCGCCGTCCTCAAAGCGACAGCAGGAAGATCTGCGAGAACGAGGAGTCCTGCTGCTTCAAAGGTTACAAGAGAGGAAGCGCTGAACATGAGAGGAAGCTGATTGAAGAAATCGAGCGGGGGAAGGGAAAGTAACTCGTGATGGTACGCTCCTGAGGTTGGTACGAAGCGTGGCAACAGCGCGAGGCGAGAATCCAGCACAGAAGAACGGAGCGTGCTTGTGATGAGGGCGTCTCGGATTATTGATAAAGTTCTCACTTCTGGTGCTTCTCCATGCCGGATTGATGAACTCCGAGGAGAACACAAGCTCCAAATAGGCGCCCGTCCCGTTGACGTTTGGTAGCCGCAATTTCCTCTTTCGAGATCTCAACTAACCGGTGTTAATACATACTCAATAATGTAAAGCAAAAGAGGCTCACACATTAACAGATGCCGCGTAAGTCAGCAGAGAAAGATATCAGGCGAGCGGCGACCCTTGCGCCCATACGAGGGTTTTCAATAAATCGGTGTATGCCATATGGAATTTTTAGCTACCACGAGTAAAACGAACGCTATGTTGAATTCAAGAAGATGAGTTTCATCGACAGCGGAATGATCCCTATGCTTACCCAGACCCTTTCATCGCGTCAAGGAGCCCTGAGCCATCACCGAAACCATGTGTATTGTTCAGCAAGTAGCAATGAGGACGAGGTCCTTTCTTTGCAGTACGTTACTTATCCAGGTTCCATCATACGAGTCCTGACAATTTGCAGTCCATTGTGGATTGATACATAGCCCCGTTTCTTCAAAAACGATGCCAATAGAAGCCGGAAAAGTTGAAGACATCTGCTTAGACGCCCAGGCGATACGTATATTTCTATAATGCCCACAGTTGTAAGAGAGGACCCGAACGTATAGGCCGTTGGGATACAGGAGGTATCCGGACTGGTCCCATGCGTCAACGACCGCCGGAACACTCTCCGTTTCAATAGTGAAGAAGGGGCGCAACACTAGCGGCTAGACGGTCCGTCCATCGCTGTTTTAAGCTGAAGAAACTTGATACTTAGTATCTGTAACAAATAGATAAGCTCGATAAAATTGAGACAGAATGATGGATAGGATGCACAATAAACCAGTTTGAAAATCAGAACGTCTTCGCCTCAGCCTACGTCACTTGAAAATTGCCAGCCGCTGGTCGTGGAGTCCATTGGTGCAGCTTGTTCGCAAAATGGACGATTTCTACATCATCTTTACCGACGCGCAGAAAAATCAGCGGGATAGATCTACTCAGAGTGAAAGGACACCTTACGATTACCAGCATGTGTTGAAAACGGCTTGGTTCGTGAGCACGTCTTGACGTCCTTCTCCTGCTTAACGTGATAAGCTACGGTGTGCTAGAAGATTGGATCGAGCGACTCACCAAATAGACCACAACGGCTGTGAGCCCCACCATCGCCACCTTCCTGTTACTACTCCAAAGTCCTGCTAAATCGTTGTCGAACTATTACTTGTCTTGATAGCAGAAGAATAATTGCTGAGAGCTAATATCCGTGGAAACAAGTGCTTCGCAACGTCCACCTCAACGATTTCGATCATCAGAGACATCCTAAAAAAGCAGGTTGGCCGAAAACCGAGATTGCGTTGTGGGCTGTACTTGTTTTTCAACAAAGGATCATCCTGAAATTGACAGCGAGAAAATACAGGGTCATGGCAGTCTTGGAAGGAGGAGAAAGAGAGCCAAGGCTGGAATTGGACAAAGCCGGAGACCGGACCGAATCAGCCGACTTGCTTGGATTTCAATTGAACTTCGACATGTCACTAGTCACTCACGGTACTCGATCCGGACGGACGATGTTGGAAACGCAAACGTCTTTTCTCTTTTTCGCAACGGTCCTTCTCCTCGCATTCTCTTCTTACTCTGACCTGAGTCGTCCAGCAATGATGTCATCGGCGCGTCCCAGTCGCGTGGTCGTTGATGGATTCGTTGATTCTGTGACGCTCGTCACGCTGCCAGCGTGTACCTGTACCACGACCATTTGGTTGGATGCTCAAGGTACGTTAATGCGTGCTCTGCATGTTTTCTTCCTGTTTGCTGAATTTGACGTGAAGCAGTGTTTCATTACTTCTCGTCAAGATTCAATACGAGTGCCAAGGTAGGCATCGCCTCGAGATTATCTGATTGATGGCATGCTGATATTGATCTTTAGCCTTCTCCGTTTTTGGACCGGCGAGTGATGATAATGAATGGGATATGGGGCTGAAATGGTTGAAACAGTATGTTTGCTGCAGTCCTTTCCTCTTCCATTGAGTAACTGGCATTGCGTCCTGTAGGCTTCCACTGTCCTTCAAGCTGGCGCCTGGGACTCGGAGTGGAGACTCAAGATTTGGCTCGAAGGCGTAGGCAGCAGGGAAATGATGCTAGGATGAGGTGCGCTCGCTTTTACACCTACCTGCTTGCTTGAATGCTGACCAACTCATTTTGCAGGAGGCCACCTTCCTTTGATCTGTAGCGATGGAAGCACAGCCGATGTTCAAGTAAGGCGTTCACCGACTCTGACAGCCTCGACGAATTAACGACAACCTTGCCGTCCTTTAGAATCAAGCGGGCTGGATAGCGAGGGACGAGGACGAGATGGATGGGTGCACTTGTGTAAGCGCATTGGTGAGCAAGCGGTAATTCTGCTACAAGGCATGTGCTAACATGGCGGGGGTAGCACTGGGCGACCATAGATTCGCAGGAGAGAGGGCGTGGATGAGCGTGCCATGACCGACGTGTCCTCTGACAGCATTCAACAACTTTCTTTCGCGTCGCCGTCGCCGCCAGAACCTGACTTGAGGCTCGCACCCAGGTTCTGTAATCCTTTCTCACGAAACTTAAATCTGAGCTGACCAGCCTCCTTCTGCAGCTAGGTTCTATGGGTAGTATCACCCACTGCTCAGTCTATCAAACTATTTCGATGACATCTTTCCCTCCAATACATGCTGTAAAGGCATGATTAGCGCCACAATGCCCATCAGACGGCGTCCATCGTGTCAAGGGCCCCGCGTTCTTGTACTCATCAGATCTTCGCTATCAGCCCATTCATCATGTTTCGTTCCCCCTCACTGCAACCACCTGACGCTCAAAGAAGTACCGAAGCACTTCCCATGCAGTATAGTGGCTCAGAAAGTTCTCGTCGCTCTACTGCTAGTGCCAACAATCCTGCCAATTTCTTCTGTCCTTCACCCCACGAAGGTCCCCAGAGTCAGCGCGGCTCCGATGCTGAGTGTCCGGGAAGCGGTGAACGCTACCACTCGACAGCTCGAGCCGGCCGCTACATGCCCGAGGGATCTCCTTTGCCTTTTATCCCGTCAGAAGACTCGAACGTCACGGTCAACTCCCCTATGCCATTTGCTCGGCCTGTTCCTGGCTCTGACTTGACTCCAACCGAACTCGAACTTACTTCGTCACTGGAACGGAACAGGATGCATGGCTCTTCCACGGAGAGTCTTGGTCCTGCATTTCCTCGTGTATCCGGAGCCCCGGCAACCTACTCTCACACTGGCTCTGCCTTGAGTCCTGTCCATGAGCAAAGCACTGAGATGATGTTGGACTCCAGGGGGATGGTACGCTATACTCCCCCTACCACCTCGCTGGTAGCACCCCAACAACCGCAGCCGTATCAGCAGGGTTTCGACGCCACTGGTAGATCGATCCTTTACAGAGATTGCGTACATATTTGATTACTGTCGCTCCTGACATGTTCTGGGAGATGCATTCAACAAGCGAGATTCTTTGCGAGTTCCGCTTTATTGCAGTTGTCTTCCTTCATTGCTGAAAGGTGCTCGATGTAGCTCGCGAGGGTATTGAGCGTATAGACAAAGGTCTTGATGGGAGCTTCTACGCGTTTTCGAGGAGTTTTCCTCGGGGTATTGATGTCACAATGCTTTGCCGTCAATTATACGGTGCCATGGTGCGTGAGTCTCTCGTGCCGTCCCAGGAGATGGCTCGGATTGAAATGCCAAAGAACGGTGTGTTTGATTTATATTGGTTGAAATTCGACGCTGATGCCAGTCCTGACTCTAGTCTGCATTCAGTCAATAATGAACATGATGATGGGCATAATAAGCACAAATCAAGGAAGAGCAGGAGGGATGAACGGGTCCATCTGTGCGGGCCGTCGAGCCCGGGGCCCGTGCGCTCGCTGATGGGTTCGTTGATTTCGTCATGGTGACACTGGTCATGCTGGCAAGATGAACCTTCAAGCTTCAACACGGACGACCAACATTGGGAGAGGTAAGGACGTTGTCCAATGGTGTTTTCTTGTCGTTGACTCATTTTCATGAACAGGGCTTTTTTTTTCATACCTTGCAGCAACATGGGCCGGTGCGACTTTAGGGAATCTCGTTGATCGCGCGTTTTCTTCACCTTGACTGCCACGTCGATTGTCCACTTGTCGTTGAGCTCGATGGTGAGCTTGATTCTCCGCAATTAATTTCTTGTTTTCCTCATTCTTTCCTTGCAGTGTTGGCGACGGCGTCATCTTGCTAACGGTGGACCTCGGGGAGAAGGGAAATGTTCAAGTAAGTGTTGTATGTCTGCATTATCGTTTGCTAATGAATTTTTATGTACAATAGCTCAAAGTCATGAATTTGGCGAGCGGGTAGAGCGGGCGATAGGCTTAGAGTAGGGGCTGGCGTCATGGTACAAGCTTGTGGAATGGAGGTGCGTGCAACGGTGCGTTTGTCGTTGATTAATCCTTACATATCTAATTCCAGGGGTCAGCCCTTGTTGGCAACATCTCATTCGTTCCCATCCCTGCCGCTGCTACGATCCCGTTCAACACTGGTACGTCTCCTGCACCTTGTTCGTTGTGCCATCGAGGACTAATGTCTAGGTTAGGACTTGAATACGGAGGGCGTCGACGGCGGGAACACCCTAGTGGACCACAAAGGTATGGCTGATTTTCTATGTACAAGTCGGCGAGAAGCTAACTCGATTCATGCAGTAACTGCCGACTACGCGCAAGGAATGCTTGCGGGCATGCGTGGAGAGGGTCGCCTGTGCGCGCAGATGGTGAGAGGAGGGACAGCGCAGATTGGCAGGGGAGGGATGGTCCGACGCTTCTGTTGTTAGACCGTGGTTTTCGCGACTCGTCCACGGAGATGGTTTGCGGATGTCGGATGGGACGTCGAGCAGTCTTGCAGCCGAGCAGAAGAGGCTAGAACAGTAGGGAGGAACCTATGTGGAGGCGCAGACATCGCACTGAATGTTTGACAGAGAGCACAGTGCTTGCAGCGGAGATACGTCTTCGGTGTTCTATGGGTATAGAGTCAGTGTAATGACGAGAAGACTCACGGTACTCGGTCCGGACGGACGATGTTGAAAAGGCAAACGTTTTTATCCTTTTTCGCAACGATCCTCTTCAACGACGTGAGCCGTGCCTTTCATCCGAACACGTCAGCCTCGATTTTCCGTTCTAGAATTGAACTTGTTGGCCACCAACCGTATTCTTGCAATGGCCCTGCACGCGAACAAGTTCCACGACGAGTTTATTCCAATTTCTTTGCAGTATTTTCCTGTTTGACATTCCATCTCGGCGATGAATTTTTGATACAAAAGGTGGGAATAGGACAAGCTTCAAACAACATCTCCCTCCCTTCCCTTCCTTCTCTCCTTCTCCTTGCATTCTCTTCTCACTCTCGTCGAGCAATGATGTCATCGGTGTGTCCCAGTCTCGTGGTCGTTGATGGACTCGTTGATTCTGTAACGCTTGTCACGCTGCCAGCATGAACCTGTACCACGACCATTTGGAAGGTACGAATGCGTATGCTGCATGTTTCCTTCCTGTTTGCTGAGTTTTATGTAGAGCAGTGTTTCGTTTCATGTTTTCATGACTCAATACCAGTACCAAGGTAGGCATCGCCTCGAGATTAACTGATTGCATACCGACATTATATTGATCTTTAGTCTTCTCCGTTTTTGGACCGGCAAGCGACGATAATGAATGGGGTGTAGAGCTGAAATGGTTGAAATGGTACGTTTGGTGCAGTCTTTTCCTCTTCCATCGAGTAACTGACATTGCTGTGTTCTGTAGGCTTCCGCTTTCCTTCAAGTTTGTATATCCGGCCACCATAGCGCCTGGTAGCGGAGACTCAAGATTTGGCTCGAAGGTGTAGACTGCAGGGCAACGATGCTAGGATGAGGTGCGCTCGCTTTGTTACCTACCTGCTGCGTGAATGCTGACCGGCTCATTTTGCAGTAAGCCACCCTCCTTTGATCTGTAGCGATGCAAGCACGGCTGATGTTCAAGTAAGCCATTTCTCGACTCTGACAGCCTGGACGAATTAACGACGACCTTGCAGTTCTCTCGAATTAAGCAGGCTGGATAGCGAGGGACGACGGACGAGATGTATGGGTAGACTTGTGTGAGCACATTCGGTAAGCAGGTGATAATCCTGTTACGAGGTGTGTGCTAACATGATGGGCAGGCGACCGTGCATTCGCAGCAGTCAGGGCGTGGATTAGCGTGCCATGACCGACGTGTCCTCTGTGACAGCATTCAACAACTTTCTTTCCCTCTACCACCCTCCGTCGCCGTGGCTGCCACTCCTTGATAGCATTCCTATGCCTGGACTCAATGCGAAAGTACAGAGATTCGAAGGGTGGCACTACGATGCTTTCGCTGGAGTCGTTCTGAGACGGCGGGTACATGGATGAGACCTTGAAAAGGTAATTCATCACTTGTACCCTTTACTTTTTTCTTGACCCACTGTTTTTTAGACATTCTCTACGCCCATTGTGACTTTCAAGTCCATTGATTCTATTCAGCCATCGGACGCCCACTTTCCTTCACTCGCGTCGGCCACCCCTTCTATTTCTATCACTGTCTAGGAGTTTTCGCAACACCTCTCATCCTACGACGTCTCTCTCATCAGCGATGAATCATCAATCAATGACACTACAGACCTCTCGTCCTCTTTGACCGCTTTTTCCCTGCCCACGGGCGTTGGCCTAGGAATTCTAGGTTTGACTAGAAAAGAAGGCGGGGTTCCTTTCGATGGTCTTGGTCTTGTGCATATTGGTTGTTTCTCTGGAGATCCATCATCTTCCGGCTCTGATGGCGAAATTTCCAATACAATCTTGCACGATGCTGCACTGATGTTCCTGCAACCCTCGATACCTGTCGAGAGCGTGGTCGTTGGGCATTCAGAACCGGAGAAAACGAAACCTGTAGACATGCCTTCGCCTCGTAATCGTCCACGCAGGAGCTTGACCCGAAATTTGTCTGCTTCTACCGTCTCTAGTTCGCTGAAGCGAGCCAGTAAAACCGGTGGTTCGTCAGAGGTAGACCGAGGTCGAAGTTGGCGTTGATAGGATTGGGTGGACTAGACTGGGTATCGATACCATTCTTCGCTCTCAACAGCTTCTGAGTGAAGAACTGAAAATTGACACATCTTCTCAAGATATTGGACCGGCTACATAGCCAATAATCGACGTCTTTTGGCCACGATGCTTCATTTTAACACTGACGAGCTGCTACGTTACTTACCCTTCCTTTCTGATCGCGTTGTTTGCATCATGTACTCAGTGTATGTGAGATCATTGATGTGTCTCGAAGAACGTCCGGTGTTTCGGAAACAATAGATATTCACTCTAGGAGTTCGGAGTGTAAGATAATGACGGCGATCCATTGTATGTTTTTACTTGGAGGAATTTAACGGGTTCACAGGCAGTGCAACTCATTGATGAGTTGATATTGACTGCGCCTTCTCGGACGAATGACGGGATCAATTAAGCAAGATCTGCACGTGTGCACCTGTCTTTCGCCGCATTGTTTACATGCGTCTCAGGAATGTGTGCTTTGCCTTCCAACACCTGTCCACGGCGACTCGAGCAGCTCTTCTCTGCACTCCCTGGAACGATATCTTGGAAGCCTTGAAATGGGAAATAGTGAGTACAGTTAATCCACGATCGTTTCGAGTACATACTTTGACGACGTTACTAGTAGCGCTCTCAAGAATTACAGGAAGTGTGCTTTTGATTCGCATCAAGTCGATTTGGAATCGCTTGCGCTTCGTATTTACGACTCTACAGAGACACCCGCCACCGATTGATCCTGCAGATGAAGAGTCAAACAGTCATTCTGATAATGCCCCCAACGACATAAACGAGTGGAAGACTCCCTGTCATGATCATAGAAAGTGGTTGGTATGTCAGTTGGCAATACAAACAGAAAAGAAACTTAAATGTATTTCCAGCGCATCACTCTTCCCGAAGTCACCCTTTCTGCGTTCACTGAGACCGGCCAAGCGGAATCATCTATCAAGGTTCCAAAGCAGCGGTCGTACACCGGTCGAGAGCCCGTGATATCATCCTCCCTCGCAGACACTCCCTGCGCTACCCTCGGCATTGAGGGGCTCTTAGGTCAACTGAACGCCACACTCGGAACATCATGCACGCTCGACATCCCGTCTCTCTCATCACTTCTGAATGAGTGCATTGAGAAGAACAACGACTTTGGCACAGCTTATGCCCGCCTTCGCCCAGTATGGGACACACATGGCAGTAGCAACATGCAAAACGAACTCTGCAGATGTGAAGAAAAGGACAAGGAGAAGAGACAAGAAGCACTGGTAGGGAACCAGATTGTTGACCCGCATTTGCCACCTCGACGTGTTTGGGACCTATACAGCAACCGTGTGGTGCCTTGGTGGATCACTGATGCATCATCAGTACCACAGCTCATGATTATAATCAAGCCAGTGCCAATTTCGCATGCATGGGTGGATGAAAAGGATCGTGTGGATGTGTGGACATCTATCAATGGGAAGGAGTGGCCGGTGCCAGTCCCAAAGGGTTCCAGTCTTGAACTCATCCGGATTGAGATGCTAAATCTGGGAGTGGAGTACACATGGCTGGATGTGCTCTGTTTGAGGCAGAAAGGGGGGCCCTGGGAGGATCTGCGTGCAGAAGAGTGGAAGCTGGATGTGCCCACAATTGGACATGTGTATCAAAGGGGCCACAGTTGTGATCTACCTGAGTGGACTGGGGCAGCCATTGAGTTTGAAGAATAGTGACTTGGACAGTGATCGGTCTTGGTTTCGGCGTGCATGGACAGTCCAGGAGGTTGGACAGCATAGAATATTTGCTGGGGATATGCCAGATGGACACATGCATGCCAGAACAATAGACAAGTATGGGAACTATGAGACAGACATGCTGACAAGGTTTCGCAAGCAGCTAGAGTTGTTGAAGGAGAACAACAGCAGAGGTTTATTTGGCATGCTGGCAGAAATGCAGAAGCGAGTGTCAACTAATCCAGTGGACAGAGTGGCTGGACTCGCATTCCCTCTGGGGCCCATTACAATACCTGCCTACCATGAAAGTGAGTCTCTTGAGGATGCATGGACAGCACTGGTGGATGCAATGGACCCTATGAGCCGGGCAGATTTCCTCTTTGAGTATCCTGGAGCTGGGCTTGGATGCAAGAAATGGAGGCCAACGTGGATGCAGATCATGACAGAGCCTCTGCCAGTGCATGGCTTTTGTCCTGGATCTGTTAAGCATGATGATGAGACAGGTGAAGACTGGTGTGAAGAGCCTTGCATTGAAAAGGGGCTTGTGCGGGGATTGGATGTGGGATTAGCAAAAGGGCGGTATCGATATGGGGAGTTGGTTGTCAGAGATGCCAATGGGATCATGCACACATTCAAAATCCATACCACTCACCAATGTCTGATACCTCAAGATGTATACACACTGCTTGCAGATGATACATACTGGACCTGGGCTGTAGGGAGACGACTGCCAGGACAGAAATTTGAGAAACTGTCTGTGTTTGAGATGAATGGTCCAGGAGAAGCAAGAAGGTTAGATGATTTGCATGTATCTTCATGGTCTCGCAATGTACTTGTTTGATTTTACTACTGGTCAGGGGTAGTGCTCACAGTCTTGATTTCCTGGTGTTGACAACCAGGTCCAGAAATCAGACAGGCAGATATAGCATTGTCACTGCTGTAGAGAAATAGAATTATGTGATAATGGGGATATTCAAGGTGATACAACATATTCACAGCACGTCAAGGGTCACAATGGAGAACACTCATGTTTCTGGGAATTTTAAGCTTCTGATGCAAGCCTTTGTCAAGGTAGGATTGATGCGCTGTTAGAATCACAGGGCCATTCTCGAACAAAGTGAGTGGCAAAAATGGGTTACATCTGTGGCAAATGCAACATGGGGGCCAACTACAAACTATCTAGCCTTATACTCTACAAAATGCCCACAGAAATAAGTAACCATGTAAGTGGATCAGTACAAGAACTAAATGGCAACTAACTGTCTTTGCTATGAGAAGCTCAAATATCCCACAGCTGCAAATAGTAACCATGAGTTTCCTGCTATTTTGTTTGCTCAGCATCTTGATTTTTGGCATAGAGCATAAGCTGGCAGTGCTCTGCATACTCCTTCAATTAATCAAGATGTCAGCTTTTCCATATGAAAGGCGGTATCCTCAGCACTGTTGTTCATCTTGCTGATGCTCAATTAGTGGAAAGCTTGTTCCCCTATATGAGTTCCACGAGTATCTATAAAGTGGCTTGCCAGGCTATTGTTCCTCACAATTGAAAAACTTGGTGCCAGGACAAAAGTCATGTCATTTCTCCGGCCCCTTCCAGGCTGACAGATTCCTTTGGTGAAGCAAGAGGTATATCTGTGTACAATCCTTGTCTTTTCATCTCTGATGGATCTGTAGTTACAGCAACATATTGGAGACTTGCCTTGTTATGTTCAAGAATAATAAGAGTCAGCTGTCCACCATCAAGGTTCACAAGGGTTTGGGGACGAAACGAGCTCTGTTCGCCTGTTTCTCATATGTTGAACTCTATCCTTATTGACCATTTTCGTCGAGTTTGTTAACTCCCTATCCCAGACCGGGTCGCATTTGACGCACCTTGTCATTGAGGATGCATTTATCCTCACCGGCCCTTTGTAGCCCAGGATTTGTTCGAAGTGCCATGCTGTGCATCAAAATTCATGTAAACCTCGACTTTTTTGATGGACCGTGTTGAGACACTTTTGGACTCCAGAAGTCAGCGGAATATACAGGAGAAATAAGGTGCTCACGATGGACGCGCCAGAGTAGTCTCAGGCAAAGAAAGGCTTCGAGTCCTGAGGATAGATTGTACACTGCATGACGAGAGGTAGGGCAGGCTCAGTGCGGTTACCTAGGGAAGAGGACTCATCATTCCGAAGTTGGCGTCTGAGTGAAGAAAGAATACTCACGGATGATAGCGATATCAACTGAAACACTCGTGAGTACAATTGACCAGGACTCAGAGAGATATGCTCACTGACTTGCCTTTCCATCCAGAATTCTCGTCGCAGTATCTCTCATGTCCTACAGAGAAACAAAGTCAGCATGACACTGTAATCTAACTGGATGTTACCGGTACGGGGAGCGACGGTGAAATTTCAAGCAGCAGCAGCCTTTGGAAGGTCGGGGATGGTGATGGTGACAGGAGGAAACAACAAGGAAACAAACAAGATATGTTGAAATGTTTGTACAATACGAGACGCGTTGTTTGTCTTCAAGTAAACGGTCCCTTGGAATGCTTGACGTTTTATCAAGAATTTCATCTCGCTGACAGGATTTTCCCGGCCAACGGGTTTGCGAATTGTGCAGCTTAAACGAGGGAGAGTGGACGGCGGAAGTCAGTGGCATCAAAAATATTTTGACAAGCAGAGATTCACACCAGTTCCGGTCACTATGCGTCAAAGGATGCAAACGCGTCTTGCATCCTGTGATCCTGTCGAAAGCTTCGTTGACTGTCAGCGTCGAGTGAAATTCCCTCTTATTCACGTACTCCATCATCTCGCCTATTCCCCCCTCCTCTTGCTCCTGCATTCTTCCCACCATCTCAATCCTATGCTCTCCTCATTATTACGAGCTACGGAGATACCATCTCTCTTCGTCTTACCCTCGACGTTGAGCCAGACGATGTAGGCGGACGTTTGAGATCGAGATGGGCGTCGATGTCCATAACAGGATGGGCTTGTTGATCGGCAACGCGCGCGCTTCTTCTCTTCCTACCATCATCACTGTGTGCTCATTTTCCTTCCGACTTGCTTTCTTGCTCGTCGTTTCCCTCCAGGACCTCGAAACAATCTTTCGTTGAGACTAGTATGTGCCCTCAACCTCGTTCATCGTTGCTGACATGTTTTCTTTTCACAAGTTCTCTTCAGATCCGCGTATATGATCAATGGACGCAGCATGGCGGCAAGAGACCTTCAGGCTCAGTTATGTCTGAGTTAGTAGGTGCATGCATGAATATGGGGGTCCTTGAAAATTTCCGGTGAGTTCATCTATTCTTTAGTACTTTGACTGTGTTACTCAGTGGTCAATGCAGACCACGCTCTCAAGCTCCTTCCTCGCGGGCGTTCAGGGGTACTCACTCTTCGTGCAGATCTCGGTCTCTGAAACCAACACCCTCGCTTGTCAGACTCAGACACAAGGTCAACGATGTTTGATGCCCATGTACGACAGCCTCTCACCGATTTGAAGCAGATTTTGCCCAAAGACGACGTACGGTCAACCGGCGAGCAAGGCCCGAACCGTTTGAATATGAGGCGAAGACGGGGAGATGACGATGTCGGGTAGATTGAAGGAGATGTTCGGATGGTATGTCCTTCCCGTTTCTTCTGTCTTCATGCGCACTCAAGCACTTCTCAGCTCAACCGATCCCATGACATTCTCCCTCAAATGAGGGCTTCAAGAACTCATTTTTGACTCAAGCAAGGTGGTAGAGCCAGATTTTGCGCTGACACGACATATCATCGTCCGGCGAGCAAGGTCAGGACGGTGCACAGACGAGGGAGTGAAGGATAGGATGGTGGCAGATGGAGATGGCGAGAGACGCCTCCGTAGATGGGTTGTCGTTCTGTCAGTCTAAGTTCACGCGCACTCGCTCGTTTCTTAGCTTGATTGATGTTACGTGACACTCTCCCTTGACTGAAGACCTGAAGAACTCAAATTTTGCACCGACACGATGTATCGCCGTCCTGCTAGCAAGACGAGGGCGCAGAGGCCTCGGGGATGGTACGTCCGTCTCGCCATTCTGTATTCATTTGCACTAACCCGTGCTCAGTCTGACCTCAAACTCTGCCCGAAACTGCCCCTCTTCAAGGTTTGAGGAGCTCAAGCAAGACGGTGAGGCTTAAGAAGCACCATGATGGTGTCGTTTGACAGGATCTCTCCCCTTCCATACTGTATGATTATCCGGGAAGCGAGGCGTCGTTCGGAGGAATGGGACATTGATGTACACGCGAAAAAATCGTAAGTTTTCCTGCTTGGCGTTTAACCGCCTCTGACCAGTGTCACTCGCAGGCCAATTCTTGCACGAGAGTCTGGCGGGAACAGTGTACATTGATTTCCGGTATATTACATGTATAATCTACTTACATTTGTGCGTGCTCCTAGCTCGAGAATCAAGGTTTTTACATGCCCAAAATCCCAAAATTTCTCCCCGAACCATTCAGGGTATCAATATCATTCTTCGCTCTCAACAACTTCTGAGTGAAGAATTAAAAATTAGACTGTGTTCTCGACAGTACGAGGGACGTTTTTTGAATCTCTCCTTCGATATTTCGGCGCCCAAGTACTATTGAGCATCTCTTGAACTATCCTTCATTTGGAACGGGTCAAGGGACCTGCATGCCAAGTTATTGTGCGCGTTTCAAATAATTCCACCCAATCCACCACTGATCCCGATCTTTCCAGTCCATCGCAAAGCATGTTTTCGCGTGCTGCGACCCAGATTTCCTTATGAGGCCTGATATTGGCGACCCTGAGCATTGCCAAAGCATCCCACGAATTTGAGCAGTGAGTACCATTCTTTTGTTCAGGCCTTTCTCTGCAATAAAACTGGTACAACTTGCTGTTTTAGTTCCAAATAATGACCAACCGAAGGTAATTCGTCTTCCCGTTAACCTGCAAAGCACACAAGTATCAGCGTTGGGATGGCAAGCTAGAGATGGTGTACGATATCTCCATGTTGATCCAAGAATATCCAATTCTCCATGTACCATGCACAGTCTGACTCTTGGCTCATTCGGGTCCGAGGACACAAAAAAAGTCAAGAACAATGCGCGCAAGAGGACTTCTTTGACATTTGCCGATCTAGTAGTGACCTCGGAAAGCAAAGCGACGTGAAATGAAACTAGGCCAATAGTGCGGGGACGAGAACGAGACGTTCGGATAATCGTATAAGTCAGACATTTCTCGAGTTTATTCTATTTGATTGTTATTTCTTTGCAGTACTTTCGTGTTTGACATTCCATCTCGGCGAAGAATATTTGATAGAAAAGGTGGGGATAGGACACGCGTCAATTCACATCTGCGTTTCTTCCCTTCCCTCCCTTCCCTCCTTCTCCTCGCAGTCTCTTCTCACTCCGACCTGGGCCTGAGTCGTCGAGCAATGATGTCATCGGCGCGTCCCGGTCCCGTGGTCGTTGATGGACTCGTTGATTCTGTGACGCTTGTCACGCTGCCAGTGAACCTGTACCACGACCATTTGGTTGGATGCTCGAGGTACAAATGCGTATGCTGCATGTTTTCTTCCTGTTAGCTGACTTTGATGTGGAGCAGTGTTTCATTTCATCTGTTCAAGATTCAATACGAGTATCAAGGTTGGCATCGCCTCGAGATTGTCCGATTGATTGCATACCGATACTGATCTTTAGCCTTCTCCGTTTCTGGACCGGCGAGTGACGATAATGAATGGGATATATTGAAATGGTACGTTCTTAGTCGTCTCATCTTCTTCCATCGAGTAACTGACATTCCTGTGTTTTGTAGGCTTCCGCTTTCCTTCAAGCTGGCGCCTGGGACTCGTAGCGGAGACTCAAGATTTGGCTCGAAGGTGTAGGCTGCAGGGCAACGATGACAGGATGAGGTGCGCTCATTTTTTTTTATACCTACCTGCCCTGCTTGAACGTTGACCGACTCATTTTGCAGTCGGCCGCCTTCCTTTGATCTGTAGTGAAGCCCGTGTTCGAGTAAGGCATTCCTCGACTCCGACAACCTCGACGAATTAACGGTGACCTTGCAGTTCCCTCAAATCAAGCGGGCTGGATAGCGAGGGACGACGGATGAGATGGATGGGTAGACATGTACGAGCGCATTGGTAAGCAGGCGGTAATTCTGGGACGAGGCGTGTGCTAACGTGATGGGCAGACGACCGTGGATTTGCAGGAGAGAGGGCGTGGATTAGCCAGGCAAGCGGACAAGAGGGTGCTTCCTGGCGCACGCCCGTGCCATGACCGACGTGTCCTCTGTGACAGCATTCAATGTCTTTCTTTCCTTCTACCATCCTCGCGTCGCCGTTGCCCCCACTCCTTAACCGTGTCTTACGTCACGTTCAAGTTCAACATCTTTCTTTTCTTCTATGACCATCTTCGTATCCTGCTTCGCCATCGTTACCACTCCTTACTGGTGCTTACGGCGACGTATGGGCAGAGTATGCCACAATGGTACGCGCTGTCAAATGGACGAGGAGGGTATTCGATGAACGGATGGCGAACGAGCTCTCTGGTTCCGGCAGAGGAAGTCAGGAGAACGATGCCGTAGTGGGAATGAATTCCATGGCTGTTTCGAGGCGGTTGCCGGCACCTACAGACAGAAACAGGTTGCTTCACAAGATGCAAGCGGGAAAGGATGT
This sequence comes from Armillaria borealis, assembly GCA_030435635.1. Lineage (NCBI taxonomy): Eukaryota > Fungi > Basidiomycota > Agaricomycetes > Agaricales > Physalacriaceae > Armillaria > Armillaria borealis. The sequence goes on along the minus strand of JAUEPT010000059.1, from coordinate 191,284 downwards.
TAATGTACGCTTTGGTTTCATTACTCTGACGACGGTGCTGAGTTGCTATATTAAGGCCTCAGCAGCCTGTTCCATCTGAATCTCCTTCCTCAACAAGGCGTAAGCGTATACCCCTAGCCATCGACCTTCGTGCTCATTCCAGCTGTCATAAACCCGGTACGGCGTCGATGCATCCCGATTCTGGGCTGTTCTCATCGGCATCGATGCATATGAGCGCCGACACCTCGGCTGCGTCTCGGACGCGTTATCAATGAAGAATTTCCTGATTGACGACCTGGGTATGTAAGAAGAACGCGTCCAGTGTCTCCTCAGCTCTGAAGATCCTACCGCTGGCGATCCCTTGACGCCTTCTCGCGACAACATCGTACGAGTGCTCTACAGCCTCATCAGCAATCAAGAATTTGATCCGGGGGATAATATTCTTATCTACTTCGCTGGGTATGGTGCCAGCTACCGAAGCATTTTCTCGAATGCACATGCGATAAACCACAAAATCCTGTCCCATCGAAGCTCTATGCCCCCTCGACCGCGACACTTCAGACGCCGGAGGTCATTACGTACCCGATATCAGCGACCGAGAGCTCGACACTCTTTTCACGGAAATATCTCGCGTCAAGGGGCATACGATTACGTTCATCGCGGACTGCTGTTACGCTCGCAGTTTTCCCCGCACCCCAGACACAGAAATGCGCAGCATACAACACACTACTCGTTCTGATGTCAACGATATGTTGCCCGCTGGACATGAAAGGCTGGAACACATTCCTGACTATCAATCTATATTATCGGATCAGATAGGCGTTCTCATGTATGTCTGGCGGCGTGTCGAGACTACCAGATTGCGAGGGAGACTTTAGAAAGCGGGGAATACGGCGGGATTTTCACCAAGATACTTCTTCGTGTTTTGACGTCGGACGACTGGAAGAAGGAAACGACTTATGTTGGACTTGCTTGCCTTCTGAATCAGTCGGACGCTCAGACTCCGGTCGTTGCTGGGGTCCATAGATATGATCGCGTTTGGTATTAGGTGTAAAAGATCAAGTGTTGGCTTGGGTGCTCTAACGTGAGCATTCTGTATGATCATGTTTATTGAAATAAAACGATCTTTGACCACTGTATGCAAGGTAGTTCAAGCAAACATCATAGCCTAATCTATTGTTCTAACGGTCCCGCCTCACACTAGCGCGACAACTCTTGTCTATCTGGCAGAAAGTAGCCAAATCTTATGCTCCCTCACAAAATTCGACTAAGTAATATTACCTCAGGACCCCATGAGGGATGTCTGCGGTCTGCGCAAGTAGTGGCCAAGAACCTTCCATAACCCAACTCTACAGACGATTTGTATTCTTTCCATCACTCAAGAACTGTGCGAAGCACATGCACACTGACGACGGCTAAACGAAGAAGCCTATCTACCTACCTACTCGCCGCAATGCGTCAAGCCATCATCAAACGTTATACCAGAATTATCTGACGAATGACGCGCCGTAGCCGCTCTTCTCGTTGGGGTAAGATAGACGGCATTATAAGGGCGATCCTGAGGTGCGAAGCGCCCTTGAGAGACTACCTGCGGCACTGACCATGCCTATTACAGTGGTAAATACTGTTTCAGAGTCGCATATTCTCATTACCGTGAAGAACGGCAACACAGGCTTATTGAGAATAGGTGCTGACTCTAAAAAACGGTATGATACTGGTAACATTACGACAGGATTGGAAAGTTCCAAGTTTCACTCGATGTTGCGCAAAAGCTCAGAAACGTCTGCAACATAGATACGCTCCAGAACGTTGAAGACACGTCTCTGCCATTGCCGTACCAGCGACTCTGGAAAAGAAGCATGACACGGAATCAATCAAGTCGACGTTGTTTTAGTTCTGAGGGGATGAATTGTAATTTTATTTTGAAGACGAGAGGGTGAGTTTCGGGTGTCCAGTTGGCCGTTCGTCTGCCATTATTCTTTGGCTCGACAGATGATCTTGACGGGAATGTTACGTATTGTCTCATTGAAGGCCATCTTCATATCCATCCTTGTCTCTCATCTCCCTCACTGTCTCTTTTGCTCATTCGTACTGTAGGCTCGCTGCGCCTCGTGTTACGCCATCAGGATGTCTGTACGGGCCGTTGAGTCCGGGGCCCGTGCGCTCGTTGATGGGTTCGTTGATTTTGTCATGGTGACACTGGTCACGCTGGCAAGATGAACACGGACCACCAACATCGCGACAGGTAAGGACGTTTCCCAGTGTTGTTTCCTTACCGTTAACTCATTTTCGTGAATAGGGCATTTTTCCAGACCTTGCAGCGAGATAAAGCGACAGTTTGAACAGTAACTTTGCCTTTTCCGGACATGGCTGGGCAGCTCCAACCTGGGCTCGGTGAGCTCCTTCATTAGAACATTTCATCTCACTGCTGACTGTAGGTATTGGACAGGTCCAGAGCTCTACGCAGCGTCCATGGCCAGTCTTCATCGATGTATCGTCAACCGCAGTGAAGGGTGGATATGAGTCTAATTGTATGTTGGACGCATTTTCATCTGCGGCTATCTACTGATTAGAATTTGCTAGGAAGGCCGGTCGCCGTCGAGCACGTTTATGGAAGAAGGAAGCAAAGAATGGTGGTTTTCGAGGTGCGTGCGACGTTGCGCTGGTGGTTGATTCCTTACATATCTAACCCTAGGGTTCAACGTTGCAACGTTCGAACATTCAACCTTTGCCGGCGATATCCCCTTCATTCCTATCCCCGCCACTGCTACCAAACCGTTCAACATCGGTACGTATCCTGGCCCTCGTTCATTGTGCCGTCGAGGAGACTGATGCCTAGGTTAGGACTTGAATACGGACGGCGTCGATGGTGGGAATACGGGAGGGCACTGTTGAAGAAAGGTATGGCCGGTTTTCGATTAAGAGTGACCGAGAAGCTAACTCGATTCATGCAGTAAATGCCGACTACGCACAAGGAATGCATGCGGGCACGGGTGGAGGGTCGCCCGTGCGTGCGGATGGTGAGAGGAGGGGTACCACGGATTGCGACACTTCTTTCATCACGCTGGCAGCGTGAGCTTCGACCTCCATCGTCGACTTTGACGCGCATGGTAGGGCTTGTCCTTACACTCTTGCTCTCCCTTTCATCGACTTATTTTTCAATAGGCTTGTATAACCGTTACCCTCAAGACTTGCAATGGTAAAATGGCCCAGTAGGCTCGTTTCCTTCACTGGTAAACTATTTTCTTTCATTTCTGATGGCTTCGTTATCTAAGGGTACATGTATGCAGGCGTTGACTTGATGACTAGAAAACACCCGGGAGCCGGTTGACTAGATTTGAAAGGTACGTTCATTTTATCTTGTACGAGAGTTGGACGTGCTGATAACCATTGTAGGCTCAGCACTCAGCTAGCTCGCCCTCAAGTGCATAGCGCAACAGGCGGAGACTCGCCGCCACGGCCAACGTCGTGATAGCGCGGTGGGACAGGGTTCCAAGGTAAGCACCGTAGTTTTTCATTTTGATTATTTCCGTTAACGGACCTTTTTCAGACGTTAACGTGAACGAACTCAAGATGTATAGGCAGTGAGATCGCCAAGGTATGCTTCTACTTTATCTTATTTTGCATTGGATGTACTCAGTAGTCAAATTCAGGCAGTCGTCCTCGATTCCCGGAAGGAACGTCTCACCAAAATAATTGACTGCCATCACTATTCACCGGATACGCCAACGGAGGGAAGACGGGATAGGGAAGGGAGGACGACCCGAGGTACGTTACACTTGCTTTGGGTGAATCTTGTCTGAATCGTGCTAGGACGACGGAATGCGAGACATCGCTTTGATGATAGGCGCAGGGTATGGCGTCGACCGGAATTCGCTTCGATGAGGTGATAGGGTGGTGCGTCGACCTCGGACGGAGGCTGTGAAGGATACACGGAATAGGAGGGGTCGTCGATGTCCGCGGGAGGAGGGACGGCTGTGCCTTTGTAGGCAGAATGGCGGTTTATAGGGACGAAGCACTTTTCTGTAGTGTGCGTGGGAGTCGAGTATGGGTTATGGGCTTCGCATCAGCTAGTCTGTACGCTAGGACACGTTCGCAGCACCATTTTTCGAGTTTATTCCATTTGACTGTTATTTCTTTGCAGTATATTCCTATTTGACATTCCATCTCGGCGAAGAATTTTTGATACAAAAGGTGGGGATAGGACAGGCTTCAAACAACATCTCCCTCCCTTCCCTCCTCGCATTCTCTTCTCATTCTGACCGGAGTCGTCCAGTAATTATGTCATCGGCGCGTCCCAGTCGCGTGGTCGTTGATGGATTCGTTGATTCTGTGATGCTTGTCACGCTGGCAGCGTGAACCTGTACCACGACCATTTGGTTGGATGCTCAAGGTACGAATGCGTTCTTTGCATGGTCCCTTCTTGTTTACTGACTTTTATGTAGTGTTTCCTTTCATCTCGTCCAAATCAAGATTCAATACGAGTACCAAGGTGGGCATCGTCTCGAGATTATCTGATTGATGGCATACCGATATTGATCTTTAGCCATCTCCGTTTCTGGACCGGCAATGATAACAAAGGGGATATATTGAAATGGTATGTTCTTCGCCATCTCATCTTCTTCCATCGAGTCACTGGCATTCCTGTGTTTTCTAGGCTTCCGCTTTCCTTCAAGTTGGCGCCTGGGACTCGGAGTGGAGACTCAAGATTTGGCTCGATGGCGTAGGCAGCAGGGCAATGGTGCTAGGATGAGGTGCGCTCGCTTTTTTACCTACCTGCTGCGTGCGCGTGAATGCTGACCGGCTCATTTTGCACTAGGTCACCTTCCTTATCTGTAGCGATGCAAGCACGGCCAACGTTCAAGGAAGGCATTACTCGGCTGTGACGACCTCGACGAATTAACGACGATGACGGCCTTGCAGTCCTCTCGAATCAAGTGGGCCGGATGCGAGGGACGACGGACGAGATGGATGGGTAGACTTGTGTGAGCGTATCGGTAAGCGGGCCGTAATTTTGGTACGAGGCGTGTACTAACATGATGGGCAGACGACCGTGGATTCACAGGAGAGAGGGTGTGGATTACCCAGGCAGGCGGACAAGAGGGTGCTTCCTGGCGAGCGCCCGTGCCATGACCGGCGTGTCCTCCGTGACAGCATTCAACGTCTTTCTTTCCTTCTAGTAGTACTAGAAGGTGTTCCCGCCACTACCTATCCGTAGTCCCAAACCTTCCATCTGATCGAATGAGATCGTTCATCATATCCTCCTTTGAGGCCATCCAACTTTACACGGAGCCACATCAGATTCACAGATCGTCAGTGTCGTCGTCTTGCGGTGTTGACGTGAGAATATGACCTGAGATGATCGAACAAGGGAGGTATTGAAGATCCTTGATTCCTTCGTATGTCCTCACCCGTTCCTGTCTCTCTTCCACGCTGATTTGATGCGTCCCTTGTAGACGCTCGACACTGGTACTGTGCAGCCTCGCCACTTCCGATGACTCCTGCTTAATGGGCTCTCCATCCATGTGCAGACCTTTTGCGCGCGCTCTGTTTCAGGTGAGCTACGACAGGACAAGTGTCATCAGATCTACGTCCCGGAACTATTCAGAGTACGTGGGCGTAATGAGAGGAGATTCCTTGCTTCATCCTCGGTCTTCATATTCAAGCGAGCCCCAGCTGGCTTCGGACGGTTTTAGGCACTCAATGTGGATGGCCGTCTGACGTCTTCTTCTGAGAAGACTCCTGGTGGCAATCCACAGATACAATTCATTGCGTGGGAGGTTTTCTTTACGTCCATCCATGCTAATAATGGTCGGTTTTGCTCTCCCGTTCTCTTCCTGCGTCTAACGAGCTAGCTTTTAGACTACTACCACCATTTTCGTATCCTATTTCACCGTCGTCGCCACCTCTTACCCTGCTCCTATGCCGAGACGCAGTATGAACGCACCCAAATTGGAAGGGTGGTACTACGAAGTTTTTGCGGGAGTCGTTCCGAGACGGCGGGCACATGAACGAGACCTTGGAAAGGTAATTCATCACTAGCGCCCTTTACTTTTTTCTCGACTTATTGTTATTTAGACAATCCCTATGCCTATTGTGAATTTTGAGTCCATTGATTCTATTCCGTCGTCGCACGTCCATTTTCTTTCAGCCACACCGACGACTCCTATTTCTATCGCTGCCCAGGATTTTGCACAATACTGCTCATCTTATGATGTCTCGCTCATCAGCGCTGATGAGCGAGACATCAATGCATCAGCGACGACTCTTCCATCGATAATAGCGCATACCTCTCATCCTCTTCGACCGCTTTCTCCCTGCCCACGGGCGTTGGCCCAGGAATTCTGGGCTTGACTAGAAAAGAAGGCGGGGATCCCTTCGACGGTCTTGGTCTTGTCCATATCCATCGCTCCTCTCGAGATCCATCATCTGATGGCGATGGCAAACTTTCCCATACAATCTTGCATGAGGCTGCGCAGACGTTCCTGCAACCCTCGATATGCTTCGAGATGGATGACAGCGGGGATTCAGAACCGGAGAAAACGAAGCCTGTAGACATGCCTTCTCGTCCACGCAGGAGCTTGACGCGTAATTTCTGCTCGACGCAGCGTCCGTGGCGACTCTGATCAGGGTTCATTGAGCATCTTCAACCCCAGTGAAGGGTGGATATGGGTCTAATTGTATGTCCGATGCATTTTCATCTGCGATTGTCGACTAATGAGAATTTGCTAAGAAGGACACTCACCGTCGAGCAAGCTTGTGGAATAAGGAAAACCAACAAGGGTGGTTTTGGAGGTGCGTGCCACCGCGTGTTGGTCGTTGACGTTGATGCCTTACCTATCTAATTCCAGGGGTGAACCGGTCAACCTTTATTGGCAACATATCGTTCTCTCCCATCCCTACCGCTGCGACCATCCCGTTCGACATTGGTATGTATCCTGGCTCTCGTTCGTGCCATCGAGGACTAATGCCTAGGTTAGGACTTTAATACGGAGGGCGTCGACGGCTAGTGGACCACGAAGGTATGGCCGGTTTTCGATGTACGAGTCGCCGAGAAGCTAACTCGATTCATGCAGTAACTGCTGACTATGCCCAAGGAATGTTTGCGCACCATTGAGAGAAGGGACAACGCAGATTGGCAGGGGAGGAATGGTCGGACGCGTCTTTTGTTAGCCTGGACGGGTGGTTTTTGCAACTCGGATGTGGGTTGGCACATCCACGGAAGTGGTTTGCGGATGCTCGGATGGGACGTCGAGCAGTATTGCAGCCGGGTAGAATAGGCTAGAACAGTAGGGACATCGCACTGAATCTGATACATGCATGCAGCGACTTGCGAAGTACTTGCAGTGGAGATACGTCTTCGGCGTTCTATGGGTATATCAGTGTAGTGACGAGCAGATACTTGGACCTTGGTAGATAGGCAAAGTACGACAGCATCCGCGGAGTCGACGTACCGTCCCAGTCTCGTTGCCGTTGATGGATTCGTTGATTCTGTGACGCTTGTCACGCTGCCAGCGTGAACCTGTACCACGACCATTTGGAAGGTACGAATGTGTATGCTGCATGTTTCCTTTCTCTTTGCCGACTTTTATGTAGAACAGTGTTTCATTTCATCTCTTCAAGACTCAATACCAGTACGAAGGTATGCATCGCCTCCAGATTATCTGTTTGCATATCAACATTGATCTTTAGTCTTCTCCGTCTTTGGACCAGCGAGCGACGATAATGAATGGGGTATAGAGCTGAGATGGTTGAAATGGTATGCCTGGTGCAGTCATTTACTCTTCCATCGAGTAACTGGCATTGCGTCCTGTAGGCTTCCGCTGTCCTTCAAGTTAGTATATCCGGCCACCATAGCGCCTAAGAGTGGACACCTGAGACTGAAGATTTGGCTCGAAGGTGTAGACTGCAGGGCAACGATGCTAGGATGAGGTGCGCTCGCTTTCTTATCTACCTGCTGCGTGAATGCTGACCGGCTCATTTTGCAGTATCCCACCTTCCTTATCTGTAGCGATGCAAGCACGGCCGACGTTCAAGTAAGGCATTCCTCGACTCTGACGGCCTCGACGAATTAACGTCGACCTTGCAGTTCTCTCGAATCAAGCAAGCTGGATGGCGAGGGACGACGGACGAGATGGATGGGTAGACTTGTGTGAGCGCATCGGTAAGCGGGCGATAATCCTGTTACAAGGTGTGTACTAACATGATGGGCAGACGACCGTGGATTCGCAGGAGAGAAGACGTGGATTAGCCAGGCAGGTAGACAAGAGGGTGCTTCCTAATAATAGAATGTAGCTTGGAGACGCGGGAGTGAGTTATTGATGCATCTCGAAGAGCGTCCGATGTTAGAGTGATAGTAATTTGGAGTGTAAGGTAATGATGGTGATCCATGGTCCTTTTTCCTCGGAGGAATTGAACGCGTTCACCGGCGTGCAACTCATTGTTCAGTCAATATTGACGACGTCTTGAATGGATATCGTCACGCCGCACGGACGAATGACACTGACAGGATAAACTGAACGAGATCTCCACGTGTGGAACGGTCCTCTGCCGCATTGTTTGCATGCGTGCGTCTCAGGAATTTGTACCTTGCCTTCCGACACCCATCCACAGCGACTCGAGCAGCTCTTCTTTGCACTCTCTGGACCGATATCTTGAAAGCTTTGAAATGGGAAATAGTGAGTACAGTTAATCTACGATCGTTTCAAGTACTTACTTTGACGACGTTAGCGCTCTCAATCATTACAGGAAGTGTGCTTTTGATTCGCATCAAGTCGATTTGGAAACGCTTGCGCCTCGTATTTACGACTCGACAGAGACCGATGGATTCACCTCCGAGCGTAGCCTCTGTTTCAGACGGGAATACCAACATGATCGCGCCTTCAGAGACGGTAGAGGAGACGCAACACCCGACTGGGAGTGATTTTTCAGAAGATGGGGAACCTGTGTTGGAGGCGACAGCTGATTCATCGGCTGCCGTGCGACCAGAAGTACCCTCAGCGTTGTCGGTAGCGAGTCCTCAGATTGATCCTGTGGATGAAGGGTCAAACCGTCATTCTGATGATGCTTCCGACGATTTCAATGACTGGGAGTCTTTTTCTTATCGTTATAGAAGGTCATGGGTATGTCAGTCGGCAACACGGACAGAAAAGAAATTTAAATATATTTCCAGGGCATCACTCTTCCTGAAGTCACCCTTTCCGCGTTCACTGAGACCGGCCAAGCGGAATCGTCTATCGAGGTTCCAAAGCAGCGGTCGTACACCGGTCGAAGTCCCGTTATATCATCCTGCCTCGCGGACACTCCCTGCACTACCCTTGGCATTGAGGGGGTCTTAGATCAACTGAATGCCACGCTCGGAACATCACACACCCTTGACACCCCGTCTCTGTCGTCACTTCTGGATGAGTGCATTGTGAAGAACAATGACTTTGGCACAGCTTATGCCCGACTTCGCCCAGTATGGAATGGCAACATCCAAGACAAACTGCGCAGACGTGAAAAAAAGAACAAGGAGCAGCGACAAAAAGCACTGGTAGGGAACCGGATCGTTGACCCGAATTTGCCACCTCGACGTCTTTGGGACCTGTACAGCAATCGCATAGTACCTTCATGGACCACTGGTGCATTGTTAACACCACCATTTGGTGAGGATGGTCCAGTAAAGCCGATTTCACATGCATGGGTGGATGAAAAGGATCGTGTGGATGTGTGGACATCTATCAATAGGAAGGAGTGGCCAGTGCCAATCCCAAAGGGTGCCAGTCTTGAACTCATCCGGATTGAGATGCTAAATCTGGGACTGGAGTACACATGGCTGGATGTGCTCTGTTTGAGGCAGAAAGGGGGGTCACAAGAGAATCTGCGTGTGGAGGAGTGGAAGCTGGATGTGCCCACAATTGGGTATGTGTATAGATATGCTGAGGTTGTGATCTATCTGAGTGGACTGGGGCAGCCATTGAGTTTGAAGGATGGTGACTTGGACAGTGATCAGTGTTGGTTTCGACGTGCGTGGACAGTCCAGGAGGTTGGTGATGAGAGGATCATTGCTGGAGATATGCCAGATGGACCCATGCATGCCAGAACAATAGATGAGGATGGGAACTATGAGACAGAGTTGCTGACAAGGTTTCACAAGCAGCTAGAGTTGGTGCAGAGGAGCAGAGGTCTATTTGACACACTGGTGCACATGCAGAAGCGAGTGTCAATTAATCCAGTGGACAGAGTAGCTGGACTTGCATTCCCTCTGATACCAGAGACAATACCTGCCTACCATGAGAGTGAGTCTCTTGAGGATGCATGGACAGCACTGGTGGATTCAATGGACCCTGGGTACCGGGTGGATTTCCTCTTTGTGTATCCTGAAGCTGGACTTGGATGCAAGAAATGGAGACCAACATGGGAGCAGGTCATGACAGAGTCTCTGCTATATGGCAGTTGTTTTGGATATGTTGAGCATAATGATGAGACAGGTGAGGACTGGTGTGAAATGTTTTGCATTGAAAAGGGGCTTGTGCGGGGATTGGATGTGGGATCAGCAGAAGGGCATGATCAATGTGGGGAGTTGGTTGTTGAAGATGCTGATGGGATTGTGCATACATTCAAAATCTGTGTCACCCACCAATGTCTGATACCTGAAGATGCATACACACTGCTTGGGGACTGGCACTATAAGGCCTGGGCTGTAGGGAGATGACTGCTAGGACAGAAATTTGAGAAAGTGTCAGTGTTCAAGATGGATGGTGAGGAAGAAGCAGAAAGGTTAGAAGATTTGCATGTATCTTCAAAGTTTCGCAATGTACTTGTTTGATTTTACTACTGGTCAAAGGTAGTACTAGTGGTTACAGTCTTGATTTCCTGGTGTTGACAATAGGTCCAGAAATCAGAGAGGCAGAAATAGTTATGGAATATTTAAGCTTCTCATGGCAGACAGTTAGTTGCTGTTTGGTTCTTGTTTTGATTTACTTATGTGTTGGCTTATTTCCAAGGGGATTTTGTAATATATAAGGCTAGATATTTTGTAGTTAGTCCCCATGTCATCTTTGTCAAAGATGTAACCCATTTTTGCTACTCACTTTATTTGAAAACAGCCTTGTGATTCTAACAATAGTGTCATCACTGCTGTAGAGCAATAGAATTATATGATCATGGGGGTATTTAAGATGATACAACATGTTTGGAGCATGCCAAGGGTTGCAATGGAGAACACACTTATGAAGATATTGTTGATGAAGGGAGTTTGGGCTGAAAAAAAGGCCAGTGTAGGTGTCATCAGGTCATGCCCAACCCATGGCCATATCCACCTGCTCAACTACTATTCCTTACAACCCACAGCCACACAGCCTCAACTGATGTATGCATTCCAGCCATCAAGTCGCTGGCTCTTTGACCTTCCATCCTAGCAACATTGTCCTTCATCCCTCTGCTACTTTACTCCAGGCCACTATCCTGCTGACTGCATTTATGCTTATTTTTCATGATATTCCACTGGCAACATGTTCAACTCCTTTTTCTTAGTTCAAGTCAAAAACAAAAAAAAAATCAACATAGCCAAAAGGAAATTTGAAAACTGTTAAGTCTTATGGGTAGGGCATCATTAAGATGATGGAATAAAAAACAGAATAGGAGCTTCACCCTGAACAATCTATAAAGATAGACCTGTATCTGATAATCTTGAGATGGAACAGCAGCATCTAACATAAACTGACAAAATGTCACAAATAAAAACCAGGACATGAAAGGCTGAAACACTTTCCTGGCTATCAATCTATATTATTGGATGATTGGAATCCAGATTTGTGTTCTCATGCATGTTCGGCAGTGTGTTGAGACTACTAGACTGTGAGGGAGACTTGAAAGTGGGGAATACTGTAGTATTTTGATCTTATCTTCATGTCATATGTCACAGCTGCTCGTGAAATGAAGATATACATACTTGATAACATGTTACAGGGCTCAGTGAAGAGACAAAAAAAAGGTTCAAAATATTGGCTTTTTCAAGCAAGAATAACAAAAAACTCCTTCCTTGAGAGTCTATATGTGTTTCCAGACATTTCCATCATACCAGCAATTCGGTTTGATGATTCGGCCATGATAACTCTGCTCTGGCAGCTCAAAGGTCAATTCTATGTTCTCTTGTCAACAGTCAGTGTCAGACTGGTTCCCAGACCAGTAGGAAAATAAAAGAAAAGGAGTAATAAAGAGAATATTAAGGTAAGAAGGAAAGGACACATGACAGGGGCATTGCCAAGCCATGACAGGTGATGTATTATGTATGGCATGCAATACATAAGCCTTGGATCACGATATGTGTCCTGGCAAATGCAACACATACATCAAGATGCTGGTGATGCATGTACATCTATGAACCTATTTATAAATTAGCTAGTATGTATAAAAGAAGGAGAAATGAATACAGAAACACCTTCCTGACCCCAATTAGTTTTAGAACATAAGTGTGACCATACCCACAAGTGTTCCCCAGCATCACAAGATCTCCAGGATATTGTGATAAACCATTTATTTTCAGTTTCAACATGCACATTAGTTACCAGCAGCTGCCAACAACCATACTGTCAGCACCACAAGCCAAGTTATCCATGCATGCAGAGTCTGAGTACTCTGAAACCATGAACCAGTTAAGCACGCATGCAGAGACCAAGTTCTCTGACCCCATGACAGCTGTTTCCACATGACACCCAGACTTGAAGTCAAATATACCCTATAGCATTCATGCTAACATTCCCCCAAATTAAAGTTATTGTATGACTAATCGTTGCATAGTAATTTCTTGTTATATGTGAATTCACATGACATTGGCCTGTTTGGTAAATCCAGCTATCCAAAATGTCACCACTGGGAGTAACAAAAAGTACAATGAAGAGGAATTAAACTCACAACCTAACATCTCAGTCACAGCATATAACTACAAGACTAACACAGCAGTGAAGACATGTAACATGAAGATGACCATAACATGTCACACACCATGAAGATAAGGTTGAAATACTGCAGTACAATGGGATTTTCACTAAGACACTTCTTTGTATTTTGAATTGGATGACTGGAAGAAGGAAACAACATATGTTGGGCTTACTTGCCTTCTGAATCAGTTGGACGCTTAGACTCTGGTCATTGCTAGGGTCTATAGATATGATTGCATTTAGTATTAGGTGTAAAATATCAAGTGTGGGCTGGGTGCCCTAACATGAGCATTCTGTATAATCATGATTATTGCAATAAGATGATCTTTGACCACTGCAAGGTAGTTCAAGCAAACATTATAGCCTAATCTATCATTCTAATGGTCATGCCTCACACCAGTGTGATAATTCTTGTCTATCTGGTGGAAAGTAGCCACAACTGTAGTCAAACCTTATTCCCTCTCACAACCTGACCAAGTAATATTAGTACCTCAGGACCCCATGAGGTATGTCTGCACAAGTGTCAGGGCCAAGAACCTTCCATATTGACCTTACCACCCAAACTCTACAGTCAATTTTTATTGTTTCCATCACTCAAGAACTGGGCAAAGCACATGTACACTGATGATGGCTAAACAAAGAAGCCTATCTACCTACCTACTTGCCACCACATCACAATGTGTCAAGCTACCATCAAACATTGTACTAGAAATATCTAACAAATGACCATTGATGCCTCATAGTTGCTCTTCTCATTGGAGTAAGATAGATGGCATGCTAACAGCAATCCTGAGGTGTGAAATGCCCTTGAGAGACCACCTGCAAAGGTGCTGACCATGCCTATTACAGTGGTAAATCCTGTATCTGGGTCCCACATTCTCATTACCATGAAGAAGTGCAACATGGACTTATTGGGAATAGGTGCTGACTCTGAAAAACAGCATGATACTGCTAGCATCATGACAGGATTTGAAAGTTCCAAGTTTCACTCAATGTTGTGCACAAGCTCAGAAATGTCTGGGACATAGATACACTCCAGAACATTAAAGACACATCTCTGCCATTGCTATACCAGTGACTCTGGAAAAGAAGCATGATATAGAATCAATCAAATCAACATTGTTTTAATGTGGAAACAATGAACTGCAATTTGGTTTTGAAGATGAGAGGGTGAGTTGCTAAGGTAGCCATTTGTCTCCCATAATTTTTGGTTTGACAGGTGATCTTGATGGGAATGTTGGCATATAAAACTTGGAGGGATGGAATTTCTCCAAAGGCCATCTTCACATCCCATCCCATGCTTGTCTCTCATCTCTCTCACTGTCTCTTTTACTCACTTGTACTGCAGCCTCACTGCACCTCATATTATACCATTAGGATGTTAAGTATCTATGTGGGCTGTCGAGTCCAGAGCCCATGTGCATTGAGTTCATCACAGTAACACTGGCAAGATGAACATGGACCACCAACATTGTGAGAGGTAAGGATGTTTTCCAGTTATTGTCTCCTTGCCATTAACTCATTTTCATGAATAGGGCAATTTTTTCCAGACCTTGCAGCAAGATAAAGCAACAGTTTGGACAGTGACTCTACTTTTTTCAGATATGCTGGGCAGCTCCAACCTGGATTTGATGAGCTCCCTTGTTAGAACGTTTTGATTTCACTGCTGACTCTGGATATTGGACAGGTATAGAGCTCAATGCAGCATCCATGACACCCAATGTTCCCAGTTCAAAGGCAAACAGCTGTGATCAGACAGTGAAGCGTTTGGCATTTTGCTGTCACAGGACACTGCCACAAATCCATTGCCAGCTGTTCTCAGACAGTGCTGGATGGCATTTCCTGCTCTCCATATCCAGTCAGATCACATTCCAAATGCCATTTTCCATCTCAAAACTCCAGTAATTTTTCCTAGAGCTCCTTCTACTTTCAATTCTGACCAAAATCATTTTCCTAGCTATTTAATAAAGTATATTCATTATAATACTACTATATTACTACTACATCAGGTGTCTAGTCGAATTCATGCATTTCCTGGAAGCGTGCAACCAGCACGTCGCTCTCAGCATCTTCCTCATTGATCCACTCATCCTTGTCAAAATCCCCTTGTGCGCCCCACAACATACTGAAACTCATGACAAGCCAGCGGATCAATGCCACCTGCTTGTCCACATAAGCTGCAATTCCCTCTGAAAACTCAGGAGTGAGTGGCTGCCAGCCTCTGCGTCTCTCTTCCCACCAATCCACTTTTCGTGCAAGGCTGACCTGAACCCACCGCATCTCCTCTTCCACCAGCTGCAGCTCCTCTGACCACTGTAGAATATGAGCATGGCTCTTTAGCCACTCTGTCCTCACTGCTGCAGAATCGTCAGTATAAGAAATACCAATTACATGAAGGTTTGCACCTTTGATCATATCTGTATCTGAGCTGTTGCCCAAGCCACCCTCAACCAACCAAATCCATGACATCACTCTGCGACCCTCGCCCACAGACAGCAGGACATCCACATTGAAATCCGAGCCCTGAAAGCTCTGAACATCACTGGGTCTCAGTACTCATAAACACAACTCCCAATCGCCAGGACCATGAAGGGCTAGTAAAGCCGCATGACACCAGTTGTACTTCTCCTCTGGGAATTGAGACCTTGCTAACTGGCGCTGCACCATTGCTGCTGCACAAGTGATTTGCACCTGTCCCCTGAGGTTGCGGTCGCGAAACACTAGAAAAGCTCGAATCGTTCGCTGGCTGCTGCGGATCGATTCCAAGGTGTCGAGGCACTGCACTTGTCGCAACCTCTCCTCGATTGAAGCCAGGCCATCTCAACAGGAACCCAAATGAAGCTCAGTATCAAACTCTGATGGTAGCCACAGCTTCTCGTCCTCAACATCTACCCGCTCCCTGACTCTTTCGTTTTTCTTGGCCATACAAATGCATGCACCCAGTATGTAAATCATTTGCAATTTCCAAAAGAGCTTGATACGCCTCGCCAATCGGACGTGTTTCTTATGCAGTTCTACAGCCTCTGCATTGCTCAATTCACCCTTCCCCTCGGAGGTCACCCATACATGCTGCCTATCCAACATCATCAGTACACCGTACAATCCAATACACAGCAAAGAGCATATGTACTGCAAGTCCTCAATCCATAATGCCATTCCCATGAATGCCACTGGTCCCATCTTGTTCAGCCAGGGCTGACCTTGCGCTGCCTCTTGTCTCTCTTCTTCTTGTAGTTGATGCAGCAGCATTGCCTCAGTCTCATCTGGTACAAATCAGTTATAAGTCCAGCCACCAAGCAAGCCGCTACTCACGGGGTACATCTGTCATGTACGGACTCAACACACCATCCATGTTGTTCTCCCATGCAGTAACCTCCTCAGTCCATTTCTGTGCCAGTTGAGGATCCGGGAGGCATGTCATAAACATATAGTGCACCTCCGTCTGGTGCTTCAGCTTGTGGTGAGCAATCATCTGTTTTTGTGCAAGACTTTTCCCTATTTTGAGCCAGTGAGTCATAACCACAAAACAATGTTATGTCCACTTACCCATCCCGATGAATTTACACCAATTCATGTAATGGAACTGGCAATCCAACGTGTCATGTCTTGATCCGGGACCCATCTCCTTCATACTTGCCACACATCCTTGTACAAAAGCCCACACTCATTCAATCCCTTCTCCATCGGTCCTGCTGACGCCAGGCTGAATAGTCATTGCAAAGCGTACTTGACATTTCTTGACATGCACTGGGCAGTGTAACTTCGGTATCCCAAATGCAATCTCCACTCCCTTGGGGATCTGGAGATGATCCAGCATCTCCTGCATGCGCTCCAACAAATTAACTGACCATTGACAAACAATGTTATATGAAAAGAACACTGATTTCACCCATACAGGCTGAACCCCCCGAAGCAATACATAATCCACATTGCAGTATCTATCATTCATTATTAGTCATTGGGCGAAGAACTAGTCCGAACAAAACTCACTTTTCACCCTTCTGCAAGTCCCCTAAACCCAGACTCGGGACCATCTCGTGGCATGCACATACACACATCACCATGCCCATCGCTCAAAGACCTGCATTGTTTTTTGTCTCAGCATGTGCCAGCATCTGAAACCCACTACAGGAGCTAATCTGAACCTCCAATGTCAGCATATCACTTCAACCATGAAGACATACTCATGTCTGTCTGCACGGTGATGTGCTCAGTAACGGGCAGAGTGCAAATGAAACAAGTGTCTAGATCGTCAATCTAGATACTAAATCTCTCACACACACACACACACACAATCACCAATGTTTAAGTCTGAGGGTGAGTACAGTAGAAGCACTTGTGGTGTACTTAGATAGTGATAATCAATTGGGTTTGTTCAAAGGTAGCTTCAATTCAATTCTAAAGGTGTTTACACGAGATACACTAATCACGGTAGCGAGGTATATGAATGTGGGGTTGATAGGATACAATTATGAGCAGTTCAGACTCAAATTGACTTCGTCTAGGAGAGCTTTTTAAGGCTTGACTAGAGAACACTTCAACAACTAACAATCAAAGACCTAGATGGTCTACAAAGAGTGCAATAGCTCTAGAGTGCACAGACTCAATTACAATACAAGCACACACACTTGCAACAAAGAACCAAAGTTCTACAAAGAGTCCTTGACTCTACAAAGAACACACAGGTCCTGGCTTCCAGTACATGACTTGCAATGAGTCCTTGACCCTAGAGTACTCTAACTCTTCAACTGTTCGAACTTAAAAGTGTTCTACAGCTTATTTCACTTCAACTAGGCAACATCTTCAGTCTGTGGTTGACTTAGCACATCTAGATCACTTTTAGTTGGCTTGGGAGCATGAGGCCTTTGGATGCGGAGCAGTTCTAGGAACTAGCAAAGTGCAAATGCAGGGACGACTCTTATTTCTATCTAGTTCTTCTAGATTACTATAGCCACCCTTTTGGGTTGACTTGGTAAACTTAAATTCACTTCAGTCGAGGATATGCACTTAAAACCGATGATTTGATTAGGTAGCTATAAGGCTACTAGCACAAACACAGGGGGAATGCTTTCCTGGTGTTATGTGTCTAGTTGCTGCTAATTTATATGATTCATAGTCTAGGTATAGGAGCTTGTATCTAAAATAATTATGGTACGAGCTTTAGGTATTAATACAAATGATGAGTAATTAATTCATAAGGATTGTGCCTTTCTGCAGTTTCTATTCAGTTAGATGGAGTGCCTATGGGTTATTCTATTGACAAGGAGTGCCCTTGTGGTCCATAGGAACCCCTTGCTCCTTTTTCATGGCTCGCTGCATGGTACACCATTCAATACTATGGATTACACGGTATCTCAAGGGTGTAACCACTGATCACAATCGATTGTCAGTCCGAGACTATATTATTTTGATCACTACACGATCTTAGTCAGTTATCTCAGCACCAAGTAGCGGCTATTCAGTTATTCCAGTGTTATTTGTGTTCTAGACTAAGTTCATCTCGAAATAGGATCCATTCTGACTTAGCACTTTATTCCAGGTTTATTCAATGCATCGAGGTGACAAGTTATCTAGTTATTCTATGCTTGCTTTGATGTTTATACTTCCTAGAGACAAGTCCCCAAGATTTGACTATAATAGTCTTGGTTTGTATGGGGAATAGCATTAAATACTGAAGGCAAGTAGAGTTGACTTGTCTAGATGTCATCTCTAAGTCCATTCTTGTATTGGTTTGCTCAATATCTTATGTAGTATTTAGCTAACAGTGTAAAGCCTCCACTATAGCCCTTTGTACTGCTTGTAGACTGCGCTATTTGATTAAAAATCGCAAAATCTACAGGTAGCCTGATACCAAGTATATCAGCGGGATACTTCCCGATGTGTTGATTATACTTGTCCTGCTCCATGATGTAGGCATGGCTGATATGTAGTCCCGGATCCATGCTCTCGTCTGACTGAAACAAACTCTTGAAGCGGAAGCACATGTCCATGGCCACGAATAAGGTATATAACCATCTATCCAGTCAGTCCAGTTAGAGTGCTGCTGATGAGCCTCCCAGCTCTGTACGCTCAGAATTTGCGGATTTTATGCAATAATTACCGCTCCTGTCCACCCAACGGACTTTCAGTAAACCAAAGATTGCACACAAGCTCATACTACTTTCATACTATGGCAACCACTCCTCATGCGCTTTGTTATCCATTCCATCTCGTTACGCATCACAATTACTGTATTCCATCATGGCAGGGCACCTTCGATCACAAATCACCCTAAAACGGAATTGCCACATCACTTCCCATCGGCACATTGATGCATCAATCAATCAATTAATGAAATGACGTGATTGCTGCAGCCACTCATCCATCCACGATATTTCAAGCACACGGCCATTACAGACTGCATTTTACTAAGGCTGTTACTTCACCAAGACCTGGAGAAGACGTAGACCCAAGCGTACACCTCAGTACAAAAGACATACCTCACCAGTCCGCAGTTTAAACAGCACCCTCACGATCCGTTCATCACTCCAAGAAACCATATGGTTTCCATCCATACACGGCAACGTCGATGAGTTGCTGTTACTTTCAAAGTCAAGAGACCATATGTTGACCACAAAATCTACTAAGCCACGCCCTTACAGCCTGACTAAGTTGCGCATACTTACTCTATTTATAAATTTGTACTTGTAGTATAAAAACTAGCTAGAAAATGTTGTTTAGTGTTAGCTTAGAGCCAGCTTGTAGCCAGCTTATCGTCAGCATTCAGTCTACACCACCCACCATGTCTATCGATAATTCTGCTACGTTTATTACTGTTTCATGGCAATATATCGTTTACCCCAGCATATTCTCGAGTGCATGTCAACTCTTAAGCTCACCAGAGTTATTCCACAGTTTTTGACTGTGAAGAGTCATTTGACATTCGCTCTTCACTCTTGACACTATTGGTACACACTCATATTGTGCCAATACGTGATTACCGTGCCATATCTCACCCACTTTTATCTTTTATTGGCCATTATCGTTTCAACTTCACCAGCATAGGATCGTTTTATCGTTTTCACTTTCACCATCATATCGTCGCCCACTTGGGTAGTCTCCGAGCAGACTTAGGATCGTTTTCGCACCAGTATAGGACCAGTTTCAGCATAGTTTTCGTATAGGACAGTCCCTTGAGTGGACTTGAAGGTTAGTTTTGACATAGGATAGGATCACTTCAGCACAAGACCAGTTTTCAACACTGACATCAGTATTTCTGTATCATTTAGGACCAGTACCCCACCATCACCAGTATAGTTCAGTTCTCGCTCTCTTGCTCATCACCAGTTTCTGTATTTCCATGTTTATTTCGACACTCTGCACCCTCAGTACTTCATTTCACGTTTTCTCTCGACACATCTAGCCACCGTTACACATTTTCCCATCAATTCCCCACTCCCAGACACAGTTTCACGCCTTTATTTCCGTTCTCTTCACTTGTTTTGCTAGGATTACCATCTAGCGATGTTTTCTAGTCTCGTTTTGTGTTTCTATTACAGATTCGTGGTATTAACGTCATACCTGTTTCTGTTCCCTCTCGTTTTGAGAGATCCCTACTGGCTTACAGCCAAAGCTACTAGTACTTGACTACCAAGCAGTACTACTTTGCTGACTGAAAAGTTGCAGTGTATACTTGTGTATAGAGGAATTGATTTACTGCATGGAGGTGCCCCAAACCCACTTGCACACATGATCACCTTGATTGCCGTGTTATCATGTTAATTACCCAATCTCATTCTGAGTTGTTATTGCCATTGCCATGGAAGTCTAGGCTCATCACCGCCATCAAATCAAGGGGCAGTGAACTCACTGAATCTCAGGCGGCGCACTCTCCCAACCCTCGTGCAAGTTAACTCCTGGATTAGGGCATGCAGGACACTCCATAGCCAACTCTCCTGGTCCCACATTACTTGCTCTGTTTGCCTCACACCCTTTCCCCCCACGTAGCAACATCAACAGGTGCCTCCACTGCCACACCATCCTAAGGAATGATTTATAGCGACTCTGATAAACTCAGTTAGCTTTGAAAAACCCCAGGCACTGCATGAAGTGGCTGACCTTGGCTATCAACAGACCCGATGCATCAGTTAGATAGGTCAGTGACTTATAAAAGTCATATGCCGACAATTTTCCCATCAATGTCAGGCTATGGAATAGCTCGAGACAATCAATGGTCAAGCAGGTGTTGGGTTGATGCACTGTCGCCGGATACCATCCAAAACGAAGGAGTTGCTGCCTGGCCAGGAGGTGTTGTTGACAGTCACAGTAGTTAACTGATACTTCGTGAATTCCGTTGGTATGGATGACTATCATCCCGTTGGGACCACGTTGAGGCTTTAAACAACTTGTCTGACCATTGTGGCCCAGCTGTACGTGCAGGCCCAGTTCCTTTAGCAAAGTCTTGTCAAAGAAAGAGCCTGCCCATTCCTAGCTCACCATTCTTATTAGCGGCATGCCTGACTCCCGCAGATTAATGACTCACGAAAATTACATGCAGAGGCATCTGCCGATGACACTCTACACAGCAGGACTGGCATTCAAGGTGACCTGGCAAGCACTTGGCGCACCAGTAAACTGGCTCTCCATCCTTGCCACAGGTTGGGCAAACAGAAGGGGGATTACCCAATCTTCCCTTGCATCGTAAGAGCTCAAGCAAGAATTCTTGCCTGTACTCTCATTTACGTCCTGTCCCAGCCCACTCCTGCATGGGAGATTTCTATTTTACACATGAGTGCAGGACCATATGTCAAATTATCAGTGGAATGTATGGATGCCCAACTCTTTGTTGCCTTGCCCTTTGTCAGCTTCTTCTCGAAATCCTGCAGAGGACTGTTGCCTTTGTCTTGCCAGGCATTGTTGTTATCACTGTTGGGTGCATGGGTACTGGAGGTAGGCACATCAGGGACGACAGGGATGACAGTCAGACCTCGTTGTTGTCAAGGACCAAGGTGGGACCTCTCAAGAGTTCTCGTGCGTACGACACACAAACCAACAGAGTGTGATTCAACTCACACATGTTTTTGACTAGAACTGCTCATTTCAGAGATTATGCCGCTAAAATAAATTAACACCACATAACTCAGACACCACCTTGCTCTTGCTTGGGACACGTGTGACCTTTAAGCTTCAAGCGCCGCTGCAATAATGAAGAAAAAGGAGGGAGAAACAAGAGTACCTACTCAACTTGAATACCTTGATAATGTCTTCCAACCCTATGCTACCTACCTCTCCCTTGGCTGCTCAGGCCAACCAGTCCTTGTCCGCGTTGGTGTGCATTTGATTTCTTCTCTGTGATGGCGTTCCTGATGTCTGATCTCGGTTGCAGTGATATTGTTCCATATGTCATGCCGAATTGCCAATGGTTTGGTAACTGACCAGGGCCCCCTAACCTCCTCTAGATTTGAGTTTATCCTAACTCGTCGGTACACCCTGACCCACTTATTTGCTGACAAGCAATATGAGCACTTCTCTCAGCTCGGGCCACAGTTCAAGGCGACCCTCTTCAGTTGCCCACTGGGATTGGACCAGCATCCTATTTACAACTGGTTCGTTAGGACCCTCGATGCTTTCTGGGTTCAGTGGCCCATTGAGGACGATCCGCTCTTGTTTGAGCCAGAATTCGAGGAGGAGAAAACATGGCGATCCAAGGTATGTCCCCTCCCCAGTCTTTGGCTAACACTCACTCTTTTGTAGGAGATCATGTCCTTGTTCATGATGGGGTTGGAGGAAAGGTGGTCAAACCCTACGCTTCGTCCAGAGGGTGATGCTGGGAGTGTTGAGTGTATGTTCATATTGATGTGGTACTTGCATGATGTGATCGACAATCTGTTCCTATCGTTGAAGGAGGATCCCCCTACCAAGGCCAATCTGCAGGACACTCTGGGGTTGGTGGAAGTTTGCTGGTTGTAGTTATCGCATCATGTACACCATCCATAGAATCAACCTCACCGCCGTTGTCTTAACACAGTCAGTATGGCATACCACTGCCAAGATGCTATTTCCCACTGTCTGCAAACCGAAGATGCTGAGTGCACCTGTCTGAACACAGACGAGATGGCATCTTACTGAGGTCAGCACTGCCGAGATGCCATTTCTCAGTGTCTGTATGCAGAAGAGAGGCTGAGCATGGCTAGCATCTGTCTGAACACAGACAAGATGGCATTTGACTTGGGTCAATGCAGTTGGTATGGCATACCACTGCTGAGATGCCATTTCTCACTGTCTGCAAATGGCTGGAGATGCTGAGCATGGCTAGCATCTGTGTGAATACAGACGAGATGCCATTTGGGCGAATTGTCACAAGGTCAACTTGGCAGTAGTGTCAATTTCTCAGAGATACAAGCCTGGCACTACAGACTACATGAGAAAACCAGCCATATTGTACCCATCACTGCCACACCATTCAAACGGTGGGTCAGGGATGGAGTAGGCATTATTGATAGCCTCCAGCTCAGCCTCCATCTCGTTGATGCGAGCTAGTAGTCACTCACGGCATGCCCAGTCCTCTTCTTCTCTCTGGCGTTCCTGGGCTTCTTCTTCCCTCACCTCATTGCTTGAATAAGTGCTATCCTTCTCTGAGGACCCTTCGCCATCAGATGTGTTGTCGTCATCTCGGGAGGGGCACATCATAGCAATATATGCATCCCAAGCTGAATTGTCTCGACGTGACACGGGCTCCTCGGCGAGACATGCTGCCCGACATTTGTGATAGGCTGCGACGAGGGCACTCCGAAGCTCCTGACAGTGAATGTGCAGACCGGACATTAGAACAGGTACCACCGAGATTTTCACCAGACATACCTCTTTTTTCTCCTCCTCTGCTACAAAATGTTCCAGTACATTTCTCGCCTCCACTGGATAGTTCACAAACCACTCTGTGGCGAATGAGTCAAAGATATAGTTGGCATGGGTCTTGTTGCCAGTCTTGATGGCCTCATTGCAGCCCTCTATGTACGGAATGCAGCTGGCCTCCAGCATAGCCTTTTGATGATCATTGAAGTCAAAGTCAGGGAGTTTGAGCTAAAGATAGATTAGATCAAGTTCAGGGGTGCATGAGATCATCAATCACATACCTTCATGTTTCTTGGCACAGCTAAAACCTCCAAGATAATAAAATAACAAATACCTTGGGAAAACCCAAGCCAAGAGAAAGGGAGGTGGCTTGAAGTGCTGTACAGTACACCGGCCATTTCCGCATGGCTAGAGCAGCACCTTAGACTGCAGTGGTGGCTTGAAATCCTGTACAGTACACTGGCAACGTCCACACAGCATGAATGGCCCATCCCCGGTTGAGAAAATTTCAGCAAAGTATTATGCAGAGCAAAACTAATACAATTCACGTTGATATAAAAAGCATTGATGTCGATGAGAAGGAACAAAGTTCACCCACTGCAATTCCTGCCATTCCTTAATGTCCGTGAGATACCAATGAGCATCCAACACCGAGGCCCAGGCGGAATGTGCAGCAGTCCATATGGGCCCATCCTCATCTGCATAAGAGAGACGTGCCTCCACCTGCCACGCATGAGCATAGCTAGGACCAAGCCATTCAAAGGTCTCTCAGACAGCCTCAGTGGGATTGTCCTCCATCTTCATAACATGACAGAGATCATCCAGCCAGTCAATGAGTGGCATACCCATATTGAGACGGAGTTGGGCGGCCAAGGTATGGATGCAAGTGAGTGCTTTATGGGTGTAATGTACCCGCCGTTCTCTGCCACATCAATGGAAACGCAAAGTCAGAGATCTATCAGTCGTGAGGAAGCAGAACACATACTCAGCATCCTCCTCATCCTCGAGTTGCTCAACATCCCCCCCAGAGTGAACATTCTTAGTGCCATCCCTCTCCTCAGGGTCAGCTCAACATTGACAGCAATGTCGAGCATTCCGCACCTCTGAGTGACTGATGCCAGCATTATGATTGAGGCAATGGCACGAAACTATAATAGACACTTACTTACCGGGCACAATAAAGAGCCTGACTGTGTTGTTGGGCTACCCTCCACTGTTCAACAGTGTCGTAGAGACGCGGCCAACCCAGGGGCATGGTAGTATCCTATTGAGTGTGATTGATGCATAAATGAAGGAATTCACCTCCTGGGTAGCCTTGCCGATTATCCCGGTTGAGGGCTTAATGGTACAATAGAAATTCCATAGAGACCGTTAGGTAGGACACGGGACTGTGATGAATCAGAATGTTACAAAGTGTATCATAAGTGCTCCATGTTGATGCAATTTTGGGGCGAAACAACATTGGTGCAGGTGGCCAGGAAGTCATGAAGGTAAGCTCGGTGTAAGCCACCTTGCAGACTTAAGTGTTGCGCAACATATCTAGCTCCCCACTAGCCTGGCGTCAGTGTGATTGATAGGCCAAAGTGGTACTCAAAAGACCTTCAATAAAGTCCAAGAGGTATAAGCAGCCGAACTAGTACAAAGACTTGAGATGTGCAGTCAACCTTGGTAAAGACCTGGTATTCATTAGTGAATTGTCCATTGTCTAAGGTATTAGGTTGGATGGACCAGTCATGCAGATCACATGTGGAATTTGGTGGGTAATAAGCACCAATTACAGACTATTAATGCTTATTGAGTGTCAGTGGCCGTGAAAGAGTTCATGGGGGAAAGTAGTACAGACTAAAATGTCGTGCAGTTCTATCACATATGACATCATCCACATGTGGATTGGCCCGCTGCCTGTTGCAGTGCTCAAGTTTCTTACATCATCTGATTGAACTGTTCGACCCACCAAGATGAGCGACACAAACAATGATGCCAAAGTCGCCTCCGATTTGTCTCAGTGAGTTTTCTCTTCTCATTATCGCTCCATAAAGATCTCACAGTGGTGAGATCTTGGTTTGGAGCATCAACCTGACTCTGACATTTTTTCTACCCCGCAGGACACGCTCCTCAGGACAGCAGCACTGGATGTTCAAGAGGTACGTTGACTGTTTTGGACACAGAATTACACTGAGACATTCACACAGCACCCCCTCTTTCACATAGTACGTTGACCATGTTGGTCATAGTATTTCACTGATATCATTACACAGCACCCCATTATTCCATCCTCTGAAGGGCCGAACACGATTCTCGCTGTGGTCCAGAGGTGTTTTTGGGGTGGGCACAACTGACAGAGAGACGGTGGAATGGAACTGGGTGGCAGTGGCGATCCGACCACAGCAGAGAGTGGGATTGATTCGAGCAAAGCTGTAAATCCCCACAGACTGAACCAGGCGGCTACTGACACCATACAAGTCATTTTTTCTCGTTCCAGTGTTAGCTTTACATGTCAAATCACATAGAATCTTCACAGGGCTTCACGTGGCCAAGTCCACCACTGCTCACATTGCGACTCGTTACTGAGTGCTAGTCCAAATCAAGCTAATGCATTCAATTGAGTAGAAGAGGAACTGGGGGAGGATTGTCGACGACCTTGATGACAGCGTTGACACGAGCAGATCTATGTCTTCATCCACATGAGAATCCAGGCAAGCAGTCAGCCAGCGAAACAAGAAGTGGGGACATACGAGAAGCACCTGGGGGACATGCCATGGTTGTGAGATGCAGAGCTTTCCACCATCTTCGTCCACCTCTGGTATGCGCACGAAAGTCATATTGGAGAATGGAGGCAACTAAGATCAGGGAGGAGGAGAACCGTGCGAGGTAAGCACCGGTGATTCTGTATGTGGTGTGGGTTTGGCTAAATCTGGCATCGTTATAGTCACTGCCCAGATACTCCACTGCCCCCTCATTCACCTGCTACTGGCCCAACCCAGGTTTTGCCCCCCTCTCCCCCTCTGCACCCAGCTCCTGACACTTCTGATGTTAAATCTGTGGAAACTGATGAATTACCCGATGTTCCCAAAAACAAGAAGGGCTGGCTTAAAGGACGGGCTCTCGAATTCTTGGAGCGAAATCACTTGCTGCATTTTATGGAGTTGTACGAAGACTCACCAGTGCAAACCAAGGAATATGCAGATACAGCGTGCAATGATCTCCACATGCATTTTGACTTCCACCTTCTGATGAATGTCCCACCCAAGAAACCCTACGATCCTAAGGAGCCTCTCAGTAAGTGGGATGAACTGCTCAGGACTACGATCATTGCCTGGGATCGAGTGTCTGTGTTCAATTGGCTGTGCAAGGAGGTGATGAAGGTGCACGGTTCAAAGAAAGCGAAGTTGGTAACAGCAAAGAGTGGTGCAGATACAATGGATATCCTTCTTGGTCGCCTGAATGGTATAGAACCAGGGACATTGAAGGGGACAGCACCTTATCAGCTTTGGGCCAAGGAAGAAGGCAAGGAGGAGTGAAAGTTGTTCAGAGAGACATTCAAGAATTCAGGTGAACTGACGCATTTACGTGCCAGTCGAGAGGCAGCCCATATGTCATTGTTATTTGCCGCTCTGCCGAAGGAGACTCAAAAGGCTTACAAGGCTCGGGTCGCTGAGGGGAAAGCCAAGGCACAAGAAGACCGTGACCAACTGAGGAGACTCATGGAGGACCCGTTGCTGCCCTTAGAAGCCCAACAGTGAGTCGCGTCTCACTTTCATATGTGGCAGACTAACATTGATGTTGCTCACAGGCTCATTGATTGTTTTGGTGCGCTGATGACACCATTCTTGGACCAGGTGGCGAAACTATCAGGAATGAAGATCTTGATGGTCATGGGCAGGCCGGAACCATGAAGAGGAGGTAAATTGAATATGCTAGTGTGCGTATTTCTGATCTTGCTGGGTTATTCTGTGTTGACAAGTTCTTAGTCAAAACAGCGGGAAGGATAAAAGCACTATCCCTGTCAAGTTCAGCAGGAATGAGGCTCGCTACCATCAGTGTTTGGAGGTGTTTGGGGAATTCCTTGTGGAAGGCTATAGTAAGAGTATATTCTTATGAGGTGTATTACATATTAATGAAGTTTGACATGTAGACAAGGAAGATGAACTAGCTTGCACATTACCCAGTGACAAGGAAAGCAAGGATGCTGCGGAGAGCTCAGGATCAGTACCCTACAAGGAGATGGACATTCTGAATGGGTTGCTGCAGTTGGAGGAGGAGCATTTTTCAGATGAGGATGAGGTGGAGATGGCGCCAGCTGCGAAGAAGAAAGGTGGATGGGCTGCGAAGAGTGCAACAGAGACAATGGGTGAGACTTCGCAGAAGGGGAAGAGGAAGAGACCTGCTGATGATGGGAAGGTGTCAACAAAGAAGGCCAAGATAGTGGGTGGAGGACAGGCTAACTTTACAGAGACAAGTGTGGGCTCAAGGGGGAAGAAGAAGAAGGAGACAGTGTTGAAGAAGGTTGTTGTGGGTATTGGGAAAAGCTCGGCAAAGATTGCAGGGTCGGCGGTCCCTGATGCACCGTGATCTCGACAGGCGAGTGTGCAGCCTCCTACTCCACTGGGTCCTGTCTCTCTGATACATCCTCCCTCCCCAAAGCAGCTGGCTACACCACGAGGACCTGGATCATCTTTGCTGAACCCATTCGAATCCCCGACATAAGCAAGTCCTCGATTCAATAAGGCACTCCCACAGATGCCTGTGCAGCCACCATCACGTATGTGTCGCCAAGCACCGACTCCTTCTAGTGCAGCAATTGATCCTCAGCTGAAGGGGCTAGACTCTCTCCTGGCAACTTGGAGGGCTTCTCAGATCGCTTCACCTAGGGCAGGCAGATCTTCTCAGAAGGGATTTGATTCAGCGCCACCATCACCTATGAAGTCTATTTCATTTGGTCGCATACCTATCTTTGGTCTGAACGATATGCCCAATCCCTTTGAAGGATCAAGTGTTATGCTGCCAGTTCAAAGACAGAAGCCTACTCTAAGCCCGGAGGACGCCACTTCTTTGGAGGAAGGTCATTGGCCTCCTTGGTTTAAGCAGGCCAGGGAGACTTTGAAGTCAGAGTTGCTGTCATCTTTGGGAGATTGTTGGGATGACTTGATGTGGTTCTGGACATTAACAGAAGGCCGTCAGGGTTTCAAGATGTCTTGCGTCAGCATTGGTCCTCAGTCTGCAGGGGATCTTCATCCAGTGGAGGTCGGCAACCAGCTTAAGTGGGGACATCGCATGGAGTATGTGCCAGAACTGGGTCGGAAGGATCTGAAATCATTGGGCGATTCATGGTGGGTATGGTGGAAGGTGCTACAACTGGACTGGAGAGGTGTGTCGGGCGTGGATGGATGTCTGCACGCTGATCATCAGATCGGTGATGGTGAATGGGAGCACTTGTGACATCCAGGGGTGAACGGGTTGATGACCGTGATCATCTGTTTGAAGTGGTGGGGTGAATTAATCACCAAGCATTATGGTATGGGCTTGTTGTGAATGAGGAGCTGGGAGGTGGCAGTTGAGGATGTCCTTTGGGTCATGACTAGTATGGTGAGCTGAAGACGGTGACTTATTGGCTACAGCAGATATTCTACATCCCTGGAAACGTTATAATTATTATACATTATACATTGTGATTGAAGCTGTAATTTAAATAAGTGTCGTTGAGGATTCTTTTCTCCTGTGCAGATAAGTAACTCAGGTTGAATGGTGTCTGTCTGAACCTGAACGAGATGCCTTTTGGTCAAAGACGACAGACAAAACACTCAGGGCAGATAGCGTCTGTCTGAACACAGATGAGATGCCATTTCTCACAGACGGGAGAACTCGAGAAATGGTGGGGGCAGATAGCATCTGTCTGAAGACAGTCGAGATGCCATTTGACTGAGGTCTACATGGTCAGTATGGCATACCACTGCCAAGATGCCATTTCTCACAGAAGAGAGGTGAAGAGTGTATAGTGTCAGTCTGAAGACAGACAAGATGCCATTTGACTGTCTCAGCATCTGTACATGGAAGAGATGCTGAGCATGGCTAGCATCTGTCTGAACACAGACAAGATGGCATTTGACTTGGGTCAACGTGGTTAGTACGGCATACCACTGCTGAGATGCCATTTCTCACAGAAGAGACATGAAGAGTGTATAGCGTCAGTCTGAAGACAGACAAGATGCCATTTGACTGAGGTCTACACAGTCAGTATGGCATACCACTGCCAAGATGCCATTTCTCACAAAAGAGACACGAAGGGTGGATAGCGTCAGTCTGAACACAGTTGAGATGCCATTTGGGCGAATAAAAGTGCGCTGGCTTGGATGACAGGATAGACTGATGGATCGATGGCATGCATCCAGTGACAAGGAGATACTGGCTACTGGCTGTGTGAACACAGATGTATTGGCATGGTATGATTACAAAGGCAAGTGAAAATAGTGTGCTGTATCAAAAAGAAAGAGTAAATGAGCCTCAGAGGTTATGGCACCTAAGATTCGTCACCAGATCGGATTACAATACAGAAGATACAGAGGCATGACACACCTTTGCACCAGAATATATATGCCTGTCCTACGTTGCATCCCGAGGGTCGATATATGTCACGAACGATGGGGCTTATCTGAATCCCGTGACAAGGTAAGAGAAAAATAGGGACTAGGATGGTGCCATCATCGGTAGGACACCTGGCTAGCTGGGCATGCATTGTGGATGAAAGCGGTTATGATAGTACAGAAAAACGGGGACCTGGATGGCATCATCATTGGTAGGACACCTGGCTAGCCGTATGAGGGTGATTGTGGATGTGTGTCATTGAGGAAAAATAGGAAAAACCAGAGCCCTGGATGAAAGTGGTTGTGATAGTAGAGGAAAATGGGGATTTGGAGAGCATCATCATCAGTAGGATGCCTGGCTAGCTGGGCATGCGTCATGGATGAAAGCAGTGGTGATAGTGAAGAAAAATGGGGATTTGGATGGTGTTGTTGTTGGTAGGATGCCTGGCTAGCCATACGAGGAGGATTGTGGGCATGCGTCATCGAGGAAAACCGGGAAAAATTGATCCATTGAGATGTGTCATCATAGTTAGGACAGAGATGTTTGTGTCATTTGCAGTAGAAAGCACACGCGTCATCATGTTCCATGGCCGAGAATTTGATGATGGGGGGTTTTCAGACAGGTTAAAATGGATTTCCTGGGTATAAGTGCATTTGGGCAATAAATGTAGTATGTACTGTCAAAAGGCACAGATTTTGGCATTTGTAAGGTGCCAAAAAAAAAAATCACCCACATCCAGCATGCATAGGATTCCCACAAGGTGCTAAGCTACCAGATTGGGGTTGAGGTGGGCTGTGCATTAAGACAGTGAAATGCCATCTGCTTCGCAGTCTTCTGACAGGTCTATTTGCCTGGAATTGAGGACATTGCCTGTCCATGACTCATCAGGGTTCATTGATGCATCTTCAACCACAGGGAAGGATGGATATGGGTCTAATTGTATGTTGGATGCATTTTCTTCTGTGACTATCTACTGATTAGAATTTGCTAGGAGGGCCAGTCAGTGTTGAGCAAGGTTGTGGAAGAAGGAAACAAAGAACAGTGGTTTTGGAGGTGCATGCAATGTTGGGCTGGTGGTTGATTCTTTACATATCTAACTGTAGGGTTCAACATTCAACCTTTGCTAGCAATATCCTCTTCATTCCTATCCCTGCTGCTGCTACCATCCCTTTGAACATCAGTACGTATCCTAGCCCTCACTCATTGTGCTGTCAAGGAGACTGATGCCAAGGTTAGGACTTGAGTAAGGACAGTGTCAATGGTGGGAACACTCTAGTGGATACAGGAGGGCACTGATGAAAAAAGGTATGGCTGCTTTTTGATGTAAGAGTCGCTGATATGCTCAGTAACAGTGAGTGACAAAAGACTAGTGGGTGGCAATGAACACCAACCAACACCAAACCTCTCAAAACTCTACACTTTACAAGTGTTTCAGGCAACTATTGCCATCATCCGTGAGTATCTCTTTCTTTATACTGGCCCTAACTTGCAAATGATGAGTAGATGATCTCCAGACTTGAATCTGTTCTTTGCCCAGAGGCTACCGCAACACGTTCATTGTAAGCCCATTATTTCCTTCCTTGTAGATTTCCACTGACTTCTGGAGCCCAAAGTGTTCACCAAGTAAGTTGAGGATTCCATGAATACAGCACACTCACCCTGGCCTTGCAGGGTCTGAACAACACTCAGGACATCCACAGTCATTGGTTGTGTAAGTATTTTGGCAATGCATGGGGCAGTGATGTTGTAAGTGCTGCCGAGAATTTCATTCCAGCGAATATCTGACAGAGATTGCCAGATTCGCAATGAAATTCAGTTCAGGGCCTGTATGGCAGCATGGAGGAAGGTGTTTGAGTCAGTCCTTTGAGGTCATCTTTGCGGTTTGACATGGAGTGTCAATCACAATGTGAACTCTGATCACCTGTAATGAAAGGTATGTTATTCCATTTGATATGTCATTTACTCCTACCGCTTCATTAGAATCCCTCCCACTCATTCCATTGTCGTGGGACCTGCAACACTTTGACAACAAGCCCACTGTTCTGAGTCCTATGTATATAGGATACTCAGTTATTATGTGAGTTGAACACCCCCATGGGAAAATCTATTGGTGGTATCATGGCTTTTGCCGGACCCACTGCTTGACTATATTGTGGGAAATTTTCTATTCATTGTCAGGCTTATTGGACCTGCTTGAGCTATCCATGAGAAATTTTCTTTTCGTTGTCAGTATTATCAGTGTCTGGCTTGAGCAGCTTTGTCCCTCTTATTCCACACTCGGTTGATATTTATCTTCTATTTTGGCCAACGTTTTTGACCACCCCAAAGTTCAAAATGAAGACAAAGACATCAAAATGTTTTGACCTGCGCCAAGTGAACTCACGCCAGTGGCCAGCGAGAAGGATTTCATGATGGCCATAGGCTTAGCATGTGACAGGTGTGTGGGTGGGGTCCTCCGTCATCTCCTCTCAACATCGCTTAGGTTCTGGATCCATAATTCCCATGTCAAGGATGTCAGGCTGTTGTGTCGAAGGACCCAATTTTTCCCAAACGCAATCTGGCAAGCTGGATTTTGGATGGGCAGAGAGCACCCGACAGCAGCGGCTAGAGGGATGTGTGACTCAAGGATCGAAGCGGGGAGTGGCTGAAGTAGTAGGTCTTTTCACTCCTCCTGCACATTCAAGAGTACTCATTTTCTGCAAAGATAAGACTCCTTTGATCAAAGCAAGATCTCTCCCTCTCCCTCTTTATGCATTACCTCCCCTTCACTGCCATCATCAAGATAACATACATGTTCAGCACTTGGTGTCATTTATGCCTCAAGGCCTCATTGATTAACAGCTGCAATCATGCTGCCAAACCCTTGGCTTCCCCAGGTGCAAGGACCATACTTCCGGGTGTAGTCTTATGCATCCAGATGACACATCTTCATCCCGCCTAGACGGTGTGAAGGGAACAAGTTACAGATATGCTGAAAGAGATGGCAGGAATGGAGGAGGGAGAATGGCAGATTTGCCGAGTAGGGTAAGTACTGCTCTCGTTGACTCGTGTAGGTGGTCACTCACCCATTCGTGTCCCGATTACAGCCTGACCACTGTCAATCACATGCCTGGATATCAGAATGTTCACCATTCTTGCAGCCCATGTGGGCTTGACTATTGGTACTCTGTCGTGCCACCTCAATACCCATCCGGACTTGAGGCCCCTCGTCTCTGAACTGCTTCGTTTCGAAAAAGTAGGGATTTTCCTCTTGACAGAACGTGGCCACGGGCTCGATGCTTTCAATATCGAAATGACGGCTACACACATGCCTGGTGGAAGCTATATTCTCAACACTCCATGTGAAGAAGCTACCAAGTAAGCTTAGCCTTTTATGAAAGTGTCCTTTCCTAATTTCGTTCACCAGGTTTATGCCGGCCTCCATGTCTGCCTTGGGTATCCCAAAGGTTGCGTTGGTCATGGCAAGGCTGGTGGACAAGGGTAAAGATCTTGGTTGTAGATACTTCATCGTACCTATCTGATAAGATACTCCCTACTCTCAGCTGATCTAACAAATGCATTCATTCATTCAAACAGCAATGAAAAAGAAATGTACTGTGGTGTCAAGTCTACGTGCCTTCCCCATCGTAGCGGAACTGGTCCACTTGATTTCTCCATCACTTTGTTTGACCATGTTCGCCTTCCCCTCCACGGCACTGGTGGCCGCTGATTTTCAGCACATTATTGCTCCCAAACGACCCCTCGAAGCATGGTGGGATGAGAACTGGAGAATACAATTAGGCTCACTCTTGATCGTATCTCCCTTGATCTACGCTGTGAAGATGTCGGCTTATATTGTCAGCTGCTATTCTAGGCATCGGTGCATCATGGATCGCAAGAGCTCTTCCATGATCCCCATAATCTCATTTAGGACCCAGCAATGGCCTATTGCTCATGCAGTCACTGTCGGATATGTGTTGGATCATTGGTACGCATCGGTGATACGAGAATCACAGGACTCTGCATTGGATGGTCGCCTTCGACATGCCATGGCAGTCATCATAAAGGCTACGGTGGTCCGTCACTTCCAGCACTGCATAGCTGAGATCTCGGAATGCTGCAGAGCACAAGGTGTGTAGTTGTTGAAAATATTGCAGCAGGAGCTACAGCGTCGACATCCCTTCTGGGCTAACTGTATAAAAGCTGCACCTCGTCTTCCTTTCTCCACATCTCATGGTGAAAGTGGTCCAACCTGCAAGTCTCAATTCGACTCATTTACAATGGCCGGCCCTGAATCTGTTGGCTGAGAGGATGGATGGAGGAAGGTGGGGTTTCTTCACAGCTATGACCATTGCCATACGGTATGCCACCATTCGCCAACAAGGGGACAAAGGGGGTGGATGACCTTGAGCGTTAAGTTATTATGTATCTGTCTGTGTGTGGCTGGCTACTACCTCACCCACATACATATATGTTCTCTTGGACGGAAGCACAGTACATTGTCGCTCAGGTTACCAGAACGGTTGCTAATCATCCTGCGGTTGAAGACATTCAATGCCTTCTCACGGCAGCTACTAGCTTGTGGAGACATGACCATGTTGCCTGAAATGCGCACCATCATGAGCAGACTCAAAAGTCCTATGTACAGTGATGACTATGGATGTTGCCTCTTTCATCCTCTTGTGTGTTCTTGTGTGTTCATCTTTTCCGCTTGCTTCAATGAAAACACGTCAATCATTTACTGTCATCACCTCTGTTGCAAGGCTCCTGAGAAAGTGGGGTATCTGAGGCAAAAGGTTACTCTCAATGCGAGAAAGCTCTTGTTCAACTCCATCATCCGCTTGTGATTATAAGCGCACCAAAAAAAAAAACATAGGACTCGGACCTGCCATGCAGATGTGCTGGCCCTCACCAACTAGTAAATCAATAGTAAGCTAGCGTCTATTCTGTGAAATGACAACTCGCTTACCATTCAGAGTATTATTCAGAAAAGCGAACGGGCCACCGGCACAAGTAGTGAGGATCCTTTTTTGATCTTCGTGTTCGGCTGCAATTAACGAGTACCCTAGATACCACGAAGGGAGTAGTCGTGAACAGGGACTGACCACCGTTCCCCAGTGGTAGTCCACTCTAAAATTGAGCAACACCTTACGTTGATCTCGTAACTTAGATATTGTGAACGTGAAGTTAGAACGATCACTCATAAGAATTCCGCCTTCCATCGCTATCGAAAGATCCACCAAGGCGGTGAACGTTGATCTGTAGGTGGACTTGATAAAGTTTCCGATGAATTTGACATTCTAGCTTGCAGGGATCTCCAAAATTCGAAGCTGGTGTTCAAAAATCGATCCGGTGATGTGCAAATCAAGATTAAGGCAGCAATGTTGCGCCATTTCCACCAATGGTACGCCAAGACTCTGAATGCTGGTGCTCTATGATTTAATTGAGACCTATCCAGTACTCTGGTCGAGGATTTGGGGCAGTGGCGGCATAAAATTTGACTAGTGTGAATATATCTTCACTTGGAAGCGAACGTGTATCGATTTTGACACAGATTTTGATTAAACAACAAATTGTATATGTAGCATAGTCGATAGAACCAATTGTCTGTGATAGTTGAATGAAAAAATAGGATTAGACTCGTTTCCATGTATCCGTGAACAGATATGAACTCACATTTAGATCTCTACCGAGTTTCATACTGAAATGATGATCAACCGGGTACGGTCTTGCCAAAATCAGCAAAATTCCTTTGAAATCTGACTATTGTATGTTGAATAGTATGCTACCCCACAGTGTTTCGTTCCATCTATAGTATTAAAATACAACATATCAGTATGGCTGATACCGCATATGTGTGAAGAGATTCATGTATATCATTCTAAGCAGATATTCAGCGAAAGGCAATGAAGGTGATGTGCAGGCAGCTCACCAAGTAAGGAAATAGAAATGATCCCTCCCGCGATCAATGAAGCCATCTTCATCTCTACCGCCGTCTTGTACAGTTGTAGGTTTTCTGCTTGGCCGTAAGACAATCTAAAGATGATGGATACATCATGAATGTGGCTCATGTTGGAACCAGCTAGGACCCTCGCGAAATCAGACCAAACATTATTTGTACCTGCCAATGGCCACAGCTGGTACTTGGAAAGATATACATCGAAGACAATTTTCTCCATAGACATGTCCGTCGCCTCTTTCAAGTTCTCCACCCACCACTTCAGTGTCTCAGGATCAGAAGTATCTCCTTCCACTAGCGACACATCGATAGAGCGCAATCACGAGATATTCAAAGTTGAGCAGGTGGGCACTATGCCTAGTAAAGTGTGAGTCTCGTACTGACAGTAGGTCAAACAGTCTCACTCACCTCGTACACGATGCACGACATTGAGATGCTCTAGTGATGGGAGGGGAAGATCCAAAATGTCATTCAGAAGGTCGACTGTACCCAGATGCTGGATAATAATCGAGAGACTCCGCAAATTGTTGACCGAGAAGGGATATGTCCGGGTGTCGACGATGGATTGGAGAATGGGATCAGAGTATCCTTCTAAACGCAGCTTGACCAATGATGGCCCCGCCGCCGGAGGGGCCATAGTAGTGAACTGGCTCAATTCCCCAATGATTCCTTCAAATGATAGATCCAACTCCATTGATCCCTTGAATACAGTGTAGAGGGAGTCGACATCGGTAACGAGATTAGTGTCAAGGATGACGGAGCGAAAGGAGTGCTGTGATAGTGCCTCTTTTGATGATTCGCTGATATTATCCCAGTGATACTTCATCATTTTTAACCCTTCGAGCTGACCAACGGGAAGGAGACTCATCACGGCCGAGAAAGAAGGGTCCTCAAGAACGGGGTGGTTGTGACCACCGTAACAGGTGCAGATTCCGAGGTTCTTTACGTAGGCGGTAAGGTGAGGGGAAGCGATGCATAGGCCGTGAAATTTCTGGCATTCAAGGACGGTGCTGAGACCTATGGTTTCGAATAGGTGGATGTGCGTACGGGGCAAGAAGGTATGAGAGACAAGGGAGCAAGACTGGAGAGTTGGAATATCATTGCTGGACTCGTCAATGATCCTATCTACAAGCTCTTGGGGAAGGGAGGACATTTCAGGCTCCTAAATATGTGTTTAGAACAGCACACAATGGAAGCCTGGATAAATGGTAGCAGAGAAATACTCACGCCAAAGAATAGATTCAGACCAGGCGTGAGGTGCTGGTTAGGTGGGCCTTCGAATCTACCGTAACGTTTGGTTTGGAAGAGGATGGAAAGAAAGCCGTTGAGCCCCTACCCTGGGTACGTGCATTCTCGATCAGTCACGGGCACTACAATTCAGAAAACATGGCAGCAGCTCTCCGTAACACCATTCATTTAGTTACAGGAGAAGGTGAACATTCACGATATGATAGCTCCCATACAATCTTCACAGCTCACCCAATCACCCACTTCTTAAACATGTCCATCCTGCTTTTCGCACTTACAAACAAAGCTTCATAATCATCTATTATTTTTCTCTCTTCTTCAAAGAAGGCAACTTCCTTGGGCCGAATGAGCTGGACATAGATTGTTAATGAGGTTTCACAGGTTATGACACCGAAAAAGACGCACCCGTGTATGATGTAGTACTTTCCAGACGATGAATAAAATAGGAAGAACGCCGATGATAGTATAAGAAAAGAAAAATGTCGTGGTGTCCCAATTTCCTGGCATGAAAACTGAGTATCTCAGTACGAACGGCATTATGAGTGTGAACGCGAAGGTGTAGTAGCTGCGAACATGATCAGCCTCGATGAAGGAATAGCCATGCCGAACATACCCGCAGAATGGTTGCAGAGGACCACGAAATGGTAGGCTGCTCCAGGGTATTCCCTGAGCCTTCAAGGCCTGAAGAAAAAATCAACATCAGTTTGAACCTATAAGTGTAAGAAAAAAGTCACATAGTAGAACCTCAAATACGTGAACGTTACGATAGCATAATTGATGACTTGTGTCGCCACAGTGAGACTGACGAACCTATCACACAAATTCAGACCAGACTGAGTCAAGAATAAAGTCTGGCAGCTAACCATTCAAGCACCTTGACCATATTGTTTGATACCTGCAAGAATGCCAACAGAGCAACGAGTATAGCTATTCCAACGCAGTATATTGGAACACCGTTTTGCATGCATCTTGTCAAGAACCTAGGCAATCTTCTCTGTAGCGCCATGCCATACAAGGTGCGACTGGCACAGAAAATATAGCTATTCCCTGCGGAGAATATTGACAACATAATTAGAGCATTGACAATGTGGGGGAGGGGCCAAGAGAATTCTGCGTTTATGTGGTGCATGGATGCGTTCATTTGCGTTTCTCTCGGGTTTGGATGCATTCATCTGCGTTTATATTGCTGCGTGTTCGTCGTTATGTCTGCGTGAAGTTAGATATGAATACGAGTGAAAATTTAAGTTACTGAGTCTTACCAAAATATCTCAATTTCTTGACAGTGTACTCAATCATACCAAGTTGGTAAGTACCTAATAGTGCTATGATGAGTCTTTGAACCATAGTAGACATCGATTTATATACTTACAAGGCCACAGAGGATGCTCAAAAGGCCAGCTAATGATACACATGTCAAAGACATTGAACGCATGTCACGCACTTTGAGATCTCTGCGTTTACATCTCGAACGCATGCGTTCTAACATTTTACGCATGCGTTCATACACAAATGCAAATGCTAAGGCATCTCACGCATGTCAAAAGGTAAGAACGCACGCGTTACAAAGGAAACGCAGCGAACGCAGATGTGTGACAGGTCTGTCACGTTTGCGTTTCACTCAAGTTCAACTCGAATTTCACTTGAGAAACGGGTGTTTCGTCATAACATGGCCTCATATTAATCTCCCTTATGAACCAGATACCTAAGATATCAAGTGCTTAAAGGGGTACATGGTCAAATAACACAAATATCAATATATCAATCAACTACAAGGTTTTCCTGTTGTCTACAAGTCAGAGTCTGTATCGTCCCTTACTTCTTGCGACTGCGTTTAGCAGGTGGTGCATTATCTTTCTTAGGACAGCCAGACCTCGAAGCATGCGGCTCAGCCTGAATGTCATCTGGGGCTCGGCGCTTGCCTGCGATACCTGTGTGGCGGGGCAGCATCTTGGGTTTTGGACAAGTTACCTTTTGTGCTTGCTTGTCCTCTTCTTGCTTCTCTAATTCTGCTCTATGCCATTGCGCAAGCTCTTCTTGATCAAATTCTGGCCCAACCTGTCCGCTATTTCTGTGTTGAGTGGGCGGTACGGGAGCGTGTAAATTTGTTCCCATACGAGTAGCCTCTGCTGAAGGGTTAGTTTTAGGTCGTCCGTCGTCATGAATAACGTATCCAATGACAACCCCTAATCAACAGAACATGCTGTTAATTTTCTACATGATATATCAGTTTGTAAGGACGTACCAGTTTCGCGACTATAGATAGGAACAATTCTATCGAGGTTAGGTACTGCTGTCAGTGGTATTTCCCCAGCGCTAGAAGCGGCAGACGGGTTTTCCTCGTGGTCTGTGTCCTCAGACTCGGAGTCGGTTTCCAGAAGCCAGGTGGCTATGGCGCACTTGATTCGTAACTCGTTTCTGTTAAACATACATTAGAGCAGCATCATCCAACAATGTCACTAGGACTCACGAAAATACTCATGAAGGTTTTAGTAAGAGGTTGAAGCAACGGACTCCCACTGCGGCATGATTCCTGCATAATTTGAAGAATGGAGCTGTATAATGGATACCGGATAATCTTGATAGCGGTAGCTGGCAGGTTGGACTGGCAAAGTATATGAATATATCATAAAATAAATTTATTCAGTGCTATCCTATGAACTTGGTATGTATCTGCGGAAAAATCAGAGGCAATAGCAAAGGAGAGATAGAATGACTTACTAATGAAAGTCGAGGCGAGATACTACGAGCCTTAAGACGAACCTCTGGAGCCCTGGTCGGTCAGCAAAGTTGTAGTAGTACGGAAATATGCCATTCGGAAAGATCAATGTATTCAAGGAGACTCGAGAGTCGAGATTCAAAGACTGTTTGGTAACGAGAGATGGGTGCCTTCCCTTCACTATGCCAGTTGAAGAAAGTACATTTGACACGACATAGCTAGGCAAAAAGGATGGAGCAACACGACGTGAGACGCGATGGGGACATGGAGGTAGAGCGCGGGTCCTGATTTGAATAGCCGATCAATGTTTGATCGTGCCACGCTGTACTTAATACTAGCCGTAGTATAATACGTACTGTACTAACACACAGGAATCAATAATTTCAGATACAGAATCTACAAACACAGGAGATGTTTTAAAGATAAGGATAGGAATGATCTGAGAGAAGGGACGTGTTGTGTCACGCACGCAGATGATGTCACACATGCGAACGCAAACGCATTTCAACTAACGCAACTGCCTTTTATGGAAAACGCATGCGTATGAACGCAAACGCAAACGCAGGTGCGAGAACGCAGGCTAACGCACCCACGCATTTGAATAACGCAGAATTCTACGTGCCCGTGGGGGAGTACAGGGATGTTCATATTCTGCATCGCGATAACATATGGCGAGGAGCCGGCGCCGGGTTTAGGGTCAGATAGAGCGAGCTGGAGATTAGGGTCTGAGTATGGAAGAAGAATGCCGACAGAGAGGGCTCTGAGAATGAAAAATGTGGTGACACGCGTGTAGACACCCTTGAATGTTTGAGGTAGCGTCGTCCTCGGGTTCTCAGCCTCTCCTGCTGTCATGGATACAAATTCTGGACCTAAGAGGGTCTTATTGTTTTATTGTAAGGATGTGATCTGAGCACTTACCGCACATCGTGAAGACTGCTTGTAATAGGCAACTCAAAAAGCCCAGAAAGCGTCCGGTAGACCCAGTCTTTTGATATTCAACAAAAGGTGTTCCCTGCTCCCATTATCAGCTTGCGAACGCCTAAACAAATCTAGGAGCTGACCGGAACTTTTGAAGCTTGAAATACGACTGTCAGCTGAACACCTTTTAGCCAAAGTCCAGACAAACTCACAATCCCAATTCCGAAAGCCAAACCGATCATGGAGCGGGTTGCCGCCAAGCATAGTTATGAAGGTGAACAGAAGGAGCCCGAGCGCCAATATAATCTTCCCAATCGCCAGCCAAAATTCGGA
This sequence comes from Armillaria borealis, assembly GCA_030435635.1. Lineage (NCBI taxonomy): Eukaryota > Fungi > Basidiomycota > Agaricomycetes > Agaricales > Physalacriaceae > Armillaria > Armillaria borealis. The sequence continues at coordinate 149,817 of JAUEPT010000059.1, read as the reverse complement.
TTCTACGAGAAACATGAATATGAAGCTCAGTTGCCTATGGTCCTCTGTGCTTACCGCCATAGAATCGCACAGCAAAGACATTCAGTGCTCTATGTAAACGGATCAGAACACATTCGATTTGCTTGGCAAATGAACGCACACGTAACACGCGAGGACCACTACAATTACAACAGCGGTCGGGATCTTTTTGGTCCAAAAATGGATCATCAGTTCAAAGGCTGCGATCTCGAAAGGGACGAGAATCGCAGGGTAGAGGAAGAAGTTTATCCCGGCGCAGAATCCCAGGGCAGGATCGACAAAACGGTCAGCGAAGCGTATGAAAGGGGACGAGATGGGGATCCAGGAAACCATTTCAGCTACGTGTTCAGTTGCGAAAGGATTTGAGACACCAAGTGGCACGTACCCAGACAGTTGTTAATGGAAAGCATTACTGTAGACCAAAACACGAATGCTAGTAGCAAGCTTCCAGGCCCTCCATGCGGAAGCACATAGCCAATCTGCAGAAAGAGAGCGGTGCCGATGGTCCCTAATTTAGCAGACGTCATCAGAGTGCCCGTATTTGATGTAAACGTGACTCGCCTCCGATGCCAATCCAATGTAAGTGCCTGCTCTGGGGGAACATTATCAAACCATAACAATGAGCTCGAGAGACGCACCTTGAGCCGCCTGACTGTTTGGTCCGAATGTATGTAGCCCTCGAGATTTGAGGCCACATTGTCAATTCGGACGGATACCCTGGAGTCTTTTTCAGAGTCCATGGGGGGATTTCAACGTAAACCTGGGGATTGTCACTCGTGAGTGAAGATAAGGAAGGTAACTCCATACCAGTAGCATCGGAAGATAAAATAGAGAAATGCATTTCAATATCAAGCACGTGTCGGTAAAGAAAAGATTCTTCGAAACTCGGGATTGGGGCCTACCTCGCTGAAAGGCCCACCCGATGACCTGCTTTGATATTTATGAAACGCGCCACATAACGCGCATCTCACATGAGTACGACGAGTAGGAAGTGCACATACTTATCTTATGGATGGTAAAAGGGCGAGAAGAATTCATTTGAGGATGTTAGCCGTGTCGCCAATGGGGTAACCACTTGATGATGATAAGTATTGATGGAGCTGCGTGGAACCGTTCATATGCAGGTTGTATGCAGGGCCATTGCAAGAATACGATCAGCCGACAACAAGTTCAAATCTAAAACAGAAAAATCGAGGCTTCACCTGTTTGTATGAAAGAGCTGTTTTACGAGTCGAAAGGGAGAGAAGAACAGGAAAAGAATCGTTCGTATTTCCAACATCGGTTGTCCGGACCGAGTTGATCGTGACAACTCCGCGGATGCTGCCGTACTTTGCCTATCTACCAAGTATCTTCTCGTCATTACACTGCTGATACGGATAGAACGCTAAAGACGCACTATCTGAATGTCAGACTCCAGGCTTTCTTAGTCTTCTTAGGTAGCAATTTCAATGGCATTCAAACCGACTTCAATAGGCATCATCAGGACAGGTTATCCGACAAGACTTTTCCTTATCGTCTTCGACTCGCCAATCACAGCCTTGGCCCTAGTCTTGGTCTGATAAAGGCGGAGGTTTTACTAACTAGCTAAGGGTATCCTGTCCTTTTTCTGGATCATGATAACTACCACTGAAAAAGACTCTGGACTTTCCGGAGAAATCCAGTAGCACTTGGAAGCTCTCGCCTACAAGGCAAGTGGAACAAATCTCCGACAGAAACTATCCTTCAAAATCCACAGCTTGCTTCCACGACACACCCGATTTTGCTCGAACGTAAGTCCTTAAGGTCGAATACAAGTCATTTGCGACCCATCTGTTTCACGACAGGATCAGAACTACATAAAACCGAACGTAGTGAAGATAACGCCTTCAGAAGCATATTTTTTTTGCCCGTGATGCACAGTTTTGGGGAGCATATCCCGAAGCAAAGCTTGCGGTATATTCCACTAATATACACTGAATATACAGAAAATAGATAAGTTTACAGGTATCTAGAGTGGAAGAAATGACATGCTACTACTCGGTCGTCGCAGCATGCACCGTATTAGCGCAGTCTGGAGAACACCCTCTTCGTAACCTCCTTCGTACTTCCCCACATCTAGGCTTGGCTTCGAACCGTACAAGAGCAAACTTGATGGGCGTTCGGTGAAGGTCGTAGAGGGTTCGCGACAGCCGTTCTTAATTTCATATACCGCAGTGAGCTCGTCGGAGCCATTGGTCGAGTCATGCCCAATGTTTAGAGGAAGAAAAATCGGGAGAGCAGATCCACTAGAAGTTATGAGCCGTCGATGAAGGGATCGGATTCTGTCGCCTGTTTTTGGCCTCAAATGCGAGATGGGAGGTGGGGGTTCGCTCGTTACATTTGAGCTTGAATTTCCGCTGTCCGCTGGCTAAGGATGATTATGTGGTGTTTTTAGAATAAAGGCGGTGACATACCTTTGACTCGAGGTCCAGAATCAATTCCCTCTTCGCCACCCATCGGGCACGATCTCGCCTAACGCGTAACAGCATCATAGTTTTGTATATGGCAAAAATAGTGAGGATAAATAGAGTGACGAGGATAAAGACAGTGAGCGGGATGTTTTTTGTGAACGCGGTAAGGAATGAATACGCCAGGACGGATGTTGTGGTGGCAGGCATCGGGGTAGCTGCTAGTAGGATGCTGGAAACGAAAGGAAATAGGAATGAGTGTTGGAAGAAGCTGGAGGTTGGCTACGCCTTGCACGGAGCTGCTTAGGTTGGCTGTTGAATATTTGAATGTGGTAACAACTTGAAGATGAACGATCGTCCACAAATCGGCCACTTTTCGATCGCGTCCGGCCCGGGGAGCGGCAGTCGTAATAAACGTTACTATACATGATACATGGACCGCAAGGAGAATGCTTGCTTCGATGCGTCGCTCACCTATCTCCAGTGATAGGCGACGATCTCCAACCGTTCCAATGCTCCCACGGGAAGGAGGGACATCAAGGAAGGGAAAGATGCGCCTCCAAGAACAGGGCTAGTGCAACCATTATAGTAAGTTATTCTGAGTTCTTTGACGTAGTGAATGAGGTATGGGGAAGCGATACACAATTTATGGAATTTATGACATTCGGCAATGGTGCTGAGCTGAACAGTTTTGAATAGATAGATACGTGTGCGAGGAAGAAACGAACGAGACACGGGTGAGCAGGACCATAGAGCCACGATATCGTCGCTCGCTTCGTCAATAAACATTTCCACGAGCTCTTGGGGAAAAGAGCACATGATAAGGTTGGCAGTCCCCTAAAATTATGGGTGATTAGGACAGTATCAAATGGAATCACGCTCAGATGATAGAAGATATATGCTCACAGAGATAATCAGATCCCCGGTATGAAGCCCGCTTGTGATCCTGCTGTAATGTTGGACGTCAATTGCACTGTTGAAGGCCTTGATATATCCCTGAATTCTTTGAGTACTCGATCAGTCACGTTTCGATACTATTCATAAATTCAGTACCCTCGAATGTGACTGGTTGACTCGCGGCCAGACTTCGAAATAAACCGAGAATACGCTTGCATGTGAACTATGGCCCTGCTTCGTTGTTTTGGATGAATGAGATAGATGAGGCTCATAAAAGCAATACAACCCACCGTCTCAAAGTATCGCAATCAACCTTTAGTATCGAGGGGAAGGAAAAAGAGGATGTTGTGGATGTGGTCGCGTTTCAAAGACGCGGTTGGTCCCGGGCCGGAATTTGCCAGTTCGGCCTTTTCCTTTCATCATGACTCTCTTTTGACTTCCTTCGGCCGAGAGTATCGAATTCGCCAAATCCTTTTGAAGATCAAATGTGGGCGTTGTGAAGGGTGCGATGGAGAGCTCTGAGAAATGCCTCGCCCCAGAAGACGTTGGAAAAGTACAGGAGTGCAACGCGTTCAAAACAGTCGAAGAATATATCTCTCGTCTCTCGCAATTAATGAAGACTCGTATCAGAATGTGAGTCCATATCTTCATCAAAAACCGGCCGGTGGACAAAATCTGGATTCTGCAGTACTGGTGAGTACCCTCCAAATCAGTGACTTTAGTCCGACTACATGTGTGTCTGTCAATTCCTTCAATATTGTCTCGTGCTGACATATTTCTGCAGCCTTGACAAAGTTCATCCTGATGCCACCTAGTGCTTTCGATAATGCCGTGCGTCAAAGCTTTGTCGTTAATTGCGTCTCCTCTGACATTAGAATAGATCTTCATGATTCATTACTCGTTAATAAACACATCACAAGACAGATAGTCACTACAAATTAAATTGGAACCAGGATGCTATCAGACAAAGAGAGAGAAAATCCTGGAAGCACGGGAGGAAAACGCCCCCTCCTTCGCCTCCTTCTCCCAGGCGTCCGCTATGACATCGGCGACTCGCATTTCGATACCGCGACAAGTTCCCCGATGCTCGATCCAGTTTCCCGGGTCGACGTCGGCGTTGCATCCCAAGCACTGGATTCTTTCGTTGTGCACTTGCGCCCACGGATCGACGTCCCTTTGCTTCGAGAAGTTTTGCTTGAGGGTGAACGTCGCATCCGCATGGTATCCGAACCCGAACGAGTTGAGCTGGCCCTCGGTTAAGGGGGTATTGGAAGGTGAGTTAGGAGGAGAGTATTGCGGCTGCACAGGTTCATCGGAAGTTTTGTTGTGGTGGACTGCGAGGATTTGGCGTCCAGGATGGAAGATGTGCCACTCGCAACCGTTTGGGTAATTTTGGTTGCAGCGACATGGGCGAACGGAGATGGGTGTATCGGCAGGCAGTCCCTTCGGTGGGAGAGCGACTGTGGACGATTGGAGAGATTCCGTTGACTGAGGTGCGGCTTGCATGGTGGATTAGATGGTGTTTCGGGACGCTACACTGGGTCAGGCTTTTATATCTTCGGGTCAAACACGCTCTTACATGTTCTCCAATTGTAGATCCAAGAATGGACGAGCCACCATTAATCATTAGTTGTGATGAATGGCTGTCCATGAATAATGATTTGATCTATGACAATGGACGCAAATTTGGTATGCCACAAAAAAATTCATTGTCGAGTGGCAAGATATTGAAGGTACCGTTTAGAAAGAAGAACGTATCCATTATGATAAAAACTGCAGTGTCTGTAGCCTGCTCCTCTGAGGTTCTTTAGCAATCTCTTCTGGGTCTTATTTCACGTTATGTTAACATTGCTCGCATTTTAGGAAGGACAAAACACGCGGTGGGTACATCTGTACGATATGCTCCTTGATACTTTGACTTGCTGCTCATTGATCCCTAGACTTGGTAATAGCCACACATTGATATTGTTGTGTCTTGGGGGGCTAGACTGAATCTATGCCTTATACGCCCAACAATCCTCGCGGCTTAGTATATATCCTGACAAGTGCCGGCTGGCCAAACATATGTTGCGCCACGCTATGGCGTATAAAAGTGGGATCTCTGCTCTGTCTCGCCTACACTCTCACCCAGCGATGTCTTCCAACGAAGTTGACTCCAAGCCTTGCACCCTGGAATTTCTCATCGACAAACATCAGCTAATGCAATTGGCCTACCGCCCCGAACTTGATAGTCGGTCTCGGGGATGGTACATGCAGGAATATTCCATTCCTCTCGTTGACTCTCTCGACTGCAAAACGTTCCAGTGGATCTTCGAGAAAAGTATGGTTCTCGGTAGGCTTACCTTGCATAGCGTACTGTTCTCGACCTGATGTTGAATACAGTAAAGGAGCCTCAGGAAATTTGGGACAGTGGCAACGGGATTGTAGTCACCACCAACCCGAGCTTCCCAAAGCCTGTCAACATTTCAGTCCTTTGGCATACGCTCTACTCTTGCGTACCGCTCAAATACTTTCCACCGAGCAGTGAGCATGCTGGTAAAGAGCCCCCACAGGCATTAGCAGACAGTGAGTTATATTTCCCATTTCACGATAATATCTCAATCGCTAAACCTGATCGGGTAGCGTGCCTATATATTCGTAGGCAACTGAGCTAGACTCATACTTTGTCACGTTGACCGATATTTCACGAGTACTCTGTAGTTCAATCCATAATGACTCGGATCACACGGTCCCTTCTAAGACTCCTTGCTTTAGTGTATTTCGCTTGTGGCTGTAATTGTGAATGAATAACTCACAGACCTCTGACGTCACGCATTATTGGCTTCCTTGTGAAAGCGAGCATGAGCTATGGGAACGTTTGCAGCTGCGAAAATGGACTGTCCGCAATGTCATGGACGCGACGCGTTTGTTTGCACATGTTACTTTCCAGGGCCATTAACCATATTTTTCGCTTGTTTCACGACGACGACGACCATCGATGCCTTCGTCGTTGTTGGCAGCCTCGAAAGCTCGAATTTCCAGCTAAATCTCTTGCCATGCTCGTCTTCTTCAGCCTTCTGCTCGGGCCCGTTTCCCGTGACGATGGCGCCATTTCTTTTCCTTTGGACTGGGTAATGCTGTCAGAAGTTCCGAGTAGTATGCTCCTTTCTTTGTCAGTGTCCTGATTCCTGATCGATTTGCTTCATAGCCAAGGACTCCTTCAAAGTCAAATCTCCTTAACAACAGGCCGGGTTCGACACTTTACTGATAGTTATCCGTCGGATGGTACAGCGTCACGGATCGCATGGATTGGTGGAGACATGGAACTTGGCAGTGTCCGATGATTCAAGTTTTGCGATGAAGTAGGACGACCCTAGGTGCGCAGATATATTGGTTGAATTTCCATCAAAAGCTCATTTCATCCTAGTAATCAGAACTTTGGAGGCAAACGCATGCGTCATATTTCAGCGATCCTTGTTGTCGCGTGAGCGACGGTGTTGACGGGCTCAAGAAGAAGAGACTTCGTCCTGAGGGACTTTCTCGCTGCTGTACGCGACGCTCGAAACATTTGTCGCTGGAAAGCGGCGGTATGGAAGGTAGGGTATGCCGCATATTCTGTGTTCTCAGGCTGACGTATGTGCAGCTCATGCTGCCAAGATATCCGTCATCTCGTGGCTACTATCTCTGGTATGTCACATTTTTTTGGTCGCTTTACCATTGCTGCTGATAGTTTTTTCATCACTTCAAGTCCATCGAGGTGACCTCCAATAGAATTCGTGGAGGCCAAACCGGAAGCGTCTGAAACGGAGTCAAATATCGTAAACCGCATAGTCTTTGAGGGCGATGGTCTCAGTCAAGATGAGAAGGGAGAACACTGAGAGGTACGTCGTACTGATACATATTGTATTATCGTTCACTGATTGCCTCGCAGTTCCCTTGTTTTTTATAGTCTACGTAGCCTGAAAGCTCCAAGGAACAACGGCCACATGGCTCTAGGGTCAACGGCGTTATACAATCGGCGTCGAGAATGTCAGGAGAGAATGCACTGTGCAGTCTGCAAAGGTCGGTAGTGCCATGGTCCTGTCAACAAGAGGGTATAGTTCACCATGTCATGTCTTCTATCCTCTAGTGTTAATTTCTCCTCAGTTCAATGGCTCGTCATTGACATCATTGTTTTCGTCAATTCAAGCCCGGCGGGGAGACCTAATGTTCGAGCATGGGGCAGGTGGCACATGTAGTCCAGGACTTCACGGTTTCTGTAGGTTGCGGTACCCTGTAATAGGCGAGCAGAACATGTCATCCGTAAGTTCTCTTCCCTCGCACCACTCATCTTCTAATCAAGTCGTAGGACGAAGTGAGGCCGGTTAGGTATTCATATCCTTTTCACGTTCTGTGAAAGCTGCCCATGTGTTGGAGATGGAACGAACACTAGGGCATATTTGCGTCTGGACGGGCGCTCTATATATTGTACGTTTTTCGCCACCATGGCACCACCTGTATTGAATTCTTCCACTAGCCATATGGGATTGATGCGTCGCGTGTGAGGACTGATTTGGTTCTCCGACCTCGATAACGTACTTCATCAGGTGAAGATTCTCCGCTGCGTAAGCACCTCTACAAATCGCGGATGTTGCGATTCCCATATCCGGTACCAGAGGGATCCTAGGGGCATCGCGTCAGAAATCGCTTCGACGTGAAAGTCCTGTTTTCAGTCTACTCATCCGAAAGGGTTTTCTCTCTCCATTTTGTGGACGCTGCGAATTATTCTAGTGTGTCTATCGGGTCCCATCAGAGCTGGAACACATTTACTCAAATTCGCACAGGATCCCCCATCAGATCTGCGCCTAGAGGCACTTTTCGTCTTACGGTGGCCTACCTAAACTGGAGGTCTTATCTCCAGCTTAGGTCGTGAGCAAGGCCTATGTACAAAGTGCTCCATGCCGTCGCCAGCTAAGGCTATCGCACATTATATCTATTTACGTTCGCGTAGACAATTGTGCATGACACATTGTTTTAGACGACAGAATAACCCCGTCCGTCCTGGGTTCTGGAAGATTCGTCTCGTCCTGTAACTTCTGAACCGGAGCTTCGCTCTCGGTCAGGTTCTCACTTAACGGTAGGCAGCATATTCCGACGCGGATTGAATAATCTTATTGACCGTCCATGATTTCAGTTAGTACCCATCGCAAGCAAAGCAAGAAAGAGTAGACGTGGCTGGACAAGTACGGCTTCCTTCTCGGTAACTTTATCCCGCCAGACTGCTCCATCAGAAGACACACACCGGGCCGGGATCTCCATTGCCCTAGGCATCAGCACGATGATACTCGATGTATTAAGTACCGTCCGAGAAGTCATGGTACGATCAACTCGCATTGTCGGTATACAAGCCTGTGAGAATTCGTGCGATCACCCGCACATCAATCTGTTACTTTCGGTAACTACGTCAAGTGGTTGGTCAGCGTCAGATGCTTGCTTTCTGTATGTTGGAACTGACATACACCTTCTCCAGGATTGCAAGGCCTGTTGTTTGAAGGGTAAAGCTCTGAGCTCCACCGGCAGCATGAGCTGCGCATCATTATTTAGACCGCTTCCACGCTGCAACGTCACAAATCAATTCTTATAGGCGCGTCCGAAGTGTTCGTTCGCGTCGGACACGTCGCCACGATGCTTCGAGGAGGAGATTACGACTGCAAGGTGACCTCAACACTCTGGGGTGCATGATTGGCTACAGCACACCGTTCGGTTTGGGTTGTGGCGGTATAAAAGACCTTGCCGGATAACCTTGTCCCCAACACAATGTTGTCTCTCATCCTAGAATCATTTCCCACAAACATCCAGACGGTTGTCGCCATTGGTCTTACATTTGTTATTCTGGTTCACCTAGTCCCCTTTCTCATTGACTCTCATGGTCTCCGCTCGTATCCTGGCCCTCTGGTCGCTAAATTTTCCGATGCGTGGCTTGGCTGTGTGTCGTACAAAGGCCATCGTTCGGAAGTCATCCATGATTTGCATATGAAATACGGTTCGTCCATTGACCATTATGCTCGTATTCATCCGTGCCTCATTAGCATCATTTTAGGTTCTTTCGTCCGACTAGCTCCAAATCACATTTCTGTGGCCCGGGCAGACGCCCTGTCCCTTGTCTATGGCCACGGAAATGGGGCGCTGAAGTCGTCGTTCTACGACGCCTTTGTTTCAATAACACAAGGCCTCTTCAACATCCGTGATCGCGTCAACCACTCTCGAAAACGCAAGATAGTCTCCCATATCTTTTCGCAAAAGAACGTATTGGAGTTTGAGCCTCATGTCAATCGTTATATCGGTCAGCTCCTGGGACAGTGGGACAGGCTGCATGACGATGCTCTGAAAGGCATGTCTGGGGACGAAGGCGAAGGTTGGATTGGTCGCGATGGACGGCTTTGGTTGGACTGTTTACCATGTAAGCGGTGATCCCTACAACCTGAAGTCCTCCGCTTACAGTATACTTCGTAGGGATGAACTATCTCGCATTCGACATCATAGGTGATCTAGCATTTGGGGCACCATTCGGAATGATCAAAGCAGGAAGAGACTCAGCTATGGTTCCCGACGATCCGCTCGCCGTGATGGCTTCTTATGGTCAAGCAGGGGCGAAATACGTCACGAAGGAAGTACCGGCCGTGAAGATTTTAAACGGGCGAGGGGATTATACGATGTCGATGGGAGTTTTGCCTGGGTGGTGGAGGCCACTGCTGAAGCGAACGCCGCTATTCAGAGAGGGTGGACAGGACAGCGATACGTTAGCGGGAATGGCTATCGTTGCAGTCTCGAAGAGGTTGTCAGAACCTAGTGACAAGAACGACTTGCTGAGCAAGCTGCAGGCTGGAAAGGACGAACAGGCGAGTCAGGTTTCGTTCCTTGCGTCGCTGTATTGACGGACCGTGTCTAAGGGTAATCCCATGGGTCGGGAAGAGCTTACTGCGGAAGCATTGACGCTTCTCATCGCGGGATCCGATACTACATCAAAGTATGTCGACGTCTGTCGCTTCGGTGCAGCCATCTGACTAAACGTTCTTGTCAGCTCGTCCAGCGCAATTATCTACTTTCTTGCCCGCACGCCGAGGGTCCAAGAGAAGCTTCACAAGGAGCTCGACGAGAACCTTGACTCTGGCATCCCTACAGCAGAACAAGTGAAGAACCTCTCCTACCTGCACGCGTGTATCAACGAAGGGCTTCGACTCCACTCCACGTCAGCGTTGGGACTTCCCAGAGTAGTACCCGAGGGTGGTATGGTGGTTTTGGGAAAGTATTTCCCGCCGGGTACGGTCGTCAGTGTCCCTAGTTATACGATACACCGGGATCCGACGGTGTGGGGAGATGATGTAGAGGAGTACCGACCCGAGAGATGGTTCGAATGTGATAGTGCGGCTATCTTGAAGACGTTCAATCCTTTCTCTGTTGGACCTCGGTATGTGGCTTACCTTTCTCGTATTCGTTCTTGTATTAATTAAGGTAATGCAGGGCCTGTGTCGGGCGTAACCTAGCGACGCTTGAGCTGCACATTATTATCGCGTCGATCTTGAAGCGCTTCCATTTTGTATTGGAGAAACCTGACGAACCTGTACGTGCTGATCATTGTGTAGCCGGGATTGTACTGACTTTGGTTTTAGCTGCAAGTGAAAGAGGGCTTCTTAAGAAAGCCGTTAGGATGTCGTGTTGGTTTGAGAAGGCGTGAAACTTTCTAGATGTTCCTCATGGTCTTCTGTAAACGTATACGTAAATCAGAATAATGATGGAGCGCCTTATTGATTCCTAACTCTGATCAGACCTCCAAGTGCTTTCATAGGCTTCGACGCAACACCTTCAACTTGAAGTTTAACAAAGAATGGTTTCGATGTTGGCTTTTATTTCGTGTCCCTCCGTATTCGTTGCCTTTCCGAATCCCGGGTTGTAATACAAGTCCTTATTTCGGGGCTGAACGTCATCTACTAATCTTTGGACAGGAATGGGGGCCGTAAATACTCAACGAATTTTCTCCGATGCGGACCCATGTTTTCTATCGAATCTGGAGGAAAAGGGGCTCTGGATGGTGAGAGTTTTGCGGATAATCCTTTCTCTGTAATAATGACCGTTGTCGACTATCTAATTGGCTCACAGGAATACACACGGTATTACGCAGATTTTCATGACGCCGGATGAAGTCCGGGTTTTTGTTCGAGGACAAAGAAGCCTCTGCAAAGGAGCCGATTCAACGCTATGTTAACATGCCGAACTGCAACAGACTTTCACAGTCTACAGATATGGGCGGGACATTTTACCCATACTGTGAGTCGGAGTCTGTGACAACCGCTGGGTCTAGCACATGGGCCTGAAAGACTGCTATACCAGTTGCTCTGCCGACTGGCGACTCACCTGCGTTGCTTCGCATTTTTCTCGCCAATCGCCATGTGCTCCAAATGAGTCTGCAAATCTGATGCTGATGGTTTGATGTCTACCTCTCGGGGTGGACTATACCTATCCTTCAGTCGGTGGGTAGAATTTCAAGCTGGTGGGCAACGTGAATAGAAGGCTACTTCTTTTATTTGTTCTGGATCCATCGCTGAACTTGAATCATCTTTCTTATATCTGGCTAGGTGTCGGCCCGCCAGGATAGTACTGAAGGTATTCGCGGGCCTTTCTCATAAATCATGTTTCGGCACATGCACTTGCTGCGGTGATGAAGGTGCTGCGGTGATGTGGGGAGCCAATCACGCTGGCGGCATTTCTCCTCGCTACAACGAACCTGTATCTGCCAAGGATTTTCGCCTTCAGCACCGCGTCGCGAAAATTTCTTTTCTTTCCTTCCAGTGCTGCGCATTCGGGAAAGGAAAGAAATAAAAGACTCAAGAATTTTGAGGGAGACTATCACTACTAAAAAATCTCCGTTGACTGGCTTACTTCTCAACAACAATGGTTAACTTCTCTGCTCTCGCGTCCGCGGTCCTGCTTGCTGTGACGGCTGCTACCGCCCACCCTACAGGTGCTCCTTTGAGCCAGGGCGAGCTCACGCGTCGCGCCGACTTCCAGAATTTTGCGCGTCGTTCTCTCAACGCTTGTCAGGACGTTCTCAAGCGTCGTGGGCACCTCGAAAGGTCGGCTGCTCGTCGCAGAGCACTTGCAGATGACCTTCGACGCAAGAGAGGTCTTCCTACAAGTAAGTGACTAATCTCCGGTCAAGTTTACCAAACTGACAACACACACTCTCTCCTATAGGCAGCATCTACAAGCGCCTCGACTTGGACGATGTCTTGAACACCGACCATCAGTCGAACGCGACAGGTCTGACTGCTGATTCCGACCCCTTCGACGGAACCGGGTCTTGCACGCTCGTCTCTGAGACTACTCAAGGCCCGTACTACGTTGACGGAGAATACGTTCGCTCGGACATCACTGAAGATCAAGAAGGTGTATACACCTATGTCGATGTTGAGCTTATCGACTACTCCACTTGCGAACCTGTTGCCGACGTCTACATCGACTTTTGGCACTGCAACGCAACGGGTGTCTACTCTGGTGTCGTCGCCGGTGGTAATGGTGATCAAACCGACGAGACCAATCTGGTATGTTGGATCCCCTCGGATTGATCTTGGTTTCTGACGGCCTGTTTGATATGTTAGGACAAGACTTTCCTTCGTGGAATCCAGGCGACCAACTCTGATGGTTATGCTCAGTTCGAAACTGTTTTCCCAGGTTCGCAGATCACTTCTCTGGCCATGGATAGCATTGTACTGAAATTCTATCTATGACACAGGTCATTACACATCGCGAGCGAATCATATCCATATCATCGCACATAACGATGGGACCGTTTTCGACAATGGCACCTTCAAGACAGACAGCGATCACCATGTCGGTAAGTCTTTCGTATTTCTTCAAGTTATACATGTATGCCATTTCTGAGTTGCATTTGTCAGGCCAACTCTTCTTCGACCAAAGTTTGATTTCTATCGTCGAAGAGACTTCGCCTTATTCCGCCAATACTCAACAGCTCACTTTGAACGAGGACGACTCGATTTTGTCAACAGAGGTCGAGGGAACCAACGGCGTTGACCCTGTCCTCGAGTACGTCTACCTCGGTGATGATATTTCTGATGGTCTTCTCGCGTGAGTACTATCCATTTGCCATTTACGAGGTGTTGTTGACAAAGACCGTTTATAGATGGGGATCTGTCGGTATCGACATCTCAGCGAGCTATTCGGTTTCTTCAGCAGCTACCCTTACTGAAGATGGTGGTGTTGAGAATAGCTCCAGCGGTGGTGGAGGTGCCCCTGGTGGGGGTGCACCACCCTCTTAGAAACAGAAGAGAGTATATGCAGATAAGAGTATCCAACGTGATGAAGCTTTGAAGTGATACAGAACACGACTTATGTTCGGTTAAAGCCAGACCTATCTTTCGTACACTTTTTGTGAAAATTGTTTCGTGTTTGACGTGACAGCAACTCGTTCCTTTCGCATCGAATCTGTTGGTCCACCACGGTTGGGCACGGTCCGGTCCTCCGCAGCCACGTGTGCTCTAGGGCAGGTGCTGTACTTTCCCGCTGTTCGTCGCTTAGCCTTGCACTTTCACATCCATTTGCCTAGCGAACCCCGCGATGCGGTTCGAAAGGGAAATGGGGATTCAGCGTTTGGTATGGGCTCGGAATTTACCCGTTCCATTGTAATCTGCGCAGAAGCGCATCATGATGTCTTCCGCTCTTGATCTATGCTGACACTGGACAGACTCTGTAGGTTCACAGGAGAGTTGGGTTCATGGATGACCATCTCGACCGCGCTCGTGCCCAGAACCTTTGATAACCGGATGCGCAGATACCGCTCAAGATTTTTTTCGTCGAGCCTGCCATATATTTTAGATGGTACAATCTCTGCGCCGTTGGACTCTTGAATGAGTTCGCTCTGCTTGGTCGTAACATGGCTTGTATCCAGCTAGGTAAGTGCCATTCTTTGCGTCAATAGTTCTTCCAGAAACTAATGCTTGGTATGTACCCGAATACAGAAATAATGAAACGTTCGTTTGTGATTGACCTCGTGCTCTGACTTCGAAGTCGCCAAGTGCTTCGAAGTACGAATTCGGGTGTTGCGGTGCACATGCAAAGTATCTGTGCCTTGACCTATTCAGCTGTATCTTCAACCAACACCACTTGCGTGGCATCTCTGCGAAGGTATCAGAAGACACGTTCACCATTGGAGTCCGACGGTCTGGACGTATTCATGGCACTTAGACCGGCCTGGTGCCAAAGCACAAGATCACGGTATCGTTTTCTCTCGACACTACAATGCATGGATTTAGTCTTTTTCCAAACAGCACCGCCAACCAGCGAGCGGTAAGCAAAGATCACCCGAGATACTAGATATCCGTGAAACATAACCTCTTCGCTATGTTCGCACGGACGAGCCCATCCACCGGAAACGAAGGTCGGAGAAGGCTGAGGCCGTGACAAGGAACTATTTTCGACTGATGCTCCCTTGCTCGGTTCCCCGCATCATGAAAACATGCCCCTTGAACGAGGCTTAACGATTTGTGACCGCGTCATATGCGTCATTCGTTCGTTCCTACTCGACCTGAGCACACATTCACCTTTCTACTCCATGGATTAATGGCCACCGTCACCGAGAGAAGACGACTTGGAAAGCTATAAGAGCAGGATTAAACCAGTAGGTATTCTCAAGACCTCACAGTTGTAGAGCTTATTCATCTCACTTCACCATGTTCGCTCGTATCTCTTTCGCAGCTCTTATGGCTCTACCTCTCCTAGCCAGCGCTGGGGTTATCCCTGTCGTCCTTCCCCATGATGATATTATGGGCAGGCAGCTCGAGTCCCGCATCATCTGCCCGTCCCCACCTCCCATTCCCCTTCCCCGTGACGAATCCAACAAGCATACTGTTGTTACGGGAAGGCAGGTTGTTACGATCTCCCCAGTCCTTCCGCGTGAAGAATCCAATGATGCTGCTATTACAAGCAGGCATGATATTCCTGCACCCGCAGCACCTGCAGCACCTGCCGCTCCCGCTGCGCCTGCAGCACCTGCCGCACCTCCTGCCGCACCAGCAGCACCAGCAGCACCGGCGGCTCCAGCTGCTCCTGCCGCGCCCGCCGCCCCAGCTGCTCCTGCTGCTCCTGCTGCACCTCCTGCCGCTCCAGCTGCACCGGCGTCTCCAGCCGCTCCAGCCGCTCCCGCTAGTGGTGGCAACGGTGCTGCTTGCACCGCGACTGGTACCGCGCAGTGCTGTGCATCTACTCAGAGCGTGAGTCTGTCCTCACACCGCCGACTGATGCGAAAACTGACTAGAATTTTTAGTCCACCGACTTGAGCGCGCCTGTTTCGACGCTCTTGGGCCTCCTCGGAGTTGTCGTTGGTCAACTCACTGGCAATGTGTAGGTTTTCTATATCTTCAATAGATGGTGGCGCATGGCTGATTCCTTCGTTCTACAGCGGTCTGTCCTGCAGCCCTATCACGGTCATCGGTGTTGGAGGAACACAGTGCAATAACCAGGTTGTTTGCTGTGATAACAACAACTTTGTACGTGACAGTGTTATTCAGATTAACTTTAGGCTGACATTCCTTAGAATGGCCTTGTTTCTCTCGGCTGTACCCCCCTAAACGTCGGCCTCTAAGGGACTGGAACGTTTTGGTGGTGATTTTTAAAAAGTGCATTTGTTTGATAGATAAATAGGTCGAACTCACATTGCTGGATAGTAGCAAAAGTGCTAATGACTATCATTTTATCATTTTCGAGCCATCGATTTCTCGGTCGTTCCCTTTCAAAATTCAGAGTCGCCGTGCAGATTTGTCTGTGCATGCACACTAGGTACTCCAACGAAGTCATCTTGGACAAGCGTAAAGATCCTGATAGCTGTGCAAGTTCAACACTCATCGCAAAGGTAATTCCATCTTTGGGGGTTCTCAAGAATACCATTGCAATGAGACACGAATATCGATGTCATTTATAGGTAACATAATTGGCGAGAATTCATCGACGCGTGTGCCACTGTTGCCCTTTTAACCTCTTCATCCCATCTGTCAACCTCCTCGTAGTAGTTATCTGGAGTCACATACATTTCCCTTTCCACAAAAGGGGTCAGTGCATAACCCCGAGAAAGCGGCCCTTTCCATTGCCTCGCCAGGTCCAAAAAGGCATCCAACGTCGGGTATGAATGAATGAACTCCAGGAGTACGTCCATTTCAAAGTTGTATACAAAATACCGGGTGCCGATCCTTATGACAGTTTCGTCCGACTATATTGTGATGTAGATTTCGCCAAAGACGTCGTTGTGAAGTTCGATTTCAAGACTTGCAAAAATCCGGCCATTAACGAGGGGAAAGAGACGCATGCGATATGGGAAATACTCCCAATCGTTGCTCCAGTTTGGAGGCAGTCGGTCAGAGGGGCCATCGTACAGATGAGGGTTTGGAACCGAAAAATCCATCTCTAGTCGGGTCTAGGAATGAATGTGAGCATGATATAGTATTACGAGGCGAGATTAATGTTTTGACGTACTGCCATTTTGCTAAAAATATGTAGCTGGGGTGACGGAACGAAAAACGCTCTTGATTTCGATAGGAGCTGGAACCAAACTGGAACAGGACAGCCCTTTATGTAAGACCGTCTTGGATAAGGAGCGCCACCGACGTGACGCGTTTATTTGCGCTTGTTGTCAGGTCCGTTGCTTTTCTCCTCTCGGCCATGACCCCAGTGACGTCCAGCCCTCTATCTCGTTCTCACGGCGATTGTATCCAAGAAAACATTCCACGACAGACTAATTTTGACCATCAAGCCGCCTTATTTTCGATGACTGGCGGGAAAGGACAGGGTGATGGAATATGCATCAAGGCTACCATCTGGGAAGATTACGGATGTTAACGTTAGACTGCGAGCCTGGGCAGTTCATATTTGTACGTCCTTTGCTCTCCCACACATTACCACTCCTTACCAGTATCTAGGGCCTGGGGCTTATCCGTATCCCGAATGTTGCCGAACGCATCTATACGCTCACCGCAGGAACCACTCATTGCTCAATAGCAATGCTTAGGGCCTCCAGTTATCAAATCTGCGGCCATTATGAAGTACGACAGGAAACGGACATCCGATTCTGACGAATAGAGTCAGTGCCGTGCAAAAAAAAGAAGACGCAGAGCTGGCTACCGCGTCAACCGTATGTGCTTATCAGTATCAGATGCACTTGGACGGCTGTGCAGTGCCGTGAGAGGTGCGTCATGAGACTTTCATCGCATTTTGCATATCAGCTAATCGTTTTATGTTGTGCCGTTGGAGGCCAGGAAATCAGGCATTGCCGAAATGGAGGTCGTATCCGTGCATATCTCGTGAACAACAACGCCTACCTATAGTACTCACTCCCGTGAGGAATAGAAGGAAGAAGACGCAGGAAGTAGATTTCGTTGGGCGGGGATGACTTGAAGGTATGATTACCCCCTGGTTTCTCCCCAATGCTCATCTGTGATACTCCTAGTCGTTTCTCAGCATTTGCGGCCATGGGCTAAGCTTTGAGATGAACGTAGCCCTGCCTCTCGAGCGATTCATTCTGTCAAGCTCAAAGTACCGGTCACCTTGGCGATCAGCAATGAGTTCGACGGCTTAGGGTGTGCAAACAGCATTTCTTTCCTATATGCTGCTTGGCACTTATTTTTCCTTTAGTTTGGCATGTCTATTGGTATCAAGCGACGATGCAGCGACTTCTCTCGAAGAGACGTCGTATCTCTCAGATCGAGGTCTGGCTTAGTCTTTTGTACGTATGCGACTCTGTTTAACTCATTATTCGGTAGCACCTCACGCAGAATGCGGGACAAGATCATGCAAGTACATGTTCATAACATGCTACCATGCCAACGCGAACGTCTCGTGTTTCGAGGACGTGAAAGCTCCACCTCAGACGAAGTGTACATGAAACGTGCCGCATTGAAGGTGGCAGTCCTGATGGTACGCTCAAAACTGACTCAAATGCTCCTAGGAACTGCGTAAGCTAATATTCTTACAGCTAGGTTTTGAGCTTGATGTGTCGACGAGAGGCAGATTTCATGGTTGTACCCGACGAAACTCTGCGTTGTGGAGCTCGGTTCACCGTACTGATTTTCGATGTGGGGATCTCGCATTCACCCATGGTTGGTAAGACGTTCTTCGGTATTCATTGCCTTTCTTATCAGTTCTCCTTTCAGGCGCCGAACTGTGAGCGAAGGCGATTCCTTCTTGCTGGTATACATCATCAGCTATATGTGCTGCAACCATATCGCTAGCCAGGCTTCCTTCCCGGGACGGCTATTGAACAGGTATGGGTCAGCGGCAGTCTCACTGAAATGTATGCTCATATCCTTGTAGCTTCCTCTTTCAAGAGTTGCTGTTCTTACCTGATACCAGTATTCGGACGTCAGTTCCAAGTCGGAACAGTTAGGGCTTTCCAAGTCCGGCGCTTTGCTGAGCCTGAGGCGCCCGAATATTGCGCCAAGGTCGTAAATACAAACTATGGATATAACTCGGGGAGTCGGAGGACCAAAAGGACATTGATGGCTCGGACCACGAGGTCGTACGGGGACCGTCGTGGAATGTCCTATGACTCCTTTGCATCCCGTCACTAGGCCCGGTCTCTCCGCCGCTGATATTAAAACGCCGGGATATGACCATGGAATGAAACTGCACTCGACCTCGTCACATGTATAATCCAACACCTCTCGCCACGCTTTTGGTGTATTCCCTCCTGGTCTTGCTGGCCCAAGCTTCCCCCTACCCGAGACAAAGTGGCGTACGTGTTTCCAACAGTCCAATTTCGCACTATTTACATATTCTTAACAGGACCTTGTAGGATATTTCTTTGTCCACTTCTACGATCGCGAGGCTTCCATATTCGCACATCTCAGCAATGGAAACGATCCCCTCTCTCACCAAACTCTCAACAGCGACAATGCCATCCTTGTTCCAACCAGCGGAACTGGTGGCGTCCGGGACCCGTTTCTCGTTAGTAGCCCCGAGAAATCCAAATTTTGGATCATTGGCACAGACCTACTCATTGATGACACGAACTGGGATGCTGCTACGCGAACGGGAAGCCGAAGTTTGTATGTCTGGGAGAGCGACGATCTCGTGAACTGGAGCAGCGATTGGCTTGCAGAGGTTGTGGGCGAGACGGCTGGGATGGCTTGGGCTCCCGAAGCCATCTGGGACGCAGATGCAGGGCAATATCTCGTTTATTGGTCATCAAGATTCTATGATGCAGACGATACTGCTGTACGTCCTGGTATCTCCCCTCCAGTTCCCACCCTAATGTATACATACAGCACACCGGAACCGCTACGGAAGACCGTATCGTATCCGCCTACACCTCCGACTTCCGGACCTTCACTGAAGCGACAGATTACATCGTCATACCCGGAACTCCCATTATTGATCTCACGATCCTCCCTCTCTCCGACGGGGAATACCTTCGGTTCATCAAGAACGAGACTGACCTTCGCGTTTGGAGCGAGCGTTCTAGTGGCGGGCTCTTTGGAACCTGGACGAAGATCGGAGATGGGTATGTTAACCCATACGTGACTGAGGGACCGCTCGCCTTCCATGACAATGAGGTCGAGGGTCGTATTCACCTCTGGCTGGATGAGTATGGTAGTGATACCCGAGTTTATGTAGGTCTTCTCTCAGGCGTCCTCGAGGTGGCTGTAACTGACGTGTGCGATCATCTAGGGCTACGTACCGCAGTATACTGACGATGGAGGTGTGACTTGGGTGAACGGGGATAGGAACTAATTTCCCTTCTTTGACGAAGCATGGTGTGGTCGTGCCGGTGAACCAGACGCAGTATGATGCGATCGAGGCCAAATGGGCATAGAACTTTACGTGTCAGATCCAACTAGCCAATTTGTGATCAACAGCGCGGAATCTCCTTAGACCGGTTCACGATGCTCTTGCCTAAACTTTGGTTCACTGGTGTTAAAGAGAATTGGTGGACGGTTGTCTCAATGCCGGATGGCAATATGACTCAGATGCTACCATTGATGTAAAGCTAATACAGTTTTGTCGGCGCTAGAGCCCTTTCTCCCGTGTTTTGGTGTTGGCTGAGTTCAAGATGAGCTTTGTTAAGCCATTCTAGATCAGTAGTAGTCTGCGATCTGCACGACGGTTCGACTCCGCTCAATGGTAATTCGAAAAAATGCCTTGAAGGTTTTTGGGGCATATTGTCGATGTAGGTTACAAGATTTGGTCCACGAATCGCAAAGCGCGTGAAAGGATGGCTTCTGCTATCAGTCATTGTTCACTCTTTTGTTTGGACTTGGTTTTTCTTCGTGACATTTTGCCCAAGTTTATTTTAGAGGCCGCCGTTCCGTCTCAAGACGATCGGGTACAAGTCTGTCTTTATAAATCTAGTTCAAGGCGAAGCTCCTATTGTATCTTTCGTTCCATCACCCAGCTACGTCTTCCTCACAATGGCAGTAAGTCGAGACGATGATCTCGCCTACATCATGCTCACATTTATTCCAAGACCCAGCTAGACATGGATTTTTCCGTCCCGAACCCCCATCTGTACACAGGCCCATCAGACCGACTGCCTCGAAACTGGTACAACGATTGGAAGAAATTTTCGTCTAGGGAGCGTTTATTCCCCCTCCTCAATGGCCGAATTGGTGCGAGCGTCGACATTGAACTTCTCCATCATATCTCCGGTGAAATCTACCTTATTATGTTCCACGGTCAGTCGGACGAAACTGTCATCAGGATCGGCACCCGGTATTTCATGTACAACTTCGAAACGTATATCCTCCTAGAATTCATTCATACGTATCCCACGCTGGATGCCTTTCTGGATTTGGCGAGGCAATGGGGGAGCATGGCTTCTGAGACATATACGGGGCTGACCCCTTTTGTGGAAAGGGAATTGGTTGGGACGCCGCTGGATGATTATTACGATGGGATCAAGAGATGGAAAGAAGAGGTGGAGAATGCTAGAGCGGCACAGGCCTCGATGAGTTCTCGCCAATTATGTTACCTGTAGGCAATGAATTGAAAGTCGCTTTATGGAATAGGTTCGCTTGTTTTCTGCCTTGGCTGTTTCTCATTTCATGCTGACATCTTGGTAAGCTAGCTTGTATTTGCCGTATTGGTAACTGAATATACTTTATTTCGGGAAGCCACAGCTAACATCCGAGTGAGTGAAGTGCAAAGGGGCCTTAGGGCAACGGGTTACGGGTGCCAATACCACGGCGGCGATGCCTTACATTGATAAGAAAAGATGGCCTGCAGGCAAAGCAACGCCACCGACGTGACGCGTCTGTTTGCAGTTGTTGTCGACATTTCTCTTGCCTCAACCAGTCATTGTCAGCCCTGTAACTTGGATGAACGGCGCATATATTGAACAAAATATTTCGTGGAATACTACATTTCGATCCCGCTGAAAATCGCGTCGCCTTTATTTTCGAGGACTGGCGGAAAAGGGCAGGGAGACAAGTCAGACGACTTCTGAATGGAAGAATACGAGGATAACGGGTATTGTGCTGCGAACTTAGGTTGTTCACATTATTGCTCGTATGTCCATTGATTTCCCATGTTCTGCCTCTACTGATCACTTTTTTTCCCAGTAGTATGCAGACTGCAACCGAACGTACGATTCAGAGCTTAGGCCTTAGGGCTCGTAATCAACAATCGGAAGTTTGAAGAACGACTGAACAGGTATCCGTGGCACTGTCCAATAGAGCCGGCACAGACGCGGAGGCTCGAGAAGGGAGAAGGGCGGTGCAGATGACGTTCGGAGGTGGATATCAAGTCAAGCGTACGAGCCTGATAGGATTGGACGTAAGGGAGGCTACTCCCGCCTTGTGTATTTCAACTAACGTCTCCCTAGTTTTCTGTCATTCCGGTGAAGCCAAGGCGCCAGATATCAATAAGATGGAGGACACCAGAAGTCGCTATCGCTGGAGGTACGACGCCTCAAAGTTTTGACGGTATGGTTACCATGACCGCTTGTTTTCCCTCCAATGCTTATCTGTGCTCCTTCCAGTTGTTTCTCAAGCATCATCGTGTTTGGGCAGCGCGAGAAATACCAATAGAGAGGAATTGAATAGTGCCGCCGATAGCCATTTTCGCTGGTGTTGATTACCACGACAATCTTTGTGACCAGTGGTGAATCCCAGGGATCTTGGAAGAGCGGATTACATTCATTTTGGTCGTGTTACCCTGTGGCGTTCGGTCCGTCGTGGCTAATGTCTTAGCAGAGCAGACCCTCACACCTCTGTGTAAGGTTTTGAGCGAGCGATGCCGTAGTCTTGTCGCCGATATTGAGGTGGGTCGAAGCTGGCACCTACGACTATTTTTTTCATACCTTTGCCACCTAGTATGAGAGCCATTAGCGAGAGACAGTTTCGTGTGAATGTCTTTTCACATTCGTGGGGATGTCTGTTCTGGTTAAGGGTGCTGTTGGTGAATTCTCATACAGGTACACTTGTCGAACATCTGTTCTCATGGAGAATAGCCAATGGCATGTTTGCGGACGGGTTCGTAGTAGCCGCCCTTGTGTGTCGATGCTGATGGTCTTTGGTTTGCCCAGTTCCGGCGTCTGCGAATAGGTTTCGTCCGACTAGGAAAGTATCGCCGAGGCAGAATACTAGCGAAATAAATCTCAGTACCTATTGAGCACGAAATGAACAGCACAGTCGAAGGGAACCGTTGGTCCCAAGGGTTTTTCATTGGTGTACCCGCGTCGTTTATCAGGAAGCAAGTTCATGCCTGATGTGGACTAATGATACTTCTGTACGTCCCGGTTTAACATCTTTAGTTCCTGCCTTAATGTATACATACATACATACACACACTGGGACAGCTACGGAAGACCGCATCGTATGATCCGTATCCACCTACACGTCCCATTTCCGGACGTTCACTGCATCGACAAATTACACTGTTATACGCGGAAGTACCAGACCCAACAATCCTACCCCTCTCCGACGGGGAATGCATTCGGTTTATCAAGAACGAGACGGTTCTTCGTGTGTGGGACGAGGGCTCCAGTGGGTTCTCTTTGGCACCTGGACGAAGACCGGAGATGGGTATGGATTAACATACTCAACTGAGGGACCGCTTGCCTTTCATGACAATGAGGTCGAGGGCGTATTCACCTGTAGCTGGA
The DNA here is from genome assembly GCA_030435635.1 of Armillaria borealis. Classification (NCBI taxonomy): domain Eukaryota; kingdom Fungi; phylum Basidiomycota; class Agaricomycetes; order Agaricales; family Physalacriaceae; genus Armillaria; species Armillaria borealis. Next base: position 126,357 of record JAUEPT010000059.1, on the reverse strand, counting down.
TGAGTGTGGTGGTGATACCGGAGTTTATGTAGGTCTTACAGGCATCCGCGAGTTCGTTGGTAACTAAAAGGCAATTATCTAGGAATATGTATCGCGATATACCGATGGCGGGGGTGTCACTTGGGTGAACGGGGCCAGGACCAATTTCCCTGCTTTGATGAAGCATGGTGTAGTCGTGCCGGTGGACCAGACCCAGTATGATGCGACCGGGGCGAAATGGCGTAGCGTTTTGTATGCGAGAGTCAAATGGCTAATTCATGAGTACCGATATTGAAACAGCAAGGTTTCTCAGTCGCGTTGCCAGCCGGCCTATGGGAAACTTGCTCTTTCGAGAAAGAAGTATTGTGAGAGAAATAGGGCAGGATTCCGGTAAAACGTTAGAAGCGGTAGAATTTGGTAGAATGTTTAACGCACGACATGATCCATGGTATGGTTGTTGGCACTGTTCTCAAGAACGTGCCTTTTCATATCATATGTATTGATTGAAGCAGAGATCAAGCGTCCGATAGCAAATGCTCCTCGTCATACTTCGCCTCAATGTGGGTTCTTGCAAGGGTAGGGAACATTTTCTGCGCGTCAGCGTTCAGGTGACCTCTGCCGGGTTCTCACTTTGTTCCTAGCTTGGGATACGCACGGTAAGTCATCTTCATGTCGTCCATCACCACGTTCATCGTCCATCACCGTCGTCCACATTCCGTAATCTATCTTTTGCCACAATCCACTTGCAATCCAGATTCCACCTCTTTTCCCGCTTCGTTGGGGGGCTGCTATTTCATCGCTTCGTCACCGTAAGACTCTGAACAAGGCGTAGCAACTGGAAATATTTTAGATGTCCGACTGGTGCTGCAGCGGCAAGCACAGCCATCGATTAATTTTTTTCAATAAGGTCAAGCTCCTGACCCTCGGATATGGATGGTATTTAAGCTCCGATCATAAAGATTTAAGACGGTCATCCCTGTGGATCAGATTCCCGACTTACCACCAACTCAATGACTGTGAGTAGACGCCACAACTTCGTTTCAATCACTCACGTTTATCACGAACTCAGACCGAACTGACAATCGATTTCGCCAAACCAAACCACCGCTTAAACACAGACCGTTCTAATATTCCACTCGGGTGGAGCTGCGACTGGGGCAGATTTGATGGCTGCGACCTTCTAGCGCCCTGCATCAACGGTCGCATCAGAGAAAATGCCATATTGGAAGGATATTATAGCATTTATGGCGAAATCTTCTTCGTCATGTACAAAGTTGGGACATATACGACCATCATCAGATGCGGCGACGACACGATGCAGTACTATTTGTTCAACCTTGACACGGACAAGCTTTACAAGTTCACGGAGAGGTATCCGACACTCGAAAGGTTCATGAAACAGGCAAGGCTGTGGATTGATGGCGATAAACAGATCTATTCGGTGACCCCATTTGCGGCTGTGGAGATAAAGCCAGGGCCAGTTCCACCCAAAGAGTTGGAAGATGCGTGGGATCTCGAGGAAGAAGCGTTGACCTAGGAGTTATATATGTGCAATACTTATCTCTGCGGTGTTCGGTGTGTGTGCGATGCAGTCAAGGGCTCTCCATATCAACTCCACATGTCAGATGTTTTATAAATACTCCTAAATCGCATTGAAATCGCAGTCTTCTTCTTTCAAGTCACAGTTGGCCTTACGTCTTGTTCATGTGTCAAGATTGGAGTTGGCACTATGAAGACATGGAAAAGATCCGACGCCAAAATTTAGTAACCAGGTATGACTCCCGATAAGACGACTTAGAGCAGACACGAGTTGGTTGGTGAAGATCATTGTTGGGTTACGAAGTTATTACACATGTAGTGGTGCTCTTTGCTGCTCAATAATATGTTGGGCAGCAGACACACCGTTCATGCTGCTATTTTATCAGCTTATTTAGTAGTACCCCAACCGCATAGTATGGATTTAAGAAGACGTCGAAGACCAGGACTTAAAGTGGCCAAGAATTACTGGGATCCATGCAAGAACCATGGTGGCATCGGGACCGATCAACGCCGAGCGCTGATACCACGGCTCAGAGGCTTATTAATGAAGGCCCAAACACTGAGTAATGAGCGCGCCGCACGCTCAAGCACCAAGGGCTCATTTGAACTTACTCAACAAGAATAGGTACTTTTATTCATGAGAGGAGCGCCAATTGTAGACCCCACACATGATGCATCTGATGCATGAACGTTGAACGTTGAACTCTGAAAGACAAGATAATACTACAGAAAGTTTGGAGTCGGATGATCAGCCACATTAAAAAGATCGACAGGCAAAAGTTTCGCGAGTCACGACAGGTAAAGTACTGCTAACCACAAAGTGATCAGCGCCGGCAACCTGTGGACGCGAAGCTTAAAGTCCAATAGGTATAAACTCCAGCCAAAAATCTCGTCCGTCCATGATCCCTCACTAGAGTCTAGCATTGACAAAATGCAGTCACAAACATCTCAGCCTCTTGATTCCTCGCTTTCACCGATCATCTCCAGACTTACAGTAGTCTATTACTCTATCATTGATGCAAACGCAGAAGATCATCGCGCCGGTAGATTACGGGTATGCGATGTTTAAATGATCCATTTACGTTTTTGTTGAAATAGATGTTCTCTCAAATTTCAGGTCCTAGATTTCCTAAAATATGTCGCAGACCCACAACACAATTTCTTCGAGACAGGACAACATAGAGCCAGTCACGAGGAGTCAATAAAAATCCTCATGGACGGCTTGATCCTGCCCTGTTTACAAGCTGATTCTAAGTGCGTACTGCTAAATTGTTGTCTGCTGCTTCAATATTCTAATATCGACGACTTTAGGGACCTCGATTCTGTACGAAATATTTGGGATACCGCTAATGCAAAGAAAGTATTACAATCATTCTCGATCCATCTCTATGGCAATAGAAAGCCAATCATTGTCTCCGATATCTTTTCGGCAATCGGTGAGCCAGCTTCAATTTATGATCCAGAAGGATAAATTGACGCCATGCATTGGAAGGCTTCTTGGTCACTGTTCTCGTCAATACAAATACCCTGCGGGGAATCATAGACAAAATCGTCATTTATATGGCCCTCTGCCAAATCACTTCAATCGTTTTGGGATTTGGAAAATCTGGAAGGCGCACACCTGCCACCATACAGGTCACCTGGGTCCGCCCTTCTGTTCCGAGTGTTCTGCCTTCATACGCGGAAGTGGTGACCAAAGGTTCAAGAGCATTCAAACCCCCCGTCCTTGCCGAGTTCAAGCTTGTCCTCGGTTGTAGTATTGCCGTCCGCCCCGGGGTAGGGCCCGGATTGATACAGACTCGATCTAAGTCAGACATAGCCAGATCTCGGAAGGAGCAGCTGAAGGATACATGGCCTAACTGCCAGCTGCTTCGGAGACCCAGTATTATCGCTCAGGAGACCGCAGGCGATAACACCCAAGACTGGGGGCATTGCGCTGAAACATTGCCTATGATCGTGTGAGTTTTAAGCTTCTCATGATCCTACAGCATATTGGGCTGACAAGTATAATCAAAGGTTATCGTCGGAATTGAATGAGAAAAGACACATGCGGGCTGTTGCCATACACCGTCTCCACAAGAACAAATTTAAGCGTCTGTGGTCTCTATGCGCCGACAGAACCCTGACTTTTGATCAGATCAAGGCCTCCCTGGAGGAAAGTGAATCGTTGCGGGCAATGTGTGCTAATTGCACTGCACTGCGAGACGAGCTCAACGAGCTCCTGGTTGACTGTGTCGTCGAGAAGAGTGTCATGGAAGACAACATCATCATCCGCAGACGGCGTCTGGCGCTCAACGCGGATGATAACCTGTAGAACTATTTTCTTGATAACACCTGTAGACGATAGAATAATTATGGTATTCTGCTATTCTGTTTCGATGTAGCTTACAGATGATTCAATGAAGACAGTGAATCTCCCGAGTACTTAGCTACCTTGGGTGATCGAATCTTCCGCGAGCAGAGTCAGAGAAGTATCGACAGCAGATCAACGATCAACGTTGGCGGCGTTTAACTCGGAGTAGAACGTCATCGTGTCAGCACAGCCACCGATGGGACGCTTTTGCTTGCATCTGTTGCCATCACCATCGGCCCTCTTTCCTACCACCATGACCGCAACTAGGCTTGGTACCTTTTGTCAGAGTGATCTCCATCACGATCCTCTCCCTACAGTGACTTCGCGATCACAGGACGTTTTGGAAAACTTCCCCTTATTCTAGCGCCTGAAGGCGCCGTAAACACGAGTATGTCTCTAGGCTGGTTCGCATTCGCTCAATGCTGAGGAACGTTTCGTCGCAGTCAAGTCTCAGTATCGAAAACAGAACCGAAGCCTGTTGCTGACAATCTCGAGAGACGACCAGGGTCCAAGACGTATCTTGATCAGTGACGGAGATGTTTATCTGAGTATCAGAAACAATTTTGGTACTTTGAGAGGTACGCCATGAGGACATGCATCATTTGGACCTTGGCTGATCTCCCTACAGCTGTTTCCTTCTCCCTTCGAAAAGTCTAACGCCGACCCGGTGGGGGTAGATAGTCATTGTCCGTTAAGGACAAACAGGAAGTGGGTTGCAAAAAGATGTCGTTACGGCGCAGTTTGGATATCTAAGGTATTGTTATCCTGTTATTTTCCTTCGGAGCCAACGCTGAAGTACTAATCTTTTAAGATTCTAGCTGCCTCTCCAATTTCAACCGTCACTGTCTGCCTGGAGCCGAGTGTTAAGGCGAAACTCGCAGTGGTATACGTGTAGTGTGCATACAAATATGAGACTGCAGCTTCAAGTTCTCGAACAGAAGTCACTACCGATTCATCTTCGCAACCAACGACGGGATGGACAATGTATAACGCTTCGGTATGTGATCTACTTCTATTTTCGGCTCCATATCTGATTCTTTTCGTTTAGGCTTCCTCTTTGATATATTTCATGCGAGAAAACGGTGGTGACGGCACATCGGATTAAGGCCCAATTCATATTTTCCGTACGTCGTCCTTCGAGTAATCTTTCTGCTGCACATTGACTTTTTTTGCGTGTCTTTAGTTCAATCAAACACCAGGACAGGCCGCACTGCAAAGGGCTACCCCCGCACTTTATGGTGTCACAGTGAAGCTCCCATGTTTCAAAGGCGTGGAGGCTCCTCCGTAGCCGGAGTGCGGAGACTGAAGGAACGCGGGAAGCCAACCACGCAGGTATGCATACGTAATCTTTGTATCAATTATGTCGTGCTAATATCCTCACAGCTCATTTTTGTAGCACCGCTTTGAAGGCGCGCGAATTTCGTGGTTCGGTGTGCGACTGCAGAAAAGACCTCGCATTGTCTATGTAATGTATCTTCCATCTTCCTTTCCTTTCTTTGATTACCAACGTGTTTCCTCGTTTAGGATAATCTCCGTAGCTGCCCACTTGGCGCTTCCTTTGGTGGTACCATCTTGCCAAGCACTGGGAAGGTTATCGGGCAGGGTATGGGATCCTCGGGAGATGTTCGCCAAAACTTTCACCGATGCTTCTGCAGCACCATCTTCTCGGTCCTGCATATACGGGATCATTGCATCAACCGTCAGCGGGAGAACCTGGTGAAGATTGGTATGCTTCCCAATGAGCCAAGACAGTGAAGGCTGCGAATTCTTCTCAAAGCCAAGGACACGTCGGGAGCGTGGATACGTCGAGGTTTTTCCCCTGTTTGTGGTGCCTTCTGAGCGGACGCCGAGGGTTTCCTGTATAAACACAGCCTCAAGTTCGTAGAGCTTGGCGTATTGACTGCATTCGTCTTCTAATGTTGTCCTCGTTCAGTTTGCCCACGCTGCTACACATCGAGAGCAGTGCCGTCCCTATGCCACACCGGAGAAACCTGTCTCGACGTTCTTCGACGCTGCGAAGTCTGGGGAGCGTCTCTTGGTGGCGGGGGTCATGTCGGACCAAACCACTAGATCGTCAAGAGCCTAACGAGGACAGACTCGGAGCAAGCTCGCTCATTGCCGATAATGACGACCCCTTCCAACATTCAATCGAGGTAATCGAGGCCTCCTTGAAACTGTACCACCGGCATTGACGCCGCTCTTAATCAAGCAGCCCTCCTCGCGATGATTGTGAGTATCCCGGTTAGGGCATCGATGGTTCGGGCCACGAGGTCGTACGGGGACCGTCGTGGAATGTCCTATGACTTCTTTGCATCCCATCACTAGGCCCGGTCTCCCCGCCGCTGATATTAAAATGCCGGGATATGACCATCGAATGAAACCGCACTCGTCCTCGGCGCATGGGCAGCCCAGTGCCTCTCCCAGTGTTCTTCATCTATTCGCTTTTGATCTTCCTGGTCAGAGCTTTCCCCTCCCCCAGGCAAAGCAATGTGCGTTTCCTCAGCAGACGAACTTCATGCCACTGACATATTCTTAACAGGATCTTGTTGGATATTTCTTTGTCCACTTTTACGATCGGGAGGCATCCATATTCGCACACCTCAGCAACGGAAACAACCCGCTCTCCTACCAAACTCTCAATAGCGACAACGCCATCCTCGTCCCAACTGGTGGAACCGGTGGCGTTCGGGACCCCTTCCTCGTTAGCAGTCTTGATAGAACCAAATTTTGGATCATTGGTACAGACCTGCTCATTGATGATACGAACTGGGATGCCGCTACTCGAACAGGTAGCCGAAGTTTGTATGTGTGGGAGAGTGACGATCTCGTAAACTGGAGTCGCGATTGGCTTGCAGAGGTTGTTGGTGAGACGGCTGGGATGGCTTGGGCTCCCGAGGCCATCTGGGACGCAGATGCAGGGCAATATCTCATTTATTGGTCGTCGAGATTCTATGATGCAGACGATTCTGCTGTACGTCCTGGTATTTCCCCCTCCAGTTCGCATCCTAATGTATATATACAGCACACTGGAACAGCTACGGAAGACCGTATCGTATCCGCCTACACCTCCGACTTCCGGACGTTCACCGAAGCGACGGATTACATCGTCATACCCGGAACTCCCGTTATTGATCTCACGATCCTCCCTCTCACCGACGGGGAATACCTTCGGTTCATCAAGAACAAGACTGACCTTCGCGTTTGGAGCGAGCGTTCTAGTGAAGGGCTCTTTGGAACCTGGACGAAGATCGGAGATGGGTATGTTAACCCATACGTGACTGAGGGGCCTCTCGCCTTCCATGATAATGAGGTCGAGGGCCGTATTCACCTGTGGCTAGATGAGTATGGTAGTGATGCCCGATTTTATGTAGGTCTTCTCTCAGGTGTCGTCGAGATGGCTGTAACTGACGTGTGCAATCATCTAGGGCTACGTACCGCAGTATACCGACGATGGAGGTGCGACTTGGGTGAACGGGGATAGAACCAATTTCCCTTCTTTGACGAAGCATGGTGTGGTCGTGCCGGTGAACCAGACGCAGTATGATGCCGTCGAGGCTAAATGGGCATAGAGCTTTACGTGTCAGATCCAACTAGCCATTTCGTGATTAACAGTGCGGATTCTCCTTAGACCGGTTTACGATGCTCTTGCCTAAACTTTGGTTCACTGGTGTTAAAGAGAATTGGTGGACGGTTGTCTCAATGCCGGATGGCAATATGACTCAGATACTACCATTGATGTAAAGCTAACACAGTTTTGTCGGCGCTAGAGCCCTTTCTCCCGTGTTTTGGTGTTGGCTGAGTTCAAGATGAGCTTTGTTAAGCCATTCTAGATCAGCAGTAGTCTGCGATCTACACGACGGTTCGACTCCGCTCAATGGTATTTGAGAATATTGCTTTGAACGTTTTGGGGGCATATTGTCGATGTAGGTTACAAAATTTGGTCCACGAATCGCAAAGCGCGTAAAAGAATGGCTTCTGCGATCAATGAATCATTAATCATTGGTCGCTCTGTTTGGTCTTGGTTTTTCTTCGTGACATTTTACCAGTTTATGTTACTATTAGATGCCGCCAATCCGTCTCAAGATGATCGGGTACAGGTCTGTCTTTATAAATCTTGTTCAAGGCGAAGCTCCTATTGTGTCTTTCCTTCCATCACCCAGCTACGTCTTCCTCACAATGGCAGTAAGTCGAGACGATGATCTCACCTACATTGTGCTCACATTCATCCAAAGACCCAGCTAGACATGGATTTTTCCGTCCCGAACCCCCATCTGTACACAGGCCCATCTGACCGACTGCCTCGAAACTGGTACAACGATTGGAAGAAATTTTCGTCTAGGGAGCGTTTATTCCCCCTCCTCAATGGCCGAATTGGTGCGAGCGTCGACATTGAACTTCTCCATCATATCTCCGGTGAAATCTACCTTATTATGTTCCACGGTCGGTCGGACGAAACTGTCATCAGGATCGGCACCCGGTATTTCATGTACAACTTTCGAAACGGATATCCTCCTAGAATTCATTCATACGTATCCCACGCTGGATGCCTTTCTGGATTTGGCGAGGCAATGGGGGAGCATGGCTTCTGAGACATATACCGGGCTGACCCCTTTTGTGGAAAGGGAATTGGTTGGGACGCCGCTGGATGATTATTACGATGGGATCAAGAGATGGAACGAAGAGGTGGAGAATGCTAGAGCGGCACAGGCCTTGATGAGTTCTCGGCAGTTATGTTACCTGTAAGCAATCAATCGAAAGTTACTTTACGAAATAGGTTCGCTTGTTTTCTGCCTCTGTGATTTTTCATGGCATGCTTGTATCCTGGTAAGCCAGCTTGGACTTGTCATATTGTTAACGGGATATTGTTGAACGCAGGCACCTCTAGATTCACCGTCCCCGCCCGCTTAGGACTGTAGATATAAAGTGTTTCAAGTTTGATTTTCCGTATACACTTACGTTTCCTGTCTTTTCATCACGAGTGACGCGTATTTTTTCCTTGTTATCCCCCTCGCAGAACGTGTCAACTATCTATACTACGTGGTAGTACATTAAAATGCCCGTCGTAGTTGCAGTCTTCAGGTTATTGAAGATTGATCGAGGACGGTGTTGAAGACTAAGATGAAGTACAGACAACATACACGATCTACGCCAAGGCATGCAACGCCGCTCTCCATTCAATGGTCAACTCGTCCAAGTCTCTCCCCTCCGGTGCATAATCCAGAACCTCAAATGGGGTCACCGAGTTGATCTGCGCATCCCCTCCTTCCCACAAGCTCGCCTTTGCCATAAAAGCCTCAAGCGTTGGATAGTGTTCCGTAAGTTTGACGAGAATCTCTGCATCGACGTTAAAGAAGTAATACTGAGTAAGTTCTTCACTGGTTCTCATGACGGTTAAGAAAGTCCCAATTTTGTACATGACGAAGAAGACTTCGCCACGAACATCATGATTCATATAGTCCTTCGAGGATAATATTGGACTGAATATGCCCGTTGACACAAGGATAAAGGAAGGAGCGACCGTAGAATTTGTGCCAGTTGCAACTCCAACCAAATGGCAGATTAAACTCGGTGTTGGTATTCAAGCGGCTGTTTTTGACGGTGAAATAGATTTTATTTTCAGTCTTTCAATATAGACGTAAGTGATGGATAGACCAAGTCTGAGTGTATACTTACGATCATTGTGGTAAGGACTGATTGTAATTTGTGATGGACATGCAAAGGATTACGATACTTACGCACAGCCACCGACGTGACGCGTCTGTTTGCATGTGTTGATGATCAACCCTTCTTTCCTACCACCATGACGGCAGCCAGGCTTGACGTTTCTTATTTCGCTTATATACCGCACGATTTTCCCCCTTCCGCAACTGCTCGGATATCTTAGAATGATCCTCGGTGTCGAGAAGAGGAAATGGACGATCGAAAAAATTCACCCATTCTAGGGCTTGGCAGCGCCGTACGTATCAGGGCTGGTTCGCATGGGCTTGATACTGACCAACCTTTATTCGTCGTAGTCGAACTTCAGTATACAAAATAGAACACATGCCTCTTGCTGATAATTTCGAGAGACGACGAGGATCCAAGAGGTATCTGGATCGATACGGAGGTAATCTGGGCGGTACGCCATGGGGACATGTAGCATTCGGACCTTGGCTGATCTCCCTACAGTTGTTTTCCTCTCCCTTCGAAAAGTCTAACGCCGACCCGATGTTAGCAGATCATTAGCCTCTGTCCGTTAAGGACGAACAGGAAGTGGGTTGCAAAAAGATGTCGTTACGGCACGGTTGGATATATTAGGTATTGGCATCATGTTATTTTCCTTCAGAGCTAGCGCTGAAGCACTGATCTTTTACGCTTCTAGCCGCCTCTCCAATTTCAACCGTCACTGTCTGCCTGGAGCCGAGCGTTAAGGTAAAACTCGCAGTGGTATACGTGTAGTGTGCATACAAATATGAGACTGCACTTCAAATTCTCGAACAAAAGTCACCACCCATTCATCTTCGCAACCAACGACGGGATAGACAATGTACAACGCTTCGGTATGTGATGTACTTCCATTTTCGGCTCCATATCTGATTCTTTTCGTTTAGGCTTCCCGCTTTGATATGTTTCATGCGAGAAAACAGTGGTGACGGCACATCGGAATAAGGCCCAGTTCAGATTTTCCGTACGTCGTCCTTCGAGTAATCTTTCTGCTGCACATTGACTTTTTTTGTGTGTCTTTAGTTCAATCAAGCACCAGGAAAGGCCGCACTGCAAAGGGCTACCCCCGCACTTTATGGTGTCACAGTGGAGTCCCCATGTTTCGAAGGCGCGGAGATTCTTCCGCAGCTGGAGTGCGGAGACACTGAAGGAACGCGGGAAGCCAACCACGCAGGTATGCATACGTAATCTTTGTATCAATTATGTCGTACTAATATCCTCACAGCTCATTTTTGTAGCACCGCTTTGAAGGCGCGCGAATTTCGTGGTTCGGTGTACGGCTGCAGAAAAGACCTCGCATTGTCTATGTAATGTATCTTCCATCTTCCTTTCCTTTCTTTGATTACCAACGTGTTTCCTCGTTTAGGATAATCTCCGTAGTTGCCCACTTGGCGCTTCCTTTGGTGGTACCATCTTGCCAAGCACTGGGAAGGTTATCGGGCAGGGTATGGGATCCTCGGGAGATGTTCGCCAAAACTTTCACCGATGCTTCTGCAGCACCATCTTCTCGGTCCTGTATATACGGGATCATTGCATCAACCGTCAGCGGGAGAACATGGTGAAGATTGGTATGCTTCCCAATGAGCCAAGACAGTGAAGGCCGCGAAATCTTCTTCTCAAGGCCAAGAACACGTCAGGAGCGTGGATACGTCGAGGTTTTTCCCCTGTTTGTGGTGCCTTCTGAGCGGACGCCGAGGGTTTCCTGTATACACACGGCTTCAAGTTCGTAGAGCTTGGCATATTGACTGCATTGGTCTCTTAATGTTGTCCTCCTTGTTCAGGTTACCCTCGCTGCTACACATCCAGAGCAGTACCGGCCGTATGCCACAGCTGAGAAACCTGTCCTGACGTTCTTCTACGGCGAAGTCCGGGGAGCCCCTCTGGCAGGAGTCATGTCGGACCAAACTACTGGATCGTCAAGAGCTTAACGAGGACAGCAAGCTCGCTCATTGCCGATAATGACGACCCCTTCCAACATTCAATCGAGGCAATCGAGGCCTCCTTGAAACTGTACCGCCGGCATTGACGCCGCTCTTAAATAAGCAGCCCTGCTCGCGATGATTGTGAGTATCCCGGGTTTCGCCTTTATTAAATGTTGATGCGTATTGCCGTAGACGTTGCTGGGTCTGCATTTCCTACAACCGTTCATCATCCCAACATGATTCCCTCCTACATGCCCCTCAGAATAACCGTGGTCGACTGAACTGCCAAGGATTCCCAACCATGAACCAGCTCCGCATGTTCCTCGGAATCCACTTTGGCAGTCTGCGGAGAAGTTTTCTTCGTCGTCGTATATCATCGCCTGTCCGTGGGAGTTATCAGATACGGCACTCGCTGAAAACGAGGTGTATTCCCCATTGGATACCTGTTAGATGCCGTGAAGGATTGATTGGGTCTGGTCAATCAGGCATATACGCAGGCGCTGAGATCGCTTATGGGAAGGAAAGCGGAAGTTGAGCGCTCACTTGAGCGACCACGCGCGCATATGAATCGGCACGTTAACAGGTTTGCGGACGTCCTGAGAAGGCGACGGGGATGGTTTGGCCGCCGAAGCCATTTAGGACTCAGTCTGTCCAATACCCCGTTTATAGGCTGTCGACGTTCTACAACGCCACTGATATTGGTTCTCTACTGCAGAAACAAGTATAGCCATCTACGACATCGCTTCCTCCTCGAGATCCCACGCAAGTTCCGACTCCCTGACCGGAACTGGCCCTGCCCTTAGCTCTGCAGCCACGAATGGGGTCACCGAATATATCTGGTCATCTCCTTTAATCCAAAGCTTCGCCCGCTCCATAAATGACTCCAGCGTCGGATATTTTTCCGTGAACTTGTAAAGCTTGTCCGTATCAAAGTTGAACAAGTAGTACTGCGTGTTGTCGCCGCCGCATCGAATAACGGTCATATACGTCCGGACCTTGTACATGACGAAGAAGACCTCGCCACCAATGCTGTAGCATCCTTCCAATACCGCATTTTTCCTAATGCGCCCGTTGATGCAGGGGGCTAGTATAAAATCACTACCGTCGAATCTGGCCCAGTCGCAGCTCCACCCGAGTGGGATATTGGAGCGATCTGTGTTCAAGCGGTGGTTTGGTTTGGTGAAATTGATTGTCAGTTCGGTCTGAAGTCGGGATAAATGTGAGCGATGTGGATGAAACGAAGTTGTGGCTCACAGTCATTGGGCTGGTGGCAAGTCTAAAACCTGACAAAGGTCGGAGCTTCAATATCGTCCATGTCCGTCGGTCAGGCCAATGAGTGGGCGGGTCAAGAAATTAAATTGAGGCTGTAACTTGGTCACCAATGACACTTCGATGACGTAGGATGCTTCCGGCGGTGGCCTACTTTGATTTATTTTTTCATCTGATTATTTTCATTTAGACTTTCTTCAGGTTATCCAGGCTGCTACACGTCTGGAGCTGCGCCACTGAGAGGCTTTCCCGATGTACTCCTACATCAAGAAGTCCAGGGAATACCCCCTGATGAAAGGACTCATATCGAACCAAACTATTAGATCATGAAGAACCCAACGAAAACAGCACATGCGCATTCACCGGTACAACCAATAAAGACAACTCCTTCTAAATCCATTCTAGGCCCCTTGAAACTGAGCCACCGATATTGACGCAGCTGTTAATCAAGCAGGCTTCCTGTGGCGAATGTGAGGATCCGGGTTGTTTTACATATATTAAACGCTGACGTGAGGAGCCGTAGGCGAAGCTGCCTCTGCACTTCTACCGGTATGATCACCGTGCATTCATCGACATCCCTCAATGGGAAGATCTACCAGGCACGCTGCAAAGGGCGCAGCTCCTCGTTTCCTACCATAAACGGGTTCGTTCCAACCGTCTTCATCATAAACTGCCTTCGGATATCTTTTCTTCCCCGCGTATCATCGCATTACCGAATCATACCCGGCATCGGCTAAAGACACGACACCGAGAATTCACCGAGACGTATTCTTCATTGGATGCCTTTGAGACGCCGTAAAGGATTGGAGTCCGGTCATTCAGGCCTATATGAATCACTACTGAGATCGTTTATGGAAACGGAAGCAGAAGTTATGTCGGATAATTTTTGCTAGTTGTGTGTAGCCAGCCGTTGTCAAATCTTCAGCTACCATTGCATCACTACCAAAGTTCCTCGATATTGACCTTGACCTCGTTCTGGTCTTCGTCTCTTCCCCCCTCCTCGATCTCGTAGCCTACATGCTACAAACCTTTCTTGGTATCGACGAAGAAATCCTCTTTCGGCGCCACAAGCATGGCACTTGGCCCGTTTCTGATTGACTGTTTGGACAAGGAGTCATTAATGGAGGTGAACACGATCATGAACTCCTACAGCGACCTGTTGATGCTGCAGGGCAGGTGGTGTACGCGCTCTTGGGTTCGGCGTTGCCGGATGCCCGTCCCATGCGGCACTTCCCGTCTAATGAAATGTCGTCGAGAAAGAGATAACGAGGTCGTGACATGCCGACGGTGGATAGAGCGGACTGTTTTGACATACAATAATGCGATGATGACTGCGAGAACATTTTTCTCGACGTGTATCGCTTCAAGCAGAGATCCGGTGAGACCTTGAGTGCACGCTCGATGACAGATGATGTAGACCTTACCCCCTAGATGCTGCCGATGACCAGAGACACAATTTCTCCCGATATTCAGATCGGGATTGTCTCGAGTGGGACCGCCCTTGCATTTACAGTCAAGTCTACCGTACCGCTCGGTTGGAGACGCACAAAAAAGAATGGTATTGCCAATAGACGTCCTAAAGCATGGAGAATTTTCAGCTACCACTCCGTCACGAATGAACTCTACGGCTCTCTAAGCTCAATCTCGTCTTTGTCCCCGTCTCCACTTTCATACTCATTGTAGCCCATAAGCCTATACCATTCCGCTTCCTTCTTTTCATGGAGCGAGTGACGAAACACGCGCTCCTTTTTCTCTTCCACAAGTGTTGGTGGCAAAGTACCTGGGACCCATAGCTTAATCGTGTTGTTGGATAAGAAGTCATCGATTGAAGTGAACTCCATCGATTTTTGCGAAGATAAATTTCGAGCTGAGGTACATTATCCGGCTGTGGTATTTTTGAGCAAGATATAAATTTAGGTGATAATCCAGCTAGCTTTAGATTCTTCAGATGATCGATTCCTGCAGGCAACACTGGTAAATGACTACATGCATCATACCGTTAGGACATCGCCTCTTCCTCGAGGTCCCACGCATCTTCCAGCTCTTTGGGTGGAACTGGCCCTGGCTTCATGTCCGCCGCCGCAAAAGGGGTCACCGAATAGATCTGCTCGTCCCCATTAATCCAAAGCCTCGCCCGTTCCATGAAAGCCTCAAGCGTCGGATACCTCTCCGTGAACTTGTAAAGCTTGTCCGTGTCAAGGTTGAACAGGTAGTACTGCCTCGGGTCGTCGCCGCATCGAATGATGGTCGTATATGTCCCAACCTTATACATGACGAAGAAGATATCGCCATAAATGCTATAATATCCTTCCAGTATGGCATTTTCTCTGATGCGACCGTTGATACAGGGTGCTAGAAGGTCGCAGCCATCAAATCTGCCCCAGTCGCAGCTCCACCCGAGTGGAATATTAGAACGGTCTGTGTTTAAGCGGTGGTTTGGTTTGGCGAAATCGATTGTCAGTTCGGTCTGAGTTCGCGATAAAAGTGAGGTATAAGACTAGCTTGTTGTCTGGCACTACACTCACAGTCATCGAGATGAAGACTTTTTTTACTACATGGAGAGCAATGTTCTGAATAAGGACTATGCAAGACCCGTGCTACCGCGCAAGACAGCCGATCATCCGGCATGTAACGGCATCTTGCGGCTTTGATGCCGCGACGGTGGCTGGCGCGGGAATTGGCTCCGAGTCAGAACAAGAAACCGAATTTTACAGTCACCTCCTCCAACTCGATCTCGTCCCCTTCTGCGCGGCGGTAGCCTCCTTCTCTCGCGGACGTAAGAGTCATCATTCTTGTCTTCAGTAGGATAATTAATGTTCACTGAATTCAAGGAAAAACAGGAAGAGAAGACTACAACCTCTAACCATATATAGTTATAAGCCTCTTCGTGAACGTCGCTTGCACGTCCAGCACCCCCATCTTGCTCATCTTTCTCAATCTACTCACTATAAAACGCTTCGGTGCCTCCAATCCTTTCTTGCCAGCTGGAGGATCCCGATATATCGCGTCTTGAACGGAGAATCTAGACGGCTGTCTAGGTTTATCGCAAGAAAGATTGACCATCAACTTGATATTTAGGTCATCCAGAGCGTCCCAAAGACTCTTCATGCCTTTGATTTTGTTTGTGTTAGGCGAAGGAGCGAAGAGGTCTATTTCCTTTAAGGTTGGGACGTCTAGTTTTGTGATCACCATCAGCCACTGCGACAAATCTTCAGAGCGTGCTTTGAACCAGACCGCCAGTTTTCTGATCCTGAGCATCCTCAAATGCAGGAGTATCGACTCAAAGCCTTCGAGTTGGGCCGCCTATTAGTACTGGTTCTAGAGAATGATGCAAAGGCTCACCGCAACTCGGGAGGTCTGTAACCTTGAGCTCTTCCAGCCCATCTTTTGTCCACTGAAGTAATTTCACAAACAGACGCCACTCCTCCTCGTTCTGCTCAACAAACTTGACCGCCAGCGAACGTAAATTCCTCAACATTTCCGGCCTCGCAAGAACACTCTGCAGAATCTTTTTGACATGCGGACGAAGCTCGATTTCCAGGAACTTCAAATTCCCGTTGAACCCGTCCACGCTCTCGCCTTTGATCCGCCCAAACAGCGTGAGCTCCTCTACCTGGGGCCCAACCCCTTCCCAGAACCCCGACATATCTACGTCGACCAGAAAGACTCTCTTCAACGCATGACAGCCCTTCAGATCCAGTTTCCCCCATTTCACCCCTCGGAAGAAGATCTCTTCAAGGTGCTTCATATGGGTGCATACCGCGGTCAGCGATGTTACCCATTTTGAGTCATTATAGACATCCAGGACTTTGACCCAGGCCCCTATCTGAGGTGTTTCTTGGAACGTGGTCCATCGTTTTGCGTTGCTGAATCTAATGATGTAGAAAAGATGAAACCTGGAGCGAGGCAAGAGGCAACGCGAAGCGAGGCAGCAGAATCGTAGAGTTCGAGCAGAGCGGTAGGTGTCCGACCATAAAGTGATGGCGTCGATTATGAGTTCGAGGATGTCTTGGGACAATTGAGGAGTTGACGCCGACTCTAGACTGCAAGAGTGGTCCATGGGAGGGATGAAAGAGGGGTAAAGGGAAGAAACGGTGGCTTATAACTTCTGAGCCATGATTATATAAGGAAGGTGAGACTTTAGGCCTTTAGATTTCAGGAAATTCCCGTACTCGGATTTCTAGTCCTCGCGAATCGCGGCTAGGAAATACAACCACATCGAAAACGACTATAGAAACGGAAACAAAATCAAGATAGCATTGAGCTACCAACAGGCACGAACATGAGACCGTCGTGTTGACATAGCTAATTTGTTGTGGAGCAGAATTGGGCTCTGTCGCAAGAGTAAGTAGGATCCCTCTATTTATGTTTTGATGAGCCTACAGAGCTAATTCAAACGTATCAAGAGTTACTCAAGTACCAGACTCCGGTCCAAGCCGACGAAGAATAGTTACAGGCTATTGCCTCAAGAACCTGAGGAAAGAAGCTTGCTGTTCGGCAAAGGAACAGATGCGCGTTAGTAACATTCTCGGTTCCTTGGAAATCGGACGGCGCTACATTAATCGTTACAAGGCACATGAAGTGTATTCTGGAGTGGCGAAGTTAGTGTCACAATGAACGCCGTGATTTATACATTCTAAATACTCACGATGTTTACAGCATATGAGACTCATCATGGGGAAAATGTGGACGCTTGATGCAAGTTCCGTTGAAGTCAGTTCAACGCTTATGAGAGCATCCAAGAATTGAGCACCAATGTACTTGCCCCTCGAGCTTTTCATTTTCACCTCCCTTTCACAGTATATAGTAACGGGTTCCGCGAGTTTCAAATAAAGCCGGTTTACCAGGCTACTTTCACAGGAGGATGGTCCGGACGGATCTCGGAACTGCGGCGCGGTCCCCGAAATCGAACCACCGCCTCACCTTCATCGCCGGCACGTCATCTCACAGTTAGGCACCCAGATCTGGATTTGCAACATCAAGCACTCACCCACTCGCAGCCAGTCACCACTGAACGAGTAGGAAAATGGAATCGTAGCCATCAATCTTATGCACACTTCCCTGCCCGTTCCGGAAGTTTGACCATACCTTCAATGTTGGCTCTTCCTACCACTACACGCATGTCAGTGCCGTAATGTTGGGTTGATATTGTCAGGCTCCTGTTCATTCCGCATATACATGTCAGAGATTGCTGCCCGCAGATGGATAAATAGCGGTGGTGTACTGTATGTCTCCCACCTCAACACAGTCCCCCCTTACCAATATCCACCAAACGGCGTATCGATGCCCCTTCTTACCCCGAAGGAAAGACTAGAAACTGTCGAACTGGGTGTCTGGAAGGTCTCTTTCCTCAAAAGCACACCTTTCAATGTTCGAGAGCAAATTTCGGACTTGGGATCTGCGTTTCCCTACTTTCACCGTTTGGCCGTCGAAGTGTACACCCTCGAGCCCGTATTGGCGATCCTGTTTGTGTTGAACAAGCTGTGGAAGGCCGTCGAGGGCGCTTTGCTGCTTTACCTCTCCAGCCGAATTCTACGGATCGTAGGGACTTTCTCGTATCCTTTTCATCTGCTTACAAGCTTTCTGCGTATAGATCGAAATAGGTCTCATACAAGGCGCGCCAGACACAGGAGCTATCCTGAATGCGGTGGCAGCGCGTATGGCCTGCGTTGTACTTGCAGCAATATTACAGTGGGCCAGGTTAGTTTCTTATTTTTCTTGACATCTGGCAAGTGCTCTAATTATTCCAGCGAACAAGTAATCCCGATTCTGAAGACCCGGATTATGACTCACTTTGAGCTGTATTTAATGCAAGGTATGTATTCGCGATAGTCTCTTTCAGTAGCTAACATGCGCCTTACGCACTTTTAGCCCAATTAAGAATAGACGTCCCCACTTCGCAAGGTATATTCTATTCGTGCGTCGCGTATCAGTTTCATTGATTCCCTCTTAGAGCCGCGCAGCAAATTCAGAGCGTCTTCATATAATGCATGGTCTTCATTTGAGGGAATCGTCGGCTTTGTGACGGATGTAATGAAAGCTTTGAGCCAGCTCACCCTCATCCTGCAAGCTTCCAAGTCTACAGGTTCATCTCTGTTCACTGTTTTGTGTCTCATGAAACCGGTATTCCTCGCTCTCTCGAGCCGTTCACTATGGGACACTCGTACGTTGCCCCTGTCTCCCTTATCATATGGGCTGATATTTTCTACTAGCGCACATTGTTTATACGGATAATGAAAATCGAAAGCGTATGAAGGCATTCAACGTCATGGCTTCCCCGGGTTATAGATCAGAGGTTCTTGCAGGAGACTTGATCGGCTACATCATTAACGGTAATTAATCTCATCAAGCTGTCTCCGATACTCTCAAGAATGATGTTTTACAACAGAATATAAGAAGGCCGCTGCGCTGCTCCGCGGCCTCTCAGATGACTGGGCTCCCAATCAATATATGAACAGGAAGTCTCCAATGTGGCAAGTTGCTAGTGATTTGATGGGCGACATACCAATGGTATGTCCGGTATAACTACTCACGTTCTGGTGCTCAAGCTTCTTTCATTAATTTCCAGGCCTATTGCGCAATTGTGTTCATCCTCCACCCAGAGAAACTATCGCTATCCTCCATTGCCATACTTCAACAATCCTCGCAGATCCTCGAATGGACGCTCCAGCTCCTTATAGTGAACGTCAACTCCTTCCGGAAACAGTACCAAGAGATCAAGAACATATACGATGCCTCCAAAGTCGCGACCAAACTCCAAGATGGCAATGTATCATATCCTAGGACTGGCAAAGAGAAACTCAAGGGCATGTCATTCGAACTGCGGGACGTCTCCTTCACTTACCCAGGCAGCCAAAATACTAAACCAACCCTGTCCAACATCAACCTATCCATTAAATCCGGCCAACTCGTTGTCATCGTCGGTGCCAACGGAAGTGGGAAAACTACCATCTTGAAACTGCTCTCGCGGTTATATGATCCTTCTTCCTCGCCAGACTCGATTCTTGTTGATGGGATTCCAATCTCGCGGTACCGTATGGCAGATTTGCGGCGGGCGACGGCGATGTTGACGCAGGATCACTCGCTCTTCCCGCTCTCGTTGGGAGAGAACATCGGGTTGGGATACGCGGAGAGGGCGTGGGACACGGGGATGATAGACCGAGCTGCGGAGATGGGTGGGGCGACGCATTGTTTGGGGAAGCTGGAGAAGGGGAAGAAGACTAGGCTGGAGACGGGCAACGAGGCATACGGATACAATGTACCCGACGAACCGTCCCATCCTTTGCAGGTGGAGTTGGAGAAGATGCAAAAGAACATCTCCCTGTCTGGTGGAGAGATGCAGAGAATTGTCGCGTGAGTTTTCTCCCTTTTGTGATAATTTTGACATTACTCTTATCGAATATTTAGGGCGAGGACGTTCATGCGTTTTGAATCGGGATCTGTAAAGCTGGTCGCGGTTGACGAACCGAGTTCGGCGTTGGATGCTGAAGGTGAGGCGTCTCTGTTTAGGAACCTTATCCAAGTTCGGCAAGGGAAGACTATGATCTTTGTTACGCATCGGTTCGGGTATTTGACCAAGCATGCTGATCTCGTTGTGTAAGTCTTTTGGTTGCACGCAAATTTTAGTGACTGAAGCCTTTGTAGGTGCATGAAAGACGGTACGATAGCCGAGGCTGGTACTCATGCAGAGCTCATCGAAAGAGACGGAGAGTACGCCAAACTGTACAATATACAAGCTAGCGCATTTGTGGATAGCACATAACGTGCAAGGACATCGGCATATATTTGTATTTAAATATCTATATTTACGGTGCTCGAAGGTGTAAGGCGGAAATATTATATTTACACAGACACAAACATGTATGTATCTTCGTCGTATTTCTTCAGCACATTATCGGCAAAGTCTGTGCTCACAATCAGCTCATGCATGCTCTCCGTCGGGTTTCTACACCTGTATCCCCCGACCACCTCTTGAATCCGCTCGCACGTGCGGTCATAAAACTGTGCTACCCGTGGTTGTGTATTCTCTTCATCGCCTCTCGCAGACGAGAAGTGCAGGTATTGAAGCAGGGGCCAAGAAGACAACAAATCAAGAGTCCGTGTCTTAAGAGAACGTGTTTAGCGCCCGAGTCGTGTACAAGATGCGAAACATTACATACGATAACATTATCAGGACCTTCAACGTTTGCATGAGTTGAATCGAGGGCCAATCGTAAAGTAGCCAATTTACTGCACTGCACCAAAGCAGCGAGATGATTCTCCTCCAAACACCATGCACCAGCATAATATGGCTGGATGTACAGTGCTGTGAGTGTCTGCCCATGTCCCGGTAGGATGGCATAATAAAGATCGTCAGCACAGCGCCTTTCCTTCTCATGGTCTGCTTCCTCGACGTCAATGCTGATTTGTAGTAGCTGGATCCCCGAGTAAGACTTAAGGTAGTCGAGAAGAGACCTCGTTCTCCACGAAACGGATATTGATACGAGTTTTATGCCTTCTGTACGAGCGAGTTCCCAGAATTGGCTTGGGACCTCCATATCCAACGTGAGATGAGACAATGAGCGTAGATGTCGATACATGTTAGGGAGCAAGGAAGTTGTCATGACGAGCCCGCTGAGGAAAAGTCTTGTTAACGGGAGCTCGACTTCGAGAGGTACACGGGAAAGGAGCATCTCGACGGATGGGTGTGAAGGAGATATCTTATCTCGACTCGTCACCGATAAATACATCAGATTGGGACAGTTTCCCACTATATGGGGGCAAAAGTCCATGACCCGAAATCCGCTAAATGCGAACGTGGTGAGATTTCGAAAGGCAGAAAAGGCTGTATTATGTGAGCAATCGGGATGCAACTGGATGCTCACGTCCGTCAAATTAGGGCAAGCCGTGAATTTCTTCATGATTAAATCGATAGCGCTTCTTCTAACCGATCCTTGCGACCATCCGATCCAACTGCGACGCGTTAGCGAGTTTTTTCGACTACTAATGGCGCACCACGTACTCGAGAGATCTCAAGTCGATTAATCTTGGGATAGCCCCGATGATAAGCTTCTCGATAGCTTGAATTTTCCGTGCGCGTTTGCGCGCCATGCGGTGCCATACACGTTGATATTTGAGGTGGGGAGGATCAAATGGTGATACGAATCGCAGGGTTTGGATGTATTTCCCCACGTCAGTTTTCCCGGACGCGAGAGCTCGGAGCAATGAAATAGAGGAGTAGTATCGATTGTCCTTGTGGAGACATATCTCAATAGTCTCAAAGACAAAAGGTGTAGCGACATCTCGGAAGTATTTGCATGTGCCTCGAAGGGTTATTAGGTCGTCGTGATCGAGCTATGAAGAAGTGAGAATCAGCTCCTTCCAGTGGTACGAACAGTCTTACCTCGAACACGATGCCTTCTAGTATCTCAGGCGGAACCACAGAGAACATGGGAGTTCGAAGAGAAATGCCGACAAGTTCTGGTTCCTCGGGACCGGATTATGCAATTTGTTCCGTTACCTTGGGCCTCCTTGGGCTGCCCGGATGTACCGATCACAGACTGGACCCTCGTTCCTGTTCGATTGAATGATGGAACTAGCCGCATTTGACCTGATGGCCTTAACGAATTTGCCGGCCAAGCGGGCCTGGCCATCATTGACAGTTTGACATAATGAGCAAATAATGAGGACATGTAACAGGAGGGGAAAGAACGTCAATTGTCATCTCGAACTTCAAAGAACTGAAAAATGTGGTTACTGACAGGAGACCTTTGTAACAAGGAAGACAACACCAAAGATTGGAAGTAGCAAAAGGCTATATGGTTATCTTATGAAATCCAAATGAAAGCCCATGTGGCCCCATGAGCGACCTCAGCTATAACGGCACAACCTCAACTTTAGCTGCCATATCATTCTAAAACGTCGACCTGACCCGACGTCTTAATGCCGACGTTGATCTTGCGGGCGCTTGCCATAGCCGGCCACGCAGAATTGAACACATCCTCCAATTCTTCCAACGTACGTCCACGCTGAGAAGGCGGGATTAGTGAGTCTACGTTCAAAGAAAATACCGATACGTCGCTCACGGTCTCCACACAGAATAAAAACCACAAAACGGATGCAACAAGATCCCATCCGACGAACACAAAGTAATACTTCCATCCAAGACGCCCTAAACCAACACTGTTTCCAAAGGTGTTGATAAAACCGGCGACATTGGATATCAGGATATGAACTGCAAAGAGCAACGAGGTGCAGATTAGCAAGGAACTTACTGCGCTGTAAATCAGACTTACTTCCCATGCCCTTGGCACGTATGTCCTGTCGCAAAACTCTATAGATCTCGCATTAGCAGCCACAGATGGCATCGGAAAACAGGTACTTACTCTGCACAGTACAGCGCTTGCAGGGGAGTGTACGTAAAACTGTAAACGACACCGAAGAGGAAAACCATGGCGACGGAAGCGTTGGCGCCGGCCGTGTTCGCATTGTCTGATTTACCATCTGGAGAATTTCCTTAGAATTAATAGGGTAATGGGCAAGCTAGCGTCAGGCGTACATGCGGACGTTAAGGCGGCGACCATCGCTAACAACACCGCAAGCGTAAAAGCCCCGATGTATAATCGCCTGCGACGTCCAATACGGTCGGACAATGCCGCACCCTTTAATAGATGACAGCGAAACTACGCGACCGGAGAAGGGAAGGACATACACTGAAGGCGCCAAATGCCGATAAAATTGAATTCGCGAAGTTGCTGGAAAGGGAGGTTAAGCACAGGTGCAAACGGACGAGTTTAAACGTAACTCACTAGATGAGTTGCTGATGTTTTGATGTTACTCCAGCATTACTCATCAACGTAGGAAGGAAATAGGTGATCAGCTGGAAAGCCCGTTATGGTTATTCAGCAAGATGCAACACCTGGCAACTTACTCCGTTCCCTGCAAGTTGTCCGTTGACCTTGGAGAGGAATTCCGTTGAAGGTCGCAAGAGAAAAGAAGAACGACTTACACACTGAATTATGTGTCAAATAAGCGTGCATCATAGAGGATAACAGCATACCATCAGCACAAGGCAAAGCATGCGCCATCCTGGCCGTCAGCGTTATGTTAGAACCAACGCGGGAAGGAATGAATGAATGAAAGGAAGAGTCGACATACGACTATTTTTATCCTTAAAGAGACCGCTATAGTCCCAAAACGGTTCACGTTTCCTGACCTCTATGGCATCTTGAAACTCCTTCAGTTGAAGCTGAATGTTTCAAGTCAGAGAAGTAACACGATGACTAGAATAGGTCATGATCAATCGCACCTCGATAACTGGATTGGTCTTTCCATCATTGCTGTGATAGCCAACAAGAACTTCCCTCGCTTTGTCCAACCGACCTTTCTGAACATACCACCGCGGACTTTCAGGACAGAGCCAACAGCAACACATAACTATAATCTGGATGTGCCATTAGAAGCAAAATAGAACCATAGAGCAATTCGTACTGGCGGGAAAATTTGCAAGATAAGTGGAAGACGCCAAGCCCAAGTACTGTTCATCTTCTGCGTGCCAACCATAGCTCCAGTGGCCGGTATGCTGCCAATGAAGAAGCATCTGTGGAGGATATTGTAGTGCAACAGTATAGAACCACGGACGATGGCGTACGAGTTATACAAGCCACCGAGACGACCTCGCCATTGAGGAGGCGCCAATTCTGTTACCCATGTTGGCGCGGCCGTCGTAGATATAGATATTCCGAACCCGAGAATGAACTGGAAGATGCATGAGTGCAGATCTTAGAAAAAGACAATCCTTTTGCCCACCCGACCACCCAAGAAAGCACTCGCATTCTGAGCAGAGGCGATTATGGCCGCTCCAATAAGGATGAAGAAGGCGCCCTGATACCGCAGTCAGCAGGGAAACCGTAGAACGAAAAGGGCTGACAGTAAACATTCCGCCCCGTCGCCCCCACTAGAATAAAACGAGGTTAGATAAGATATCTCGGACAAGTATTACGCACAATATCACTAAGCGGACCTGCAAAAAATGCGCCGACGACATTGCCGACAATACTGATCAAGAGGATTAGTCCTTCGCGCTGGATATAAATAAAGGGTTCTTACTAAATCATGAAAACAATTCCTGTAGATACGCCAACTTGTTCGTAACCGAACTAACGCTCATCATTTCAGTGAACCATGGGTGCAAAGAGCAAGACGTACATAGTCCAAGTATTGGTCCATGGCGTTGATACCGCTCATCAGGCTTCCGTCGAATCCAGAAGATACAGCGTTCAAGAATCCCACCATTACGATGAAATAGAGCTGAATTCGTGCGGTGAGGTTACTTAGATAAGGATAGTTAAATATACCTTAAACGCCCGCTTGCTCCTTGGATCCAATAAAGTCGTCTCTACAGCTTTTGAAAATTCGGCATTGTAGGCTACGTCAACTCTGCTGATCGGAGGACTGTAGATGACAGGGGTTGCGGGGGTTCCTTTGATATCTTCGTCGTAGAGTTCGTCTACAGGCATGAAAGAAGTACTAGACCGCTCCCAACAAGGTCCGCTTGGGATTTATATTTGTTGGATTGATTGATTGATAGACACCACCAAATAACGCTAAAGTCGGACCGTTGAGAGATAAGAGAATAGTTATGCTGCTATAAAAATCACAAGCACAGTGCGGCGTTCTCACGCGTTGTGCTGGTATCTCGATCAGTGATTGCATGCGGAACGACCGCTTCAGCAGAACAGAAGAGTGACTTGTGGATCAAATAAGTATACTATACGCCGGGTCGCGACTTTTCACAGCGTAAGATAAAGTAATATAGAGAAGAGACAAATACGCACTGTTTTGTTGTACTTAGTTTCCATTCGAGTCCCGGTGTCTCTGATAAAGATAATGTCCGTCGGACAGATTTTTAGAGGCAAAATCGAAGGCAGGCTCACACTGGAAATATCAACTTCCCGAGAGAAGTTTGAAGGAAGTCATGTGCAAGTCATGGGAAGCCTTAAGGCCAAAAATGGAAATCACGTTCGGATCCCGCGGCCCGTACTACCGCCAGTACTTGTAATTGGAACCACCACTGCTCAGACACTGCTCAGTTCGTTATCTTCCCCTCACCTCGATTCTTGATAGAGAAACAAGCGGCTTGTACCATAAAAATCCTGCGACTCTCTTCAGTCCACGTATGTGTGCCGGCACTTCACTGCGGCGCCTCACGCGAGCAGAAGGACCGTCCAAGAACCATCGCGAACCTGTCACTCATGATCGGGTACGTTTTTGGTCGACCTTCCCGTGACTCAGGTTTTATGACTGTGTCTTGTGAATGCTCTTTTGGCTTTTACCAGACTTGCCTTCGTCCTACAAGGGATTGAAGCTTGAAGTCCTCCCCGACTGTTCTGCATCTATAACAGCCAGAACGGCAAAAGTCAACCAACATCGAGGAAGAAATAAATAAATAACATGGTCTTCAAGTTGACGACTGCTATTTTAGCCGTTGTTTGCTGCGTGAAGGCATGCTCCAACCTCGACAAGGACATATTCCTTGACGATCTTGTCAACAAGATGACTATTCCCGAGCTCGTTCTGCAGCTTCATCTCATGTTCGCCGATAATGTTGTTGGTCCAAGGTCAGAAAATGAGCTATACGGTATGATTATCATGTTTACAGTTTATTCCTTACTTCTAATACCCCCCGTCAGATTTTGCTATGCAATCAGCACCCACAGCTAGTATTGGTGTTATTCACGACTGGTATCCCACCGATCGGACTTACTATAACACGCTCCAGAAGTTCAATCGCGACAAGAGTCGCCTCGGAGTCCCTTTTATGCAGTTGGGAGAATGTGTCCATGGTGTGGGATCGTTCAAGCAGTCGATGTTTCCTCAAGCAATAGGAATGGGCGCTAGCTTCGATCGAGAGATGGTGTATCAGGTTGGCAGGGCCATCGGTGAAGAGGCTCGAGCTATAGGTATCCATGCATGTCTGGCTCCCGTACTTGATTTGGGAAAAGAACCGAGGTGGGGACGAGTGCAGGGTATGTTGTGCCTCTAAATGTCCTGTATATATAGAGCTGACTGCCTGTTAATAGAGGCTTGGGGAGAAGACTTTGTTCTCACATCTCATATGGGCGTCGCGTTCGCGTCTGGTCTGTCAAAGAATGGATCATGGGGCGATCCTGACGCTGTAGTTCCTGTTATGAAGGTATGAATGTGTACACTTCGTCGTACAAGCAACGAACTCGCTGCATGTGTTGATACAGCATTTCGCCGCTCACGGCAGTCCGCATGGCGGAATCAATGCCGCCTCTTTTATGGGTCATGGACTGCGCCAAGTCATGATGGAGATGCTCGTACCTTTCAAGGCTGCTTTCGAGCTCGGAGGCGCCAGAGGTGTAATGATGTAGGCGCTTACTTATGGTACAATCCTCTAGCAGTGGCACTGAATTAACCATAGGGCATACCACGAATTG
Organism: Armillaria borealis; assembly: GCA_030435635.1. Taxonomy (NCBI): domain Eukaryota; kingdom Fungi; phylum Basidiomycota; class Agaricomycetes; order Agaricales; family Physalacriaceae; genus Armillaria; species Armillaria borealis. The sequence continues at coordinate 99,151 of JAUEPT010000059.1, read as the reverse complement.
GATGAGATACCCGCTCATGTACATCCATTACTATATGATGCATTGGATGGGTGGGATTTCGATGGTACGCTGATGATGATATACTGCCTATTTTCGCGCATCTAATCCGCTCGACGTAGGTTTTATCATGGCTGATGACACAGGTACGAGATCCTAAATATCCAAATGATGGGCTTGCTGATTATTCAAAGGAATGAGAATGCTGAATGTGCGACATACCGTGTCAAATTCGCCGGCGGATACCATACAACAATGGTTCAACGCTGGCGGAGATCTGCAGTTCTATGACTATGATCTGCCAACATATCTTAACGTGAGTTAGCCTGGATACAGGCCTTATTTCTGTACTTACTTGAAACAGTGCACTATCGATCTGATAGCAAATGGGACTGTCGCTGAGTCCACCTTGCGGTCCCATGCTCGGAGAGTTCTCAGCGTTAAATATGACCTCGGACTCTTCAATGATCCATACATCCCCGACGGCCTCGATTATAAGAATCTAACAGTCGAACATATCCCCCTCACTCTCGATGCTGCCCGCCGTTCCATCGATCTCCTTGAGAACAAAAACTCGACGCTCCCCATCAGACCTACGGAGCAAGGTATCTCCAAGATCGCCCTCATCGGACCTTTCTCCGACATTCTCAACTACGGTGACTACTCAGGCTCATGGGGCGAGTACCCCGTCGCCAATTCGAGCACCATAAGGCAAGTGATGAAGGAGTACCTCTCTACAAATCACCCAAATGTCGGCCTCGTCTCGAGCTGGGGTGCCGATACCTGGATGTACACTGCCCAGCATGCCATCCCGGGATACCTTCTCTCCTCTAATGGTACTCCCGGCGGATTGCTCGCGACGTACTACTCCGATACCAATTTCATCGACGCAGTCTTCCAAGTACAGGAACAACCAAATCGGGACTGGGGGATATACCCTCCCCTCGGACTGCCATCAAACAATTTCAGCGTGGTTTGGGAAGGCGAGCTCGAGGTACCGGTGGATGGAAGCAATGTCGATGGTTATATCGGTATTGCAGTTTATGCGAACAATACGGGGCGGCTATACGTCGATGACGTCCTAGTCACTCAGTCTAAGCTCTCAGATACTGGGACTGTGATGGGCAACATCCAGTCACTAAGCTACGTCCAAGCGAATGCGACGAGCACTCCACCTGGGGGAGCTCCGTTTACTTGGAGAGCCGGTGTGAGACATAAACTGAGGGTCGAGTTCCAGGCATGGAATCTATGGCAAAAGGTCGAGAACGCTAATTCGATCAACGCGCAGGTGGAGCTGTTTTGGAATTTAGTGGATAGAACAGACGCTGTCGACAAGGCTGTAGACGTTGCGAGTGAAGCGGACGTGGTGGTGTTAGCGGTCGGCGCCAGTTGGAGTAGTGACGGTGAAAGTGGAGATAGGGCTACCTTAGGCTTGTCTGTTGATCAGAGTGAGTCTATTAAGCTTCAGTTATTTTTCCGTGCTGATATTGTTCAAGCCAAACTAGCTGATGCAATCTTTGCTTTGAGGAAACCTGTAGTACTTGCGCTAGAGGGCGGTCGGCCGTTTGCGATCCCAGAGTATTATAGCAAGTGCGCCGCCGCTATCAATGCTGTTGGTTTTCGTGCCATGACCTTACTTCGATTCTGACCAATTAGTACAGTTCTTCCCCGGTCAGTCGGGCGGACAGGCTATCGCGGATGTGTTGTTTGGGGAATTCAATCCCGGTGGAAGAGTGCCATTGAGCGTGCCATACGATGTGGCGCAGCTGCCTGTTTACTACAAGTGAGGATGAAGTTTGTGATTCGGTTATCTCGTCCCTAACTTTGGAGCGTAGCTACAAATTTACGGATCACGCTAGGAATTATACAGATCTGTATTCCTTTCCTACGGTATGTTTATGTCACCTGGCTGGCATGTTGATTGATGTGGCTGCAGTACTCATTCGGCTATGGCCTATCATATACAACGTTCTCTCTGCAAAATTTCAATGCCACTTCCACTGCCGGAGTGAGGACGTTTACTTCAGGTGAAACAATCACTTTTCGCGTGGAGGTGACCAACGAAGGCAATCTCGCAGGTTCATATGTCGCTCAGGTATGAAGGATACGCTGCTTGTTGCTCCCTTTGCTTACATGTTTTCGTAGGTTTATCTGTTAGTCCGAGTCTCAACCATCGTGCGCCCACAGAAACAGCTCGTTGCATTTGACAGAGTGTACCTTGATGCCGGGCAGACAAAGGTGGCGACGATGGAGCTCGAGGTAGACAGGTATCTGAGAATTGTTAATAGGAGATACGAATGGGAGCTAGAGAGGGGAGAGTATGTGTTTGCGTTGCTTGAGCACGGGGGTCTGGATGCAAACACAGGGACCAATGTAACGATGTTCTGTTTGGGGTAGCTTGAAGGAAAACATAACATTTCGTAGTGTATCACTATTTAACATTCACTAGTCGTATCCTCCGGAAGACAAAGAAGGTGGCAATTCACCGCCACAGTTGACCTCCACGTCATCTGTAAGCTCCAAGATCACTGTCGACGACGTCGTGAACACGTCCCAGTCTAGAAAGCAGGTTGATTTCTGTGGCCTGCCGTTGACAGTTACGCTCTACATTGACATTAGCGTGATTTTAAGCCTATATGATTCCAAGGATACCTTGACATAGATGCCGCTACCGAACCCTCGGCTCACGATGGTAGTTGTAGAATTTAACCAGGGGTTATGAAGTGATATCGAAGGGAAGTACGGCGAAGAGAGGAGATACTGTTTTGTAGCCGGCAACGGGTACATCCCAGCGAGGTAGAAGAAGACATAACTGCCCATCGCTCCTTTAGATATGATTTAACGACAACATCGTTGACAGCTAGATTCAAAGATACACACCAGAATCTGCCAAGCATCAATTGCATGAAGAAAGGTAAAGAAAGGCGAGCGTACCGTCATTTCCAGGTAGACCATTCTGAGATGTGTTGAAGTATTTATCAATGGTTTCTCTTACGCGACGCGCACTATGCCCAGGCTTGTCGGCATAGTGATACATATGCGGTATCTGCTGTGACGGCTCGTCTGTCGAATCAAAGTAGCCCTATCTGACGGCTTAAATGTCGTCTGATAAAATATGTAAAGTGTACTCACATTATCAAATATCCAGTCAAGTCGTTCAATGAACTTCTTACGGCCGCCTTGCAGCTCAATAAGCTTGGCTGTGTCGTGCGGGACATACTACACAAATGAGGGCGTTAAAGTATTAGAAGTCTAAACGCATACCTGAGAATAGACTATCGGAGACGACTCATAGAACCCATCGCGACGGATGGCATTCAGAAAGCATGTCGATCCAGTTGGATCGTGAATGCTGCAATGCCTTGGATCGGTGTAGTTCCACGTTCCGTTGGCAAAGCGGGGCTATTTATCCATCAGCAACATCGTAATGAACAATTCAACTTGTCTGTACCTGGAAGAATCCGGAAATATCCTCTTCGATGTCCGGAACGCTGATGTTCCCATTCCACGAGTTCATAAAATTTCTCGCTCTGGCAGTATACTGGCGAGAGATGAGCTAGATGCACGTGGAAGAAGTATAAACAAAGTCCAGACCTTTACAGCATCTTCAGCCTTGTTCAGACCCTTGGCTACCTGCGAGATGGCGAAGTCATCAAAAGCGTACTAAGGCATTCCTTGTCGGCGCGGAAAGAGAAAGGAGATACTGGATGCGAGAATTACCTCTATAGGCACGCGAAACCTGTTTGGTGTTCGCGCCACCACGATACATCGTGTCTGAAGGAATGTAACCTGAGTACAGAATCAATGAGGTAGTTTGCCCCACATGTTGGGATATACACACCGAACTCTTTCCATACGTCTGCTTGCCGGCCTTGGATGTTCCAATTTGGAGGGGTATTCTCAGCGTCTGCGAGAAGAGCATTATATAGATCTTCGTCGGAAACACCCAGCGAAGAGGTGTGATTCTGATATCTTTGGATGAGGTACATCAGTTGTTGGGCTTAGAACAAATAAACGAATGACTTGATGAAAATTCTGCTAGGATAGGGTCACCATCTAAAGGACATGAGAAACCCTTCGGCGCGATGAAAGGAGTTTATGGACATACGGCTCCCGCCTTGAACGAATCTTTGTTGGTCTTCACGTGAAATTCGAGACGAAAATGTATATGGACACGGAACGTACTGCTTTGTTCCCATTTCACGACACTCAGGAAGCCAGCCCTCGTTCTTCTGGATATCGATCATCCCCCGAACAATATCTGCAAATCTTTGGGGATCGTGGAGCGACATGAGAGGAAAGAGTGTCCGGTAGGTATCCCACTGCACAAGTAACATCAGCACGAAAACCATATAACTATATAACTACGAGGTAAGTCTGACGTTACAATAAAACGAGTCGTAATAAGGCTCGCTCGATGTCCACCCCGGATTTTCACCTGTCACTGAAAGAAGATCATCAATCGCTGTCATATAGGCAGATGAATATATAACTCACGATCCGCAGGAGTGATATGAGTCCTGTAGAGCTAGTTTGTTGTTTTTCAAGACCAAAGAAGGACAGAAGTGAAGGGAAGACGCACTGAAGAGTACAGCAGAATCGTTGTGTTGTCGGCCACGCCATCGGTATTAACCTGCACTCGACCCAGAATGTCCCGCCATTGCGCTTCGCTGTCTCGAACAACCCTCTCGAAGTCCCAATCAGAAATTTCTTCCTCCGCATTGCCACACGCCTGCTCTACAGAGAGTAATGAGATGCCAACACGTGCTAGGATGGTAGTAGGTCCCGTTTTAGAGCCTGGGAACCCGACTAAACCACCGTGCTCGTACCCCCATGCTGCCAAAAAAAAAAGTTACTGACAATGTAGAACAGAAGAAGACGATTAGTGCTCACTATAGTAGTGCTGCTGGATATCCGTCCCCCAGAGATCGGGATAGTTGATCTTGTAGGGCCCATATTCGACTGGCCCGCTGAAGTCACCCTTGAAATCGACGCATGCATATGCTTTGTAGCGGGCTATCCCAAACGAGTCGGCAAAGCTTCCGCTAGCTACATGTGTGTGTGAAACACGGTACCAAAAGGTTGACGGGAGATAGGGACGCACCTGTCATGCGACCGGTCTCCGAGTTGATGAGCATCGTTATGTCATTGGCGCTAATCTGTCCGTCGTTCGTAACATCTAGCAAGATCCTGGGCGTAGAAGAATCTTCAGGGAAGGTGTATCGATGTAAAGCGGTCCGTCGTGTCGCTGTAAGTTCAACTCTGATTGAATTAGAGAGGTTAGTAGAGAAATAGCCGGGCGAGGCATAGTCGTCGACTGAGCCTAATACCAAGCTTTGGTCAGGAAGATTGAATATCGCAAAGCGTCTTCCATACCATCAGGTAGTATATGACGCAATATTTTCCTCGAGTCAATAGTCGTGAGGCATTGCTCAAACGCCGAACAGTTGTGTATGGGAAAAAGCTTGAAGTTCGATAAAGGGACTTGCTATTAACCAAGTTGAGCGACCAGTCGTAAGAAATTGAAAGGATGTACTCCTCCGGTCCCAGACTGATGTAGCTGTGAGAAACCCGTGACATTATACCTGGGATCACCGTCGTACCCTGCGTGCTTCAGGTTGAAATAAGCTTAGGATTTGATACCTGAATATAAAATATCATACGTTTCCAGGTGAATCAGTGTCCATTCCTACTTTGACCATGCCATGGGGAACCGTCGCGCCTGTTTAATGTCTGCTTAACTCCCCAGTAGGTACGAACTTCTCTTGAAACAAACAAACCAGGAAAAGTATGTCCCCCATTGACTGTGCCGATAAACAGATTCACGTATTGAAGGGGATCAAGAGCAGCGGCGACAGCTAGGAGCCAGCTGTACAACAATAGCAGCTTCATGGGAGCACTAAAGCGAGCAGGACGTGGTCAGCTGATAGCCATACGACCCAGAGATTTCGAAGGACTTCTTTTCTGCCTTTTCAAGTCAACTCTCGCGTTCTCCTTGCCAGCCAACAGCTGATGGTTCATGTTCCGAAGAAATGCCGGTACACGGTGACCACAAAACCATTCAACCAGTGTCGAGAAAGCAAATGAAAGTGACTGTTACCGAATGCTGAACGTCAATTTCCATCTGAATTTCCCGAGCTTGACGCGAACACCCAACGAATACCACATCATCGGTCGCGGCGCGTAGGGCTGATGCCATTTGTTCTCGGTGAAAGTTCTACTATGGCCTTGGAAACGATTTGCGAGGGTGCATCTTAGCCTTTTCCTTGATTGCGATGGAACCGTATCGCGGGGTTCGCTTGATAAATGGATGTGATAGTGCAACGGTAAGCTATGAACAACCGGAACTATGAAAGGCTGCCGGAACATGCACGTGACTGTCGGGATACGGGCCGCACGCAACGCTCCCAGCGACCCATTAGTTACTTGGTAGTACTTGGCCATCTACCATTGTGGAATTACCATCCTTAGGGACGTCACGACGTGCAATACCGTTCCAGAGTTAAAATTGACGCTGTATACTTACTGGCGAAGCATGGTATGATGTATCGCTTTGTCAGAGAGTCAGACTGTGTAAGTATACTATCTCCGCGCTGAGCTATCTGGTATGGCACTGAAACTAAGAGAATCCGATATCTTTGGCCCCGAACCGGAAAAGTTGGATAGCTCACAATGCTTGTCATTCGACCAACCATTGACTTAGTCGGTCCACTGCCGGTGCAGTTACCGGGTTCGACTCCGGTGTTGGCCATTGGTTGATTGGAAGGATTTTGTTGTGGATAGCCGCATGTCCCCGCTATAGGATAACCACGTCCACTGTCAGTAATGGAGACGCCTCCGATAACATTTCTTAATGAATGCATCCAAGTATTTCCTCGGGTCGCGTTATCTCCTTAGCATGGATTGACAGTCCCGGCTCAGGAGCATCATGGAAATAGAAGTGTGCCTCCTCCCTAAGACGAGAGGGTCAGGAAGGATTGTTCCTATGTGTATGAAACACAAGTGATGCATAGACAATGAGGGAGAAAGTGCAAAGTAACCCATACACGAGCCTATGAATAAGAATAATCTATCGAATAAAGACGTTACACGATGCCAGGAATACTAGCTTTCAGCTTTCCATCCTCTGCAATTTACGCAATGACTTGATTGGTGCCGATGCAACATCGTCCGTATCATCCTTCAATCGCGACATAGCTTTCATCTGTGCTTGCTCCGGTTCAGGCTCGTATTTAACCAACGGCACGGAAACATCCTCGTCGATGTCCATATCCATCTCCATATGCAACAACTGCTCCAACGGATTCCTCCAGAAGCTCGTTGAACAGTCCAGGTCGGAGATTTCTGGGAAATTGGGAGTGGGGACGAAGGTGACCGTGTGTTCGGGAGCGCTTATAGTCGCTCTAATCCTCTCTGATTTCCTAAGCGAAGAGACTTCGTGTTCCAAGGAAGCAATACGCCGTTCTTGGGACTGGAACTTTAGACGTAAAAGCTTGAAGAGCTCTGGTGATGGAGAGGGTATGGCAAAAGCGACGGGTTCACAGCTGAGGTCGGGAGGTATGGGCAGATTTGCAGGATCACAGGGTTCCAGAGCATGCGTTTTCGTTGGAAGAGTTTCGTCGGCTGATATGGGCGGTGCCGCAGGCCGGTCCCTCCAGACCTTCGTACGCTGCCAAGACTCCAGATAATCCTGTGCGTTCCTTGCAGGGAGCGCAGCGTTCTCGTTCGTATCCCATATCCAATCACCCCGAAACTCCTTTAGCCCGCTCATCCACCTGTTGGCCTTAACGCCGCCCTCGATTTGCTCTTCATCAAGTTTGAATCCCTTCAGTCCCTTCAGCACCAGTCGCTTCCAATCTACGGTTATCAGCACCCTAACTGCGAGAGAAGGAGAAAAAAACTCACCAGATTTGACGGCATCTTTCCGATACTCCTCGTCCCCATACATCTCCCAAAACTCCTTCAGATATCTCGGGTGGGATAACAACCACCCCATGCGATACCGTGCCTAGGGCCCTATCAAACATTGCACACCTCCAGCTCCTTCCAACCCCCTCCTCACTCATCGCTCGCCTGACCTCATCAAGAAACGCTTTACAAAGCCTCGACACGTGCAGGATTCCGGTCTTGAACTCGCTCCACTCCTTGTCGTCACCCAGGACCAACCGGAGGGAGCTCCACATAAACTCCCCCACAAACATCAGCGGAATACGATACACGTTCGGTACTACCGTTGTAGATCCATCTGCCGAGGTGATAGTAGCCCATTTCGAGCGATGTGTACGACCTGGGACGGAGAATGAGTGGGTGACGAGATGTTTAATGATATCGTCTTTGGACCACGCTGATGCATCCCTGTAGTCCAATTCGTCAGGATGGTCCCATCCCAAATCTTCGGCAGGCGAAGGGGAGTGAAGGTGGATGATTGCGTCGACCTGTTCTTCCTTCGGCTCTGATTTCACAATGGGTGCGGTTTGGTATTTCTGGGTTTTCTTTTGGCGAATCCTGTGGCTGGGGTGCGAGTTCGAGCTAATGGAGTCTTTGGTAATCCGCGTCATGGAGGAACTGTGCTGCTGGCAAGAGAATTAGAAACATCCATGCTGAGAAGATAGTTAGGAGATCCATACCGATTTCAGGGGACAATAAAATGACAAAAATTTAAATAATCCAGGCCTTAAAGTGGTGTTGGGGTATTGTAAGAGAGTCAAAGAGTCAAAGAAATGCTGTCCGAGGTGGTGGTGTGGTAGGTGAAAAAGGACCTGCCGAAAGCGGCAATTCCGATGTCAGCGCGACAACGTGATATTTGCGTCCCCGGTCGGTTTGTACATTGTCCCGTCGACCATATTGGGCTATAAATCTGATATCAAGTACATTGGTCTGTGTACCGTGTAAGATGAAGATTCGACCCATTTTCGTCACATCGTCATTTGTTATAACTTATCGCAAAGAAGTCGGCCTAGCGGACTGTTATTTACCTATGTAGTGGACATGACAACTGTCAACTCCAGTCAATCAATAAATGATGCAGCTATGAATGGTCGTGGGCGAGAAGTCCAGGTATAGGCTCCCAGTCTAAGAGATCTCCCCTACATTTACAATCATTAAGCGCCAGACAGTGTGATGTTTCGTACGAATTATTTTTTCCTGGATACTACAAGATGCCCACCTCGAAACTACCGAGTTTTTCGTCTGAGAAAATGCATCCCAAAAGGACAAAGGTGAATAAATAGGCTCAGTGGAGTCATAATGACTCAGAACCATCAATTGAGGGTGAGATATACTTGTAAAAGGCCCCATATCGAGGGTCTGTCCGTAGTCTGGTTATTCGAATACAGGGAGATGCTGTATCACCAAGGGTTAGCAGCAGCTTCGAAACAGCGTGCAGAGGTCAAGTGTCCAGGAAATGCTGAATTCGCTAGACTCGTCGCGACCTCCGACGTCGGACCGTAAGTCACGCCACTTTTGAGGGTTTATTCTCGTCTACGTTCAGCACTTCTTTCCTCATTCGAGCTATGGCACAGGTAAAGGTCGGCGTTGTATCTTAGGCCATGGGATACATGGGGCCTGGGATAATGTCGGAACACCTGATCTAGAAGCCTGACGCGTCATGTATTACTTGCCGTGATGAACATCTCTTTACTTCGCCTGCTTCTGATGCGTTTGAATATTCAGAATCCAGATAAAAAGATTAGCCATTTATCAAGCAGCGAATAGCATAGAAGGAAATACTGAGATGATGGAAGAGTACAACTCTGTGGCACCGGCTATCGGTGCGACTCCGCCGGCGTCCAGAATTGGCAATCAACGCTTAATTTCAAACCATCACCCACCCCGCTCTTCGACAGGACTGCTTCTACACCTTCTTGGTTTTATCTTCTCGTATCGGGTCAGTTGATCTACCGTCTCCATTTTTTTCTGTCCCTTTAGTGGGCGCATTGAACCTTTCCTGCATAGCAGCACAATGTTCGAGTCTAAACAACACATTTTGCTGGGCCAGGTCTCGTCGGAGAGTGAAGCGTCACTTAACGGGCCCAGGTGCTACCTCTCAAATAACTCTCCCATTCTCTCTATTGTACACCTATGTGACTCAGATCTGTAGGACCTAACGGAGAATAACGCAGTTTGTGCCAATGACCACAACCATGATCTTAGCGGGAAATTTCCTTCAAGCCGTATTAACTGGAGCAGAGAACACGGTGGAGGTTTCTACTTTATTTTATGGAAGACTTGACATTTTCGCCGTCAGATACTACATTGGCCTTCGTTTCCAGAGCCTTGCGAGTAAATATCACCGTTTCATTCATACTGAGCGCGTCAGTGCGGTCATCGCCCGATGATTGCACTGAACGTACGCCTTTAGATTCATTTCATCCAATTCGAAGCGTTATTGGTACCGGAGTCAGACACGAGGCGCGGATGACGCAATCCTTGTCCCGTTTTAGGCTTACTATCTTTGTCCCTTCTGCTTGCTTTGTCTTTCTAAAGTGGCTGTGCGGGAAGATGGCAATATTAAAACGGAGCATTAGCGCTATCAGTTCTACCTTCCTTTCCTTTCCCTCTGTCTCTTTGCCCTGGTGGCGCCCTTTCCCTTCTTCTTCCAGCCCACCAGTACAATAACGGCGATGGCACAGAACCTCACTCTGCTAGAGTCCAGGATTATTAATGAAACGGGAAGTCCTTGCTCTCGCTTGAAATGCGCCCAGAAAAGTGTGTCTGTTCGATCCTTTGCCAAAGCTATAATAGGCTCATAAAATGTTGCAGCTCGTGACTTCGATGTACGTTCGATTGAAGCAAGATTATTCTTCCTTCTTACTTCTCAGGTGTATCATGGAGTCCTCGGCAAATTTGGCGAGATCTCGGTTCGCGTGAGGATACCCCTGGCTCGTGATGGTGGCGCTGTCACGCCTTATCAAGTTATGCTATCAGAGGTCTGCATTTTTCGTTTGGCTCTCTCCAAATGCCTGAGTCCCCCTACAGTTTGCAACTCTTTCGTTCTTACGATCTCAGGTTCCGAAGTCTGTGCCTGTTCAAATTCCGATCTGCATCGACGAAGATAAGGATAATTTGGTTGGTGGTCCATGGATGGTGACTACATTGGTACGTATGTGTAACCGATATTGTATATCCATCTGAGTGTGTTATCATCATTCCAGACCAAGGGTCCCTTTCTAAACGAAATCTTCCACACTCTCAACTCCGTACAACGCGAGACCATTATCGATTCCGTCGCAGAGACGTATCACAGGATCCTCATGTCTCGCAGCAGCAAATTTTCAAAAATTGGCAGTATCTATCGCCACGAAGACCGAGAACAAATGGCTCGGGACTGGTTCTTTACAGATGACGACGGCAACCGTGATGTCAAGTCTCGTTCCGGTTGCTTTGTGGGACCTATCGCCGTATGCCCTCCAAATTTGAATGGATTGGGCTTTAATACTGTGCCCCCGAATATCTGGCATTGCGGTCCGTTTGAATCTGCCGATAAATGGCTTGCAGCGATCGCGTCTCGGGACTTTGACTACACAGGCGCGCCCTCCGACCTTTCCCTTGACGAGCGACGCGATCGAGAGCGTGACGTGAACGAGATTTTGGGACGAATGCGCAAGAAAGATCGGGATTTCAGGAAACGACTAGTACTCGAGCACCCTACCTTCTCTCTGTCTTGCATTCAGGTCGATCCTACTGATCCTACAAAAATTGTTTCTATTTCCGGTTGGGCTGGGGCGCGGGTCGTGCCGTCGTGGGCTATCAATCCTCCCTTGGATATACCGGAGAGTATAGGGCAGGCTGAGCGGATGCGCTCAATAATTAGGTTTGCTTGGAGCGTGACGCAGAAATTCCCAGAGGCAGACTGGCGGAACAGCTCGATGTTTGACAAGCTTCTCGTCGCGCAGAATAGTCATATGGATCCCAATGACAGAGCCTCGCTCTTCAAGAACAAAACTGTGCTACAGAAACTGCGTGGGTTGATCGCTTTATGAAGTTGTTGTATGATTGACTTGGTAATATAGTGACGGCCCGGAAGAAGGACGAACCTGTAGACACGGCACTGCCGGAAGATATAGATTCCATTATTGACCGCTTCTCTGAATAAGCGGGTTGCATTCGGAATTCTTTATCGTGACCTTTCTGTATGGACCCTCTTTGATCAACTTATCCTTATTTTTGCCTGTCACTGCATCTCGGAAAGGAAAGTATTCTGTTGAATAAGCAAGGTCAGTGGATGTCGGACTCGTCTTCGTTCCCAATAGTTGCCGAACAATCGAGAGACCAAGCTGTCCACAGGACCATAATGACTTCAACACGCAGTATACTTAGGAAGAAAACTGTTTTTTTAACCGAAATATTGCCATAGTTAGGATCGAACCCAGCGACGGCTGTAATGGACTAACTTCTGAACTAGCACGCCCATGCTCTGTCGAAATACGATTAGTCTTCTTACCCAGATACATGTTATACTTTCTATCGTATGGATCCTCGGTATCGCACTGCACAGACAAGCCATACGAGAGATCCTTAGATCCTGTCACCAATCCGGCTGGAAGAATTTTGAGTAGACACCGGTTACACTCGCGAGGCACTTCTGCAGCATGTAAACCTTGCAGAACCCGATGGTCACTGCTTGAAAGACTGCGGGTGAGAGTGAAGCGATTTGTTTTTCTAGATCATGCGAAACAATGACATAGATGGTATGGAAATTGTGCTTGCTGAAGACGATGTACTAAACGAAAAGACCAATGTATAAAGACCGAAGTATTTGGGAAGAACTAGACAGGCTGCAGGGATGTGACGAGCCTACGTTAGCACATATATCTACGAGCCGCAGTGGACTTACAAAGTGCCACGTATATGGGTATCAGAAAATTTCATACCCACAGATTGACCCCGCAACGCGCACCAATACAGCAACCTGAAAGGAAACAAAGTCTTATGGATCTTTCCGATATGAACATGGTTCACGGCACGCACGATAACAACACCCAATATCATTTTCCAATACCCCAAAGCCCAACCTTCCTCCACTTCGCGTCTAGGCTTTAGAAAGCTTTCATGAACCTGGAGATGCAACGACGGGGGTTAAATATGCCTGTTCTCAGCAGAGCATGAATGTCACTCACTGATTCTTTTGAAGACGATAACACGAGGACAGAATGAATGGGCTGGAATCTCCGGGTGAGCTCTGTGAAGAACCTCAAGAACTATTTGACAAGGCTCACCAAAGGACGAGTCAAGATGATGGAATCCATGTGGGGGCCGTATCGAGGGTACGGATGGTATCGAATACACCGCACAGTTTCATACATTGGCGCTTTAAGAAAGGCTCCACCATAAGGGCCCGATGTGTGGTCCATAGTCGTAGTGAGAAAGGAAAAAGTCGTCGCTGTCTTTGCTGTTAAATACGGCGGAAGGTAAAATTTCAGTGTGCGAAATTGTAGAAGCATGCGCAAACAATGCGCACGGAAATCAGTAGTCGGAGGCGGTTTGACGGCTTGGGGAATGCCGATCCTTTTCCGTACGCGTGCGATTGGAGGTCTTATACATGTCTTTCTATCGAAGGAATTGAATGGCAGTACGCGAATGCCTCGCACACACTGCAGTGGAATTCTGGCATTATGCAGGATGGACTTAAATAGTCCATAGTTCAAAATAAGACCGATGGAATAGGAAGCATTGTCGGCACAGCACAATGATCCCTCGCTGGCGCATACCAATCCTTGATCATGAAGTTTCACAAATCCATTATCGGAACACGAAAAGAGTAGAGATGCCATTGATTGTTAAGTCAATGATGTTCGATTAGCTGGACACATGGGAATAAAATAAAATGACTACGCGAGTCTTCTATAAGGTCCTTCCTTGTTCGTGAGATGAAAAACAACGATACAACATTTGTAAGTCCGGATATAAGGAATCGAACCCATAGATGCCGCAACTGGACTCTACACCATACCCGAGGTATATGCAAATCGGATAGAAGGAACCATGAACTAACTGCAGCGTCTCTCCCAAGACCCAAAACTAAAGAAATGTCGCCAATTCACATACGGGGAATCGAACCCTTTCCATACACGACGGCGCCAAGGCCTTTACACCCCACCTGAGGTCGCATGTTGAGAATGCATTCGAAGTGAGATGAATACGGCGCTAGGAAATTGGGTAGACTTCGATCGAAAATGGTCGTTATCAGACACCGACTGCAGAGCGAATCGTCAGCGGGGGAAGCATGATCCATGGGTACATTTCTTTCGGCTTTAGCTTCCCCTCAAAATTCTTAGCACCTCCCCGGTGTTTCGCCAATTTCGGGGTTCTATTCCCTGCATCTAAATTAGTGGTAGGCATCGCTTTGGGGTATCAGGAGGGGGACAATGAGGGTGCAATCCGAGCAGAGTACAATTTTCCGCTCATGCGCCTCTTCACTTGGGTGGTGAGTTAGGCAAGGGGCGGGACATTCTTCCCTTTGTCCGGACCAGTAAGATATACTGAAAGCGGGGCTGCTTACACTCACCTTGACATTACCAGCGCGGCGTGTGTAATCCGTGATGGGAATATATACTCCTGAATTTGAAGGTCACAGGTTGATATTCCCCCGTATATTTGAAACGACCGTCAGGTAGAAGACACGCTGCTCGCATTTGTAGTGAAGAGGGATCATTTCCTTGCATAGCACAGAGATGAATGTATGCCTGCTTCATCACAGTGTTAACCTATGGGCGAGTTTGAAAGGGCGTACAAAATCGGCTACCCATCTAACATCGGGTATGGCATTATGGTTAATATTGTCGCATCTCGAGGTTCGATTCCTTGTATCCGAATTTGCCGCTGTCATCACAACTTTTGGATATTGCTCACATCGGAGGCGAAGATTTCAGCAGTAGAAAAAGGTAGGCGCCGTGACGAGGGCAGTCCTTGTACGCATCCTGAAGCTGAGGTCGCGGTATCCTCCGGTGGCCTATGGTTCCTGACAGTGATATGGCATAAGAGCTAAGATCCCTGCATTAGACAAGTCGAGGTTCGATCCCTCGTCTCTGAAATACTCGTTGCGCATGTTACATTTTGTATAGAGCTCACAAGGGAGAGAGTTGTGATTCGGTTTGCTTTATAATGCATTGTCGACCAAGCACCATTACCAAACAAACGCGCGTGCATTCCCATCAGCATCGTGACATCCACAATCCGAGGAAGCCGTTGTAGATGCGGACGCGTGACGAAAGAGCTCGCGAAAGAAGCCTAAGCAATTCCGCTGGGAGATTCGAAGCTGAAACGTGGGGAGGGCTGGGAACGTCCTTACGGTTGCCACGAAAGACTTGGACATCGGCAATAAAGACGGTAATAATTCGACAGGTCCCTGGTCATGGTCCTCCACCCATCCTATTATTCCCGCAGTGGATGTCAGACTCGCCTTCATTCCTAATAGTTGTCTAACAGGGAATCGGCGCAGGACCGTAATGACTTCAAGACGCAGTATACACTGTTGACCTCGAAGTAAAAGCAAGCAAAAGCATGCTTCAGGCACTAGAATTGCTAAAGTTGGGATCGAACCCAGCGAAGGCTCTAATGAACCAACTGAGCTAGCGAGCCTCGTAGTTTGTCGAAGCGAGGTTTCCAAGTTTTTCGGTTGTTTTGCTGTTCTGAGGAGAACATACCGGATTCCCTTTGTTTTATCTCGGATGAGCAGGATGAGAAACGTGCCCTACAGTGGCTTGGGGTATTTTAAAGCCGCGTCGAGGTGGTTTTGAATCTTGATGTGCGCTGAACAACTACCAATTCGAACGTCCAGGCTTCGTCGTACCGATAGACTGATCCTTGCCAAACAAATACAACTTGAACCCTTTCCCTTTGACCACTAGGGCTGCGTGAAAAACCTAGACCAAGGTTAGTTACGGTAAGTTACCAAGCCGGCCTCAAGGAGGGTGGTAATTTACCAGGACCGTGTAAATTACCAAGTCACATGGTAAATTTGAATCCTTTTTCTCTCGCCGCTTCGCTAGTGGTAATTATTAAAGTGACAAAACGCGTCAAGAAACGCCAACATCGTCGCCGCACCCGCCGCGATGACGTGCACGTGCTTCAAAATATCTTCTAAGTTCTAGTGTCAGTAGTATTTCAGATCTCCTCAGTGAACAGTAAGCTACCAAAGCAGTTCAGCAACATACTACCGATTCGGGTACACTGCGCCTCGAAGGTTACCTTTGTTAAAGAAAGAATGAGGTGGAATATCAAGACCTGTGGAATGCAAAACACCTAAACCTGCTAACTTGAAAAGAATAAAAGAATATACGCTTAATTACAATAGCTAGTTGAGCATAAAGAGAGCCATCCAACACCTCGTCTGTCTGCTATCAAACCAGATCAAACCTCTGGTGCATCACAATACGCGGGTGGTGGACTAGTAGGCTGTGCCGACGGGTCGTTAGGGTCCTACACAGTATGAGCTCGATAGCAAAACTTCAACACATAACTCACATAAACTTTATCGTACACAGGAGGCGCCTGACCCACAAAGGAAGACGTGGGAGGTGGGATATCGCCCCCCACAGGACCAGTAGTCGCGACGGCAGCAGGCCCACGGCGACGATGACGGCGCACCAGGAAGAAGATCAGAGCAGCGATTATCGCAAGGCCCACAACACCCCCGACAATGCCACCGACAATCGTGCCAGTGTTGCTGCTCGAGCCACTTGAGCTTGATCCAGAGGCTGCTGTAGGGGTGGAAGAGGGAGAGATGGATATGGAACGCGAAGTAGAGCCGCTGTTGGACGCGGTGTGGGTCGCCTCAACACCTGTATCGACTATGGCACTAGCAAAGTCGAAGGTGCCATTTGAAAAAAGGTATTGATAGGCATAGTGCGGTACTGCAGTGCCGTCGGGTATATTTACCGGATACCTGCAAGTCAATAGAGAGGTTATTCCATGCTCCCGGATCAGAATAGGCAAACGTACCCCTGGTACGTTGTTGTGCAATTAGCTTCCCACTCACCCCAGCTATGTGCGCCGCTGTTAATCCTTGATCCTGAAGGACTCACGAAGCGAACTCACACTGAGACGGAACCACCCTGGCAAGCAGCACATACGTTCAGGAGAGAATAGTACACGGTATTGCATACACAATCGGACGTGTATATTGCGCCTACACCTGAATAGTGGTATCCCGACGGAAGGGCCTGGATTGAGAAATCTGTCATGAAATGATTTTCTTCAGAAAAAATGCACTTGATATCCTGAAGAACAGAACGTACCGGCGGTACATACACCTCCCAATGCTCTCCCTATGTCGCAAGGACTTTGATTTAGTGAGTTGAACGACTACATCGAAGATCAGTCATCAATCCTCTTGGTACCATCAAGGATGATGGCCACTTACCCATGAGTACGCAGTGTCCGTACAGGTCGCCTCGCTCTGTGCCCTTGCGCTCCTCAAGTTCTGCAAAGCTAGAGCAGACAGAAACACCGCGAAGTCGCACAACATGGTATCGGACTCGGATGTGGGGAGAGTGAAAGATTGCCGCTATCCCTATTGCCGCATTTAAAGTAAACCAGATCTGTTTGGCGGAAGCCATGCTGTAAATATCTCATGAGGGCATGCCTGTATTTTGTTTAGGCTATGCTGCTGATTCTTCCCATGCGCTTTGTATACGTCAGGAGTAGGGATGTCCACCGTCACCTGGGCCGTATATACGGCGGATACGGGTACCGTCAGGCCCTCCAGCCACTGGCTTACGGTACGGTTTACGGTACGGATGTAACCCATAAGACCCGTAGTGTATTATAGCTTTACGGCCGTAGATACGGCATCCCTTTTTTGGCAGTAGAAGTGGCTGTGCCCCACGAACGACTGCCTTTCTTGCCGCCATGTTGGATCGCGTAGACGCATTTTCTTCCATCTCGCTTCTACAAATAACTTTTCCAGAGACAGATACTCATTATGCACAATAATTAAATGGCTTTCTACTTGTTTCAACTCCGACCTTGGCCCGATCTACCTGATAAATCATCCGAGACCTTGACTTCCACGTCTCGGTCACTTTCGTCTTTTGCTTCAGTTATACATGCAAGTTCTATATATCAAATTCTGCCCTTCTGCCCCTCTCCTTCAAGCTATTGCAGGAGTTTCTTCGCCAATCACATGCTACAGCCCACTTTGGTTCAGGTGCAATTTGAAACCTGTCACGCTGTCCTTCTGCAATCCGTGTTGGATATCGAGCTCGTGGCTCGCGTGCTTATTGGTAATCAGTCACATGTACGTATCAGTAAATTTTCGTAGCTACACTTTTCTCTTCTTTACTCGATTGACTACGTACGCCGTCGCTCATGTACTCCGTCAATCCCGTATTCGTGCTCTGATCCCTTGTATGCTTCCATAACTGCAAGATTATTTCAACAATCCGTGCCGACTCTTCAAAGCTAGCTCTAATGTTACAGTGAAGATCATGAACGAGTGACGCCTTCTGAATGTAATTCCGAGTCCTATATGTATATATAGGTAAACTCGGTCCTTATACTGGATTTGACCGTGGGATTGATGCTATTCGGGAGTTGCCGACCACCTCTTGCCAAATGTCGTGGGAAATAATAGCTCGTTCATCAAAAGCCTGGGAATCCCTTACCACTTTCGCTCACACGTCACCTGTAATTGCTCCTCTTACCTATCACTACTTTCCTTTCCTCCTACCGTTTGTCTGCCAGTACTCCCTCAGCCATAATGGAAGGTGTGTTTTTCTTTTTTTTCCTTGTTTCTTACTTATCGCTTATATGAGTATCTGGTGTCTATTTCATTATGCTTGGCCAGCACTGAGTGCCCAGTACCCCTGCTTTGTGTACATCCTTGAACAAGGCGACGCGTCTTGCATGTGACACCGTGCCTGTCCGTGAACCTTCACTGTGCTCTGTATTATCTCTATATGCCTCATCGCGCATGCCTTGCCGTCATCTTGTACGCCCCCACTATGCCTCCCAACCGCCCCCCCGGTCTCTCATCTCGAATATCCGCCTTAATCGGGACCCGCACTTGCAGTTCATACACAAAACGTTACCACCTTTATAATCGCCTTGAAATATCGGATGCGATCTGGTAGCATGAAGCTGTATGCATCCTCCCTCCTCACTGCCGGCGTGTCTGACTGCTCAACGGCAATGGCAACTGATGGTCCGCGTCCTGGGGAAAGGCATTTTGTTTGCGATGGAATGAGATGTATGAGGGTGGTGCTGCTCTGCAGGGTGGGGTAAGGTGGGGGAGGTTGATGAAGGGAGGTCAGGTTGGTGTGAGATAGCTGGGTACAGAGCAGGGTGGGGGGGACACCTATATATGTCTGGTTGACTCCGCGTAAGCCTTCCCTTCCCGTCTCGTCAATTTCTTACTGAGGTCTGTTCAAATAGACGTCATATTCTCGTGGCACCTGTTCCACTCCCCAACTCCCCAGTTCCTCTGCCATGATACCGTCCGTACACCCATGCTGTGTTTTGGTCGACCCAATCGAGCCCGTCTCCGAATCCTGTGTGCTTGCTTGGAATGTGGATACTTATGGGCATACATCGCTCCAGTATTCGTGGAGCTCTAATGCCGATACAGTTCGTCTGGCAAGGCGTCGTTTCTGGTGGACCTACGGCTGCAGCACCCAACACCAGAGGCGTATTGGTATACATGTTTGCTAAATCCGAGTATGATATAGAGGACCTTGTATTGATCGTGTTTCATTCCGTTTTACCTCTGCTTATCATAGTGGGTATCATCTGCAAACACTGGTTGCATTTGACAAACTCTGACTACTTTCTTACCATTACAGTCCATCAATCTGTTCAAAGTGACCCCCTTCACCCACTTTCATCCATGACCTGGCTTTCTTTGGCCCGTTTGCTTGCCAACCCATCCTCCTCTTCTATCTGCTCTTCACCATAGCCGATCTTTCGCTTGAGGTGTCTTGTTTTCGTTTCCTCAGACATGGTCATTTTGCTCATCTTTCGTTTCGCGTCCTGACTCTCATTGAGGTAACCTTTCATCTTCAATGCATCGTGTCGACTCACCAATGCTATTTCACAGTCTAGCAGTGCTATAGCTCACAGCATGATCTTCATTCTGTGCTTGCTACCTTTGCCTTTGACGATGATGATGGAGCATTGTACCTCCACGATGTCCCCCACTCTGAACAGCTGCGGTCGGGCCCATTGATATCTGAATGGGTTGTCAGCCTCCCTCTCCTCGGAAACGCGGATAGCCTGCCTTCTTTTTCCTTCATCGTCAACATGCCTCTTGAAATACTGCATCTCGTTTTCTTCCGTGTGTATGAGGTCGTTCTTGGCGAGACGTTGAAGAATTCCGACCGGGTCCACATCCTTGGAGAATATGACTTCTTTGTGTTGGCCCCCTTCCTTCTGGGTTCGAAAGTAGCGGTTTGAGAGTACAAAGGCAGGAAAACCATGGTATGTTGTTGGACTCCATTTGTCTAGCATGCCCGACTTGAACTCCCTTTCCGCAGTCAACCTGATCTCTTGCAACATCACGATCGCGTCGTCGAAAGTGTGGCATCCGAGTCCGGTCACTGTAACACTCTGAGCCATGGTAATCGCTTTGTTGTGGGCAATGCTGTGGTGACATCGTCAATCTCTCTTTGTCTCTTCAAGGTTTTGTGCTCACCCAGGTGTCCTAACAATTGGTGGAAGATTTGCATCTGCAATGACACCGTTGCATGCAAATACGAGCTCCTCCATTTCATCGTCACCCTGCTTCTTCATGAGTTGCCAAACGTGTTCGTCGTCGTCCTTTTGTAACATGACATCTCCCAATACAGCTCCTCTCTGACCAGTTTGTTAGTCTTCCTTTGCATCGGTGAATAGTTTGGTCGTACTGACTTGGGTTATTCCAGACATGTGTAATGGATTCAATTTGATACTTTCTTCAGTGAATGTCTGAATCGCTCCTCCTGTAACATGGTCAGTCATTTCTTTTGGCTGTTGCCTGGGTCTGGAATCACTCACTTGCTTTGGCATAGTCATAGAACTCATCCATCTCGACCGGAAATATACCGCACTGTACCTTGAGGTGACCTTGACTTTGCTGTATATTTATTTCTTTACTGCTTGTTCCTTTCATCCTATTACCTACTAGTTCTTTTTCACGTGTCGGGCGTTTGTGATGGAAGTTCCTGGATATTCCCTATCAGACCCCCATCCTTCCTTTTCCTTCTTTGCTTTGTCGATCGTTGGTGTCAGTGTGTCCCTCTCTTCGGGTTGCTTTGGTGTTTGGCATGGACCCAACTCCCATAGATCCGCTAGCGCGTTTCTCCACCTTCTCGTCACGAGGGTATCTGCTCTTCCTGTCATCTGCTTTGGCTGTTCCGTCCTAAATTTTTTTTTGAATCTATACATCTGGCTCTCTGCTCTTACACATTCCTGTCTTGTGCCTGTCATGCACTACTCCGATGGTTACAATGTGGCATTCATTTCCATTCCGTTCCATTCACCTTTTTTTGTCTTCTTTCTATTCTTTATCGTCTTATTATTGAGTGTTTTCATAGCCTTGGCAGTTCCTTTGCGGTGCATCATGCTGTTGGTTCTTGGCTACGTCTCTCTTTCTTGATCACCATATCCAGCGTTCTTTTTGAGCTGAATTTGTCCTATGGCAATGGGATCTGGTTTAATATATATATTATTATTCTTGCCTTTTCCTTCTTTGACTTTGGATATATATACATGTATATATGTATCGTCGTTCCTGCTCTCTCTTCCTTCCTTTTCGCTTTTGCTTCCATAGCCTCCTACAAGTCCTTTCTGCATTCGCCTATAATGCCTTCTCGGTATGTCATTTGGTATTACTGCTTGCCTGTCCTTACCTTTTCCCTTGCATGATCTTTGCAGTAGCCCCTCCAAGCATAAACAGATTGACTCTTCCCCGGTCCCAGTGTCGGTGGAGGTGTCGCCCGAGCCTGAGCAGTATGTCTTTTGCCCATTTTGTTTGTATCTCTTAACTCGTTCTTTTCAGTGTCCCTCGCAAAAAAAACAAGATCGTCGCACCTGTCACGCCCTCTCCCAGGTATGTATCATTTTTCTGTCTGCTCAGGTATTCCCTACCTGATTCTGTTAATTGTAGGTCTCATCGGGACAGCACTAAGCGGGATTCATCTATTAAGTCCTCTCATCACTTACTGCCCACTGTGACTATCACGTACGTGTCGCTCTATTTTATTTATATGTCTTTTTGTTTTTTGTTTTTTTCTTTCTTGTTGGCCGATAAGTTGTTCATTTAATCATGCGCAGCTCCCGTCAAAGTCAGCATACTCAATTGAGGCGCAAGGTATCTTACGGCGATTTGTCTCAGGATGAGGTAGACGATGTGGCCCTTGGGTCTGACATGGATGATTCGGAACTTTCGGCATCTTCACTCAGGCGTCATGGCCACAGGCGCATGCTTTTTGTCGACAATGAGGCCTCTGAAAGGTCTGGCGAGTCCACCGTTGAGTCCGAAAATGAGGTGGAGCATGCTGGGGATGACACCAATCGGTACGTTCTTTAGTTTTCATTTTATTTTGTTTGTTTTGCTCAATGGGTTACCTGCACCTCTAGGTCGGACACCGGTTCGGTTGAGGTGATCCAGTCTTGTACCTCCATTTCTCGTTCGGCCCCTTTGGAACTTTCGGACTCTGAACCTGTGGCCCAACCTGTCAAGACCCGATCTTCGTGCGTGAATTCAGTTCTGCTTCATGTAACTCTTACCTATCTTCGAGCAGAAGGCCCAAGACCAAGACTGCTAAAGGCTCATACGTGGATTCCATGTTCATTTCTCGTTGCTTACTCCATCCCTTCTGATATGTTTTCTCAGGTTGAGCTCTGGAAACGTAGCTGATGTTGCCGATGACGATGATGTCAAGAAGGATCCCTCTGTCTCATCGTGAGTGCCTTTCATTATCCTTTCTTATTGGTTTTGTGATACTATGGCGTCTCAGCAGGTCCACTAGATCTAAGCTACCGGAAACTCAGGTTTATCTTGAAGATCTGCCAACTCCCAAGCCCCCGACCCGATCCAAGGCTAAGACTCCCCTCAAGCCGTCTTCTTCTGGTACCATGGTCAAGTCCAAGTCCGATGCGAAGAAGAAGAAGGCCCTTGCTGACAATTGCCGACTCCAGGTCGAGGTATCGGTGGATCCAGTCTCGAAGGCATTGTCCAAGTCTGTCTCTTTGTCTGTGTCGAAGCCTAAAAAGATTGTTTCCCAAGAAGGTGTGTCCCTCCTTGTGATGTTTCTTTATCTTTCCTTCACGGCTGTTCTGTAGCTGATGACGATGGCAATGCCTGCGTAACTCCTCCCAATGCTCATGGTACTGCTAAGTCTGCGCCTGCTGCCATCGATTCTGGTTCAGATGAGCCTCTGGCCTCAAAAGCTTCCAGGCCGTTGATATGCCGTCTACGCGTTCACACCTAGATTTTGCGAATTTGTAACAATACAATTGCATACCTATCCTATACTAGTGATAGTAAAAGGACTATAGCTGAGGCTTCGAGCTGATAGTTACAGCAGTATGCGACTAGTGAAGCCAGGACTTAGATGCGATACCACTAGTGGGTCAAATCTACCAGCCGGCCGTACTAGTGACTTGAATACTAGCCGGACTAATTAATATAAGACCACTAGTAGACGAGTATCGCGACTAGCGCACCAAACAAGAAGCAGAATACACAGATCTCATGAAGTTCAGTCACTAGCAGACCGATCGGGGCAGAAACACCTAAGTCAGGTTAACTAGTCACGCAGCAATCTCGAAGCAGGACTTAGAAATGAATTAGCAACGGATTAACGTTACGCCCAGATCCGACTAGTGTGATCAGATCTATTACGATCGGTACTAGTATAGCCTGGCTGCGCCTTCGATCACGGCCGACTACGGTTGTGAGCACAAGGATGTGGCTAGTCGTTCATCTCCGGCGCTAGTGGCGCGTTGCTGTGTCAAGTACGCAAGATTAAACCGATAGCTGAGCTTCGTGGCTCACTAGTCGTCCAATAGTAATTTCTAGACCGACTATTGCGTGTTTATGCGCGATGTTTCGGGCCTAGCCAAGAAATCAGTACCGAAAATACCCCACTAGTGTAGCTGTTTGTGTTGCTTTGTACCTTTCTTTACAGTATATAAGTAGTAGAATAGCCACTCGCACGGGCAGGCAAGCCATCCCTGAAATTGCGAGTGACTAACAAGAGTTTAGTGCCCCAATTAAAGGCTTTTGTGCTTAACCTCGACGAAGCAGCTACTAGTTGCTAAGTTACCTATAGAATTGAGTGAATTGAAGTCCCTTTTGAGCAATACTATTGTGTCCTGCAAAGACCAAGAGTGTTTTGAAGTAATTCTTGCAATTTCTCAAAGTTAAAGTATTATTCTTAGGCCAAGAGTGCCACTAGTAAGCTAGAGTGCAAACTAGTCAAGTGTTATCACTTGTAAGGAGCAGTTTCTAGGCCAAGAGTGCCACTAGTAAGCCAAGAGTGTGAACTAGTCAAGTGAAGATCACTTGTAGGAAGTAGTACAGGGCCAAGAGAGCCATTATTTCGAAGCAGTCATAGTCCCAATGAGCGCAGTAGCTCAAAACCAAGTCACATTCAGTCAATTGTGTCTTACCCACCCCACTAGTGCAAGTAGTACGCTTGTAAAACTCACTAGTAACGAATAAAGTGTCTTTTGAACAACATCCCTTGATTATTGAGTCTGCAGAGTGCTTCTATCGTACTCGAAACACCCGAATTCAATCAATTGGTGATAGTGTAGAGTTGTGAGAGGTTTAGTGTTGGTTGGAGATCATTTCCGCCCACTAGTCTTTTGTCACTCGCCATTACCGAGCACATCACCGTTGAAGGAATCCAACAAATCCGCATCTATCACCGTCGATTCAGATTCAGATGAGCCTCTGGCCTCAAAACCCTCAAAGTCTACCAAAGCTTCCAAACTGTCGAAGGTATCCAACAAGGCATCTACTAGGAAATCCAAGGGTAAAGACAAAGCTCCTGACCCTCTGTTTCTCCCTTCCGGTATGGTTATATCTTTGTATTGACTGCAGTACTTTCTCATACTTCCCCTGTGTAGATGATGACACCCCTCTTTCTCCTGCTGTTCCTCCTATGCCCTCTACTACGGCGTCGAGTGACCTGGCCGCTCTGCTAGGGTTAGTTTTTTCATTATCTCTTCTATGCTTTTGTGTTGAAAGGCATGTGCTCCGTTGATATAGGGATGCTGCCGTTCGGTCATCGTCGCCGGAGTTGGATTTGGATGCCCCGGTTTTATGCTTACCGGAAAGGTTTGTCTCTATGCCGTTCACTCCATCTATTGTGTCTATAATATTGGTGTTATTCAGCTCGGGATACTCTGCTACTGCTGCATTAGTCGAACCTGAAGATCCCGCTCTCCGTGTCATGCAGCCTCATTTGATGGAGGATCATCTGGTCACCTTGGGAGCCTATCTCGACCTCCCTCAGCTTGGGTATGCTATCCATTTCCCTTATCGTGAATAACCCTTGATCTGATTATTACCGTAGATTCTACCAGATTCTAGTTCCTATTGGCATTCCTCCAGATGACTTTGATCCTCTTCCATTCCATTCTTTCGATGACGTGGCGAAACTCTTCTGTGTTGAGAGCTTGGTGTATGCTTTTTTCTTGTTTGGTTGTTACAGCATGCTGATTGTGATTTATCCGTAGATCCTTACTGGAATTCTTCAAGTGGGCCTCTTATGGTTGCTACGTCAATATGGGTTGCGCTGCTCCATCCCTGCTGAGCCTTGAAGGCAAAACTGCTTGGATGGGGGATTCTACAGCAGTCTGCATGACTGTTGGGCTCGTCACAGAGTGTAATTTGTTCCATCCGTTCACTCAGAGTGGTTACGGCAGGCAAGCAGGCAAGCGTGTTCGACGAATTCGTATTATGCCCATGCACCAGTGGTTCCGTCGGGAGTCCATGTCTTGGGGTGTGCTTTTTGACCTTGACTACCTTGAGACCACTTGTCTTTCCGAACGCGGTGTTTCTTTCCCTACGAGGGTAGAGGATCAGTCTGGACAGGGTAATACCAACTCTAAGTGTCAGTTGTCTTCCTGCTTCTTTCGTGTTCAGTCTGATTTTCTGCTGTTCCTGCTAGTTAACGGTGGTGGTAGTAATTTTTCCCCAGCAAAGAGGGGCCGGTGGAGGACCCCCACCAAGAATGTTTCTTCTGCCGTTGTCTCTCCTGGTCAGGGTTATCCCACGTCTTTGGGATTCGGCGACGAAGGTGTGATATCCCTATTCACTGATTGGTGTTGTATCCTCATTTTAGTTTGTGTTCTTTTCAGTGCCTATCTATGATGGACGTTCCTCTGCAGGCAATCACTTTTTGTTCCGGCCAAGCGATTTCGCCGTTCTCAAATTGTTGCCCTGTTTCACAACCACCCATGACTTGGACGTGTTCACTCTTGTTTCCGTGGGTTATACATTGTCTGTTTGGTCCGGTTATACCAACGAACCTCGGGTCACTCCCAACGTTCTGTTTGTTATTGTACTGGGTTCAGCTCCCAGGAAGGACACCTTGACTGCCCAGGGATTGTTGCCTTGAGTGCCTTGTACTGCCTATATGTTCAGGGTAATTCTAGCTCGAAACCCTTCTTGCCTGTATGTCTAGTGTGTGTGTCCATGTCCGTGTAGTCAGTCAGTAGTTAGTCATATGCAATGAATTAGCTCTCGAACACCATGATGGGGGTGGAAAGTCTGTTACGAGTTCCCCAATTCTCTTGGCTTCTAGAACCTGCACGTTTTGCTCCTGATGCTTTTGCTTCAGGAAACCGTCCCTGATTCCTGCTGGATATTGCTTGATCGCTTCCATCAGTGCCTCACTTATTTGGCTAGAGTTTCTGGAATCCTCTTTGCCATATTGTGATTTATCCGCCTCATAAAAAAGCGCATGGATATGCTTCTTGTTCATCACTCTCCTTCCCTTCCGCTGCATACTTCGCGTTGCCATTCGTCGTGAGTCTGTGTTTGTTTTTTATTGATTGCATCGCTCATGCTTGACCTAGTTCGTGTTCTTGTATTTTCGATGGTCCTTTTTACCCTTGTCGATGTCCCTGTATGTTTTTCATTGTACTGTGTCATGACCCTTTGTCTCACCGTTCTCTCAAGTTCGACGATGATTTGGAGGATAGTATCATTGCCGATATCGATGCATACAACGACGGATTAAATGATCGAGAGCTCTTGGATCACATAGATGATGGTTAGTGCTTTTATACGCCTTTCCTTCCTAGTTACCTTGTCATGCTGATACCCATTCATATACCTCAGGCGATCATTATTACTATCAGCATCTGGAGCATCTCGCCCATATCAGCAGGTGCCCTGACAGCTTGCTATATAGATCCTTGTTCGACTATCACTATCTCATTACGGAATCTCCTACCTACATTGATCCTCTCCTCCGATACTACATCCCTGACAACGACCGGCTCCCCTCTTCCAGTGATGATCTGTACTTGCCTGCCGATATGTGGACCAGGGTTTTCTCGTTGCTTGCCAGGGAACAGCTACCCATGTTGCATCTGGTTTGCGCCTTTTGGAGCAATGTGGCCGCTCGCCTGCTTTTTACTTCAGTCAGGTTAGAGCTCCCTTTCGCCTGGCAGCTTTCCTCAAGGTCTGGAGCCTATGTTCACCTTGCAAACAGGCTCGAAATAGCACTGGTCTCGTTTGCAACACGTCATGATCTGTTTGATGTTGTACAGACCATCACATTCTCCAATTGGTCCTTCTCGCCATACTGCTTCTTCTTGCACTCCTTCTCTAACATCCAGACTGTCCGTTTCATCGCTGATCCCAGGACACCGGCAACAATTCCTCATATACCCTATCCTTACCTTCTCCCATCCTCTGTAAGGCATCTTGTTGTTCATCGCTGCTCCCTGCACAGCCATAGTGTTGAGGGCATGCTCTCTCCAGATACGTCTCTGGAAAGCCTGGAGTTGATTGGATTGGAACACGGTGACTTGGTACGTTTATTGTGATTCCTTCATTGTCTTACTGTTTTTACTCATTATTCTGCAGTACCTTCCGTCCGTTGTAGGACCTACGGAGATATCCACTTGGTGATCTCTAACTGGAGTTGATGGCTTTCATTCACACTGCACTCAAAATGCTCCCCTTCCTTCCCTCAGGTTTGTCCGTATCGATTTCTCCCGAAATGCCATCCTTCATGTGCTGTATCACAACGATCCTTTGTCTTCAGTGGATATGGCTGCAAACATGCTGACCCAGCTGTTCCGCACTCAATCCTTCCGTGCTGATATGAGCCCAATGCTCCTGTCCACGCAGCAATTCCCCCTTGTCTTGCGTTGCAATATGGTGACCTATCTGGATGTCTTGGTCATCCATAATCTGTTCAGTTTAGTTTCCGGTGCCCTGGCAGACGTTCAGTTTTCCCTCAGGGAACTGGTTATCCGTTACCATATGTTGTTATTTTTTTCTCCATCATTTGTTCTTGATTAGGACACTCATGTGTGTTTTTTTGCGTAGCCGCCAGGGTTTTCTCGTCAAACTCGTCACAGACTCACATTTCCTTGTCTCTGCTGATGTCACTCCGAAGGCTTACCATATACACCAGCCCGAGGGTTTGGCATCATTCAGTGGAATCCATCTTCACATGGGTGTCTCTTCCGAGGACACTGGATACATCCGAACTTAACATGATTGTCCAGTATGAAGGGGATGACTATGTTCTTCATTCCAGTTTGTGGCGGATTCACCTCGAATGCATTCTTGGTGATCCAGATGGTGTCTTGCTTCCGTCGCAGCATTTTGGCGGCAAGTTTCGCCTTCAGCTCGCTACGCAGGTTGGTATGTCCTTTGATCATCAAGAATATAATTTTGCCTCTAGCATGTTGGACGCTGTAGTTTCCAGGCTGCAAGCGCAGGGCAACAGTGCTTCCTATCGAGGTTACAATGTACACCGTAGGGTAGAAGCTTTCCACAATCTCTTGTAGCTCCCTTGTAATATTCGTTTATTTTCATGAATCTGTCCAAGATGTTCGCTCAATACATATATCCTTCTTGCTGTTTTATTTTTATGAATCGTTGCCCAGTATTCGCATGCTTCTCGGTACTGTAGGGGTGTGCCTGCTTGTTATTACTCACACAGGTAATTACAGTCATCCGTATGTGTAACTTAGAGCGTTTGCATTCGTTTTAGCTTCCGTGGTCAAGCCAAGCCTGTCGCGTTTACTGGTTCCGATGAGCTGGTTGTGTGTTGATAAGCTACGCATATATCAGGATGTGATTGTGGGCCTCGATCGATGGGAATGAGCTTTTTTTTCCCCCCCTCTCCATTTCTGATTTCCTTTCGGTTCTTAATAATACACCATTGTTTATCCTCAAGGTGGCGTCTTTCTTGCTGACATGAGTTTTGTTACTGTATCTGGCATGTTTCTCATACCATTCCCGTTCCTGCCTGCATGCCCCAGGCACCTGTGCAGCATAGGGCTGCTGGTTGCGTCTATCGTGATGTGTTGTATACCTGTGTACGTCTCTGTGTGCGGGTTGTGATCCAGGTTAGGCTTCCATCTAGATACAATGTATTGTGCCTTTGCGTATGCACTCGTGGATCCGCTAGACGTGTGGCCATTCGCAAGATGACATTCAAGGGCATCATTCATGTCGTGTCATGGCTGCTGCCTTCGATGCACTGAAAAAGTTTAGCTTGTGCAGATGGTTCTAGTCGGCTTAGCAAGAGAAGGCTCTAAGTTTACTCTCCATAGATGGCATGTCCCTGTGTCGTCTATTCGCTCGAGGAGAAGCTAGCTGTGGGACACGCAAGACGATAGTCAAAACCTTACATGCCGCGGCCCTCCTGCTTCTTCCGTGCCTGTGCAACAATTTAATGTGCAGAGGTTTATAGTGGGTTGAGCGGGAGAATACTACAATATTACAGCTGGAAACGGTGTGCCGCCACATCGTATACACGCTCATGGAGCGGCTGGATGTGGTGACACACAAGACAACAATCAAGGGTGTCTTACATGCCGTGTTCCAGCTGCTTCTTTTTATGCTCTGCATAAACTCACTATGTACGAATGGATTTGGTCGGTTAAGCGGGAGAAGACTCCAAGAATATCAGCAGGAAACGGCATGCTGCCACATCGTCTACGCGCTCGTGGAGCAGCTGGATGTGGTGACGTGCAAGACAACAATCAAGGGCGTCATACATGCCATGTCCCAGCTGCTTCTTTTTATGCTCTGCAGAAACTCACTATGTGCAAATGATTTTAGTCAGTTGGGCGGGAGAAGACTCCAAGAATACCAGCAGGAAATGGCGTGCTGCCACATCATCTACACGCTCGTGGAGCAGCTAGATGTGGCGATGCACAAGACAACGATCGAGGGTGTCATACATGCCATGTCCCAGCTGCATCTTTCGCTTCACTACTTACATAGCACCAACTATAATCGTCGAAGTCACGTGGCGGATCTGGGTGCCATAATCGAGACGCGTCACATTGTTGTCCCCTTTCTATAGCAGTTAGATGTGTAAGTGTGCATGAAATTAGGCGTGACCTGCTGGTCGCCCCAATACGATGTTTGAACATGAAACCACATCCCCTTTGACTCCCTCTTTCCCTCTCGTTCCCGTATTGTCGGCTGAGTGACATGTCTTTGTTGAAGGTGGTCGCAGTCTTAGTCGATCACGTGTACGCATATCCGGAACATGTACTAGTAGGCATGCGGTCACGTGTTCTTATTTCAATTTGTTTCTTCAATAATCGTTTGACCCTTTCCCTTGTGTTTTGAGCGTTGTCGTCGACAAGGATATGACTTCCTTGGTTTTTTCATATGCCTCTTCCATGTTAAACGACGAAGCCATGAGTATCCTTATAATCAGAGCCTCCGAGTCCTTCTTAGATAACTTACCACTTGCCCTCGCACTGACGCTCGTTCCAAAGTTCGATTGTCATTGCCTAATTCTGCATGTACGCCGCACAGTTTCTCGTGTTCCTTTCTCCTCGCTTGGCCCCTCTGTTATTGACAGTATGTGCCGCCGACTTCTTTCTCAGTATCCGCCTGAATGTTCGTAATAGAATCCCATCCGTATATCGATTTTTTGGAATGTGCTAGGCTTTTGATTACATGATGTTCCGAAAACCACTCAGTGTTCTACTCCTCCTGCATTTGGTTTCTTATCTCTGCCATCGAACTGCATCATTCTACCCGATCACATGATGGACCACGTATCCAGGTTTCTCTTTGTAGTGTTATCCTTCCGAATCATTTTACTGGACCCTTTGCCTGCTGGATCTGCCCGTTGATGTTCTAGACATTGTGCTGGGCTTCATGGACCATGCAGAGCTACTTGTTTTGAGAGGTTTATCCCTCCTGCTGGCAACGGTTGCCACCCGGTGGTCGCATCGCCACCTCCGTCTGCGCTTGCCAGAGGAATGGATGATGGGTCAGTTTCGGGAACATGCTGGCATTTCCATTGCGGTTGAAGAGGAGTACTTGACAACTTCTGAGGTAGCATTATTTTGCTTCATAGTACGCTGGGGCCTCATGGATGTGGTCCATTCGTTCCGCTTTGACAATTGGCCAGAGTTACGAGTCTGTTTCTTCTTCCACCTACTCCCCACCTTGCAAGAAGTGAGGGTCACCAGCATCGACTCTCTATTTCACAGCTATACCAAAATCAATTTCCCGTATATGTTGCTGTCATCTGTATTGTCCGTGTTACTGCGGGGATGTATTTTCGATTCACACTCCTTGGAGCTTATGCTCCATCCTTGCCAGATTCTGGACCATCTATCTCTTCAATCTGTTTACGGCGGGCATATTGTAAGGGTTGTTGATGCTATCGATGTCTTTAGCTGTTTTACAGGTCGTTGTGTACTGACTTGTCCCCTTCTCTTGCAGGTACTACCTGATGTTGCCCTTGATGAAGTTGAAGAATGGGAGAGACGCCATTTCGTCGGCTTGCGATATGTGCCATGTTCTTTGAATCCTATCCCAGCACCTTCTCTGCGGCGATTAGGCATAGATCTAAACTCCGGAGGCTTGTGCGATGCTGTGGATTGTCTCCCTCATCACCATCGCTCTTCTCACCTTCTTGATCAGTTGCTGTCGATGCCAGATTGGGTCGACGATGTGCAGGCGGTCATCGGAGTCTTCCATGTTTTCCCTGTCGCTCTCAGGAGCTCTGTGTTGGAGCATTTAGACTTGGTCGTGGGGGGGTCTCTGGGTTCCTTTCATAGATCAATGTGGACCCACTTGGGTGATTCTGTCAGACAACTGTCTGTCTGCTATGGTTCGTGTTCGTTGGGAACTCGTATATCACTGTGTGCTGATCGGATCGGCTGTAGTTCTGGACGGTTCGGATCATGAGGACACTGGATTATACATGGGCGCACTGGTAAAGCTGGAGGTGCTTGAATTGACATGCATGTTGGAGATGTTACATCATGCTTTGAATACGCTTCAAACGTGTGCTGGGACTGTACGCAACTCTGATCATACTTTGTGCATGTTAAAGATATCTTTTCAAAGTTATCAGAGCCGTCAATTAGATAAGTTCCTCTTGCCGCATGAACTTTCCCATTGTTTCAAGCCGTGTTCGGACAATGATTATACCTCTTTCGCGGGTCGCTTTCAGATCATACTGGATCCTTTGTCAACTATGATGGATATCGCTTACCAGCAGGTCAGGTCAATTATGGATATAATATGAGCAGATCATTCGATCAGTACAACCCTCTTACCCGTCCTTTGCTCCAATTTACACTAGTATCATTGGTCTTTCGTAGCTTTGGTACTTAGGCGGTTCAGTTTATATCCGTACGTGTTTAAGCACCATTTTTTGTAGTGTAGAAACCTCCAGCATATGTATCTTATCCCCCCACCAACTCATATCCCATAAACAATAAAGCCAACTGTTCCATTCTCAGTTGTCTCTCGACTCAGAACACTGCCTAGATTTAACTTCTGCATGAAGGAAGGAGCATGCTGTTAAATTAATTTGACTTTTCCAAGCCTTAGTAGTACGTGTCGGGAGGGTTAGTCCTGTACAACTCCTAAGGTATCAGGCAGATGAATGCACATCCTATGGCAGCATCGGCCCGATAGTTATATATACTTTATTTTCTTTTAGTTTGTTGGTAATACCTTATTTATTTATTATTTATTTCCTGTCATCGATCCACCCGATTCTTTTTAACTTTCTACATTGTCCCTTCGAACGTGTATAATTTTTTGTCATGTACGTTCTATTCATGCATATCCCATACAGATCTTGGTTTGAAGATCTCGGGCTTCACTTGAAGTAATTGCCTTTGGCCATGTACGTGTGTTTCTCATCCACTTTTCCTCGTCGCGCCTGCATTTGCTGCCCCTACAAACAAACACTGATATTGCGAGCTGATTCCTCATAACTTCCCATTAATATCGCCTCTATTTCTTTTCTTTAACCTCGTATTTTTTAACTTGTAATCTGCCCCCATGGACCCTGACCAACCCCTTCCCACCGCCTTCAATGCCTGCCAAGATTGGCTGGACAATGTTGAGGTTCGTATCAATTCCATTGTGTCTGCATCGTATAAATTGACTTTCAAATGTTCCTAGTTTGACTGTACGAAGTTACGGCTTTCTATCGAGCACGTGGAAAGAGATGTTTTGTGCACAGTCATGCTTGCAGGTGTGCAGGATGGTACACATGTCTGCCCGCTTCATTATGTTGAATGCTCACTGAGTTATCTGCATCAGCATCACATCCTTACTGCAGTTTCTTGAATAAGGTCGCCGCTCTGGCACCACGTCTACAGGCTACAACTGTCCTCACCCGCGGTGTCCATTCATCTCCCATTCCAAGTGTCCACCTCTTCTATTGGTTGTGTATTATGTTTCTTCTTTCAGTTGCTGAAGTGTTTCCTGCACTGCGCCCCAGCCGTCGAAGATTCTATCAACCTCTGGTATCGTCCATTCCCTGCGAGCCTCCGATGCGCCCATTCCCTCTTTTCTCCCTTCCCATTGAACTCGTCCAGCTTGTGTTTTCTTTCATTCCCAAGCGAGAGTTGATTTCGCTGAGGTTTGTCAATAAAACTTGGCTCCATCTATCCACCAGATTAACTCACAATCGGCTGCGGCTCGTCCTTCCTCA
Source organism: Armillaria borealis (assembly GCA_030435635.1). Taxonomy (NCBI): domain Eukaryota; kingdom Fungi; phylum Basidiomycota; class Agaricomycetes; order Agaricales; family Physalacriaceae; genus Armillaria; species Armillaria borealis. The sequence continues at coordinate 65,042 of JAUEPT010000059.1, read as the reverse complement.
GAATTGGCAAGATTTTTGAGAGGGCGCTGCGATCGCTAAGACCATAATGGAGGAATACGCTATGACCAGTGAGGTAGCGGTGGTATATCTTATGTGTCGATGGGGTTTATCCTTGGTGGTGGAAGAGGTTGTTCTGGTAAACTGGCCGCCTCGGTCTGTGTGCTTTTTCTACCATGTCTTTCCCAATATCCGTTCATTCGGTTTCGCTGGCGATGGTCCTTTTCATCTCCCTCATTCGAGCCGGCTCTCCTTTATGGATTTTGGTTGCCAAAATCAATCCAGGACGTCACTTTGAGCTGTTGCTCCCTTCTTGATTGCAGCATTGAGGAGCTTTTGGGTCCTCGTTCAGAAGTGCAGTGGTTATCTCTGCGTCGTATCACATACGGTTACATGGTGGGTGTCTACTTTCATTCTCATGCATTGGCCAGTGGGATATTCATTATTTTGTTCTTGTATCAGATCGTGCCTTACACTTCCACACCCCCCACCGAGGCTGATCTCTTGCATATCGATTACTGGCGTTCCCGCCAAGAGCTTGACAGTCCTGATGCCCTGTCGAGACGCTTGGTCCCCCACCTTCGACAATCAGAAGGCTTTCTATTGATTTCTCTAGTCGTATTCAACACCGGATGTGTACTCACTCTCGCATGGACCACGATCTTCATGACCAGCTGTTTATGACACCATCTGCTCATGCGGAGATTGCTCTCTTCGTCTGGCCAGGATGTACATTTCCTTTGGCAATGAGATGCAATAGATTGGAGGAGCTGGACATCATTATGGGTGATCTGTTATGGTGTGTCCTGTGGGACATCTGGCAGTGCACTGCCACGATGTTAACGTCCTTATTGATATCCATTCGTAAGTGCAGCTGCCGATGGTAAGCTGGAGCTCTGTGCTAATCAGTATTGTATTTTTAGCGTACCAAACGGAATATGCCTTTGCAAGAACGATCGACCTCTCATCGCTGCTTCATCTTCGTATCCTCACTCTTACAGCCTTCCTCCCAAATGTGCCTGTGTTACTGAACACAGCGGGAACTTGGTCTAGTCAGAATCGTGGATCACCAGATACCAAGTTAACCCTTATTGTAAACATGACTTCAGTGCACGTCGGCCGTCTTGCACTGACCTTACGCCTGTCCCATCTCTTGCGATTCTTTCTTCCCTCGCAGTCCAACTCAGACATCGCTTTTAGAGGGGATTTTACCCTTGTACTCAAAGCTCACCGTCCTGTATCCAATCAGTCAGACAAAAATCATGCAGACCAGCTCATCCAGGCACTGGTTGCTAATTCACAGGTAGCTGCGGTTGTCCATCCTTGGGTGGATGGCATGCAACCTGTGCTAGATTAATTCCTACGATGTGCTGTGTACCAGTATTTCGTTACTCACGTCCCAATTGTTCTCACGAACATCTGTGTAGTGTAGAGTGTTCCCCTCTAATAAATCTTTCTTGTCATCCAGTAAATATCCATCAATCTGGTAAAACTGAAACGGATATATGTTATAACAAATGGATCCTCATTACATAATCATAACTCTTTCTTTTTCCCTCACACCATGAAAACCCCGCTCTGCACTACCGCATGTCTCCACATATGGGTTCATCGCCGACGATCCCCCCCCCCCTTATAGAGTAATAACTGCCTTCAACCATTCATACACATGTGTCCCTTCTTTTTCATCCGCTTCTTAATCTGTGGCGTCTTCTCGTTCTTTGCAGCTTTGACTCTATTCAATTGGATTCTGGTTACCGTCCTTACCTGTCGCGACGCGCTCAAAGTTTACTCGACATTTTCGCACTTAGGTGTTTATCATCGAATGGAATACAGTACGCTTACATGTCCTCTTAACTCAGCATTGTTACCCGCTTGTTCGCTTGTTCCTGGGGGTCAATGTGTATTGAACACGCACCCCGCCCACCCAAAATATATAATATATCTAATTTTAAAAAAAAAACAGGGTTCTGTTGCTCGGTAGTGAGGTGGAGAGATGCCCTGGAAGAAGATACCCGCTCGTCCTTGGTCATTTCCAGCTAGCGGTTTCCTATTAAACTGTGTACTTACAGACTCACCCCTCAGAATTCCTTTACTATCTGCTTAACCTTGCTCTCGTTACCTGCATCTGCTTACCCACTGGTGCGTTCTGTTATTTGGATTGACAAGGGATTTCTTACATCCGTCACCCCTTTGTCCCTAGACTCTGCTGCCATTATATCTTCGCTGTGATCTGCCCTCTCTACTTCAAGGCTTAAAAATGCCCATACATCTGAAAGTGCGTGACCCCAACGATTGGGTTTGGTTCTGCATGCTTACTGATATTTCGTCCAGTTCGACTACAAGGATATGGAGAATGCCATTGACGCGTTTGAGATGAATCTGTCTACTCAGGCCATTTTGTCGGCAATATCTGATGGTATGTCCTGCTCATTTTCACATACCTACTTTGGCTCACTACATAATTCAGGTTCCCACTCGTATTTCCACTATTTGCAAAGCCTGATCGACTCCAGTCACGTCAAGGGCTCTCCCCTCAAAGCAGAACTGTATAGTTCCCTCGAGCCGTTCCTTTCACGGTTCATTGATCATTGGCACTGTCATTCTGTTCGTCGTGCTGCCCTCTTTCCTCGTCAATCCTCCTGGAGTGTTCCTCTGTCGTTCGTCCTGGATGGACTTTCCTGTCGAGATCCAGCTGGAAATCATTGCCTGCATTCCCGTTTCCAACCTTCTCAACCTTCGTGTCACCAATCAATATAACCGGAACATCGTTACTCCACTCATGCATTGCTGTCTGCATTTTCGCTTACCTCCTTATTGGACTGATTTCATCGTCGTGGATGCAGACGCCTGGGAGTGGGCAGCAGCTGCTGAAGTATTGGCTGCCATCTTTGTCACCGATGCTTGGTTCCCCATCATATCCGTGTCGTTTGATATGTGGCCCATGTCCAATTACTGCTTCTTCAAATATCTTGACAACGCCAAAGTCATGAAGGTATCCATCGCTGGATATAGGCATGGCTTGTCCTATTATCCCAATATCCCTTATCCGCTTATGCTGCTACCCTCGGTCAAACATCTCACCGTTGCTCGTTGCTCCTTTGTGGGCCATAGCATTTTAGGTCTGCTTTCTCCGGATACAAGGCTTGAAACCTTAGAAATCGATCGAGTTGACAATGGTTATCTGGTACGGATTTGATCTGCATATTTTATTTAAGCTGATTCGACCATTTCTTGTTTCTAGATCACTCCGTTACATCCAGGTACATTCGAACTGGGAGTATGGCGTGATCTCAACGGAATAGAGACATATCGTCGTGGCCTTGTCCACAACCCTCCACCGGCCTCCCTTAAACGACTGCAACTGCATTTTTCCCCGTTCATACCTAATGGTCGCTGGGATGACAATCCTCCTACGTTTTTTCAGCCTCGTCCTATGCAACATCTCCTTCTTGTGCAGCTGTTCCGCATCCCTTGTGTGCAGGCAGTCGTTAATCAGTATTTGCATCCTGGTGAGACCTTTCCGGTGCATCTCTTGCTTTCAGCTGTCGAAGATATCAACATTTGCATGGGTTCGTTCCTGTATCGAAGCGTCCGATGGGGTTGGAAGGAGATGGCTTACTCTTTGACAAGATTGATGCTCTGGGACTGTATGTCATTGTTTTCATCTCTATTGGTTCCTAAATACTGACATATCCGTCTACCTAATAGGTATTGTTGAGTTAGGGGCAGATGGAACCTGTCATCTTCCTCTGAAAGGTTTGCACGTTCTAGAGCATGTTAGGCTAGTGGGCCCCGTGTCCTTGGTTCGCCAGTTACTGTGGAGTTTGATCAGCTGGTCCTCTACTTCGAAAGAGCTTACGACAGCTACATTGACTATCATTGTTCATATTAACAGATACGATCGTCGTGATCTCCCCAAGGTCCTGTCATATCTGTTCATGCACCATGTTCTGTTGTCGTCTCGCTATTCTGAGTATCGCCAATTTCGTGGCACGGTGCACCTGGAGATGGTTACTAAACTATACAGTGGTTTATTGGACTTTGAGACGTCTTATCTTCATGATCTTATTGAAAGGTTGGAATCCAACACGTCCATAAAAGCCAGCTTCGCGCCTTGTCGGTTATTTATATATCCCGCAGATTTTCATAACATTGTTGCCCATGTTTAAATTTTCATAAAGTCATATGCGTACTGTGCGACTTACTTTTTGATACAGAGTTTTCTTGTCCTCTTTCTATTATTGTCTAATATACTGTGCATTATGCAATCTATCTTGATCCGACATTCCGACATAATGTGTGAGTTTACGTGTTTCCATGACAGGCCTTTGTTATTGTTATCCTTTTTTTCTTTTTCATTCATTCACTTCGTTGTACCCCACCTCCTCTGTTCTCAATTCGGTATTGTTCCCCCCTCGTGCAATGACTATGCCTGCAGCTACCAGCGGTCACGTACCCAAAGTCAGGACGCATCCTTGCATATCCTCTGCAGTTCTCGCTGACTTGCACCCAGAAAAAAAGGAAAGGCCAAACTCGCAGTGGCAAGGCTCCATTACCCTCAAAAAAAAATTGCACGACGCCTAAGCCAGCGACTATTCCCCCTCGATATCCCTCCAGGCATGGAGGGGCCCGTTCCGCATCGTCGGTACAGTACCAGCGAAAAGCCTTATGTCAAGAAATTTGCATGGCCCGTGCTCGCACTCAGGTTGCATATGACTATATCTTCAACATTAATAACCATCGATGTATGTTGTCTGTATCTGCCACAGTTCCTACTAATTGTTGACTTACCAATACCATTAGATACTATAAAGTGTTGCCCCAGAGTCACTGTCGAATCGCTCGAGATGCGCAAGGTAACGCATGCTAGTGATGCAGATGCCCATCAGAAAGCCGCCGCTATGGATCAAAATGTCGCATCCATCATCGACCATTCTTGTATCGTTGTTGATGATTCCGAAGTGCCTCAAACTTTGGTGGCATATCTTAGTAGTCACTCTGATCCTCATGGTGTTGAGGTGCAAGATGGCTTCAAGGTATGGTCCTTTCGTGTCCCGGCGCTTCTCTCGCTGACTGTATGCCAGGACATCGAAGTGAGCTGTTTTGTCAGCGTCACCCAGCAAGCGGTCAGCGAACTGTCTATGCACCCACCGGGAGTGGGAGGAGATAAAAGGCACTTGTCTGACGCTACGTTTCCTTTCATGGAATATGATGTTGAGAACAGCGATGGGTCGTTCGATCGTGAGTCTTGGTTACATGCCTATCATTCGCTCCTTTATGTCCTCTCTGCTAGTGCACACTGAGTGCGTTGGTGTTCGTCACGATTGCGAGTCTTGGTTTGAGCAGGGTCATAAGGTAAAAGTCATTTATCCTTCTATATCTTTATTTTAATGCACGCCTGCGTCTATCCATGTAGAATGTCGACCCGATTCCGTCAGCTGACCTCCTGCAAACCAGCAGCACACACCGGGCCCGATCCGCTACTCGCTATTCTATAAACATCGACCAGCAGTCATCACTCTTGAATGCACATGTGGAACACTTTTTCCTGAAAGAGTACACTACACTTAATAGGGTAGCAGCCGCTGGTCGATGGATTCCTGAGAACAGATCTTGCTTCTTGGGTATGGCAACCATCTGGAAATTGAACGTCAATGCTCATATCGATCGTAATGACTGGAACATTTGCGCACTCACATGTGGTGGCAACTTTGTGGGGGGCCAATTGCATTTACCTGATCTCAATGTGATTCTCCAGTAAGTGACATAGACTGTGGTTATTATACCTGGTTACTGACGGAGCAGATATAACCCTGGTGATGTTATAATCTTCCGTTCTAATATTCTTTACCATGCTATCAGGGAATGGATTCCAGGAATCATGAATGAAGGGGATACTTGTACACCGGGCCGTGTGTCGTGGGTACGATTTATGCACAAGAAAGTCATCGATTGCCTAAGGGGCAAACCCAGTAGCTGGAACAGACATATGTATGGCGCTACTTGATATACAGTATGTTCAAAACCTATGCCTTGTATACAATACACGTGTTTTTGAATACATGTTGTTTTCTTGAGTTTATAATCATGCTAACTTCAAGTAGTGCCAGGAAGGATTACCAAGCCACTTTGTCTCATTCACCATAGACACTGCCTACCAATTCATCCTGTGCACTTTGCATTGGCGCACATGCTACAGCTGTACTTTGTCATGCATGAAAAATCGAACTTGTAGCTCGTGCTTGCTCATAAGTCGACCATTTAGGTCTACAGGAGCGGCGGATCGGCCTGCCATTGTCAGGTCCTTGTTCTTCAGCTTTAGCAGGAGCTGAAAGGTGTAATGAGCTTGGCCCTCCAACGTCATATCGACAACTAAGAAGGCGGCCAAAGTAAAAGGAATGATTTCAGAGTAAGAAAAGGAGACAGGAACCTCACTTTGCTCACCTTAGACCTGTGCGCAGCATGAATAAATGCGAATTTGAATGGTATCTTGTGGCACCTGATGATACCACAACAATAAAGACCGCAATTCTTGAGCTTGCTGCACACTTGGATTTGTTGGCCTTCCGTCGGTGAGATAGCATAGTCGTCAAAAGCGATCTATTATGTGGGTACTGACTAATTCCACCATATCGCAAGGTATTGACAAAGACCAGCGGGAAGGTGCTGGTGTCGAATCAAATCCCATGTCAATGCCACGGCTATTCGGCTATAGAATATCCGGGTATGTGCACGTGCTCTATCGTCGACGAAATTTGCCACGTCAAACTGTTGGCCCTCTTCTGCTCCTTCATCACCGTGTTGTCGTAGCTATGTCTATTGCACTGTCATGCATCCTTGTGCTTTTTGTGGTACGTCTTTCCTCCAGTTTGTTAATCCTTTATCCCTGTCCTCATTTCTCGTTATGATCAGATCATGCTTGTGCGTTGCTCTGCTTTTTGCGTCAAGCCTTTCTCTATTGACTCTGAGGGTCTTGTGCTCCGTCTACCCTTTTTATTCTTGGCAACCTCTTACCTCTCTCGTGCAGGCTGTTATCCATGGTCCTTACTTAAATATATCTATGTACCACTGGGAATTCAGGGTATGTATATATTTTCTATTTGACTGCCATGTTCTTATTTTTGATGCTGTCTATGACCAGCTATATCCCGATGTATCCGCATCCCGGGTCACTCATGCCGTCGTTCACTCCAGCTCGTTCCTGGTATGGCCAGTCAGGTGTCCCCCTCGTTATTTTCACTCACGTTGCATTGTCCTAGGTGCATCACTCTGCGGTACCCACTATAGGTAGCACCAGTAGACTTGACGATCCCATCCTCGAGGTTAGTGATCTGTGTGCCCCTTGTATTGTTAATGCTAATTCATTCTATGGTAGGGTTGTTTTGGCTTACACTTATGGGGTACCTTGGTCGAAAGCCAGCCCTTGATATATGGTGCGTGTCCATGTTTATGTTCATACATATGGCTAACCTGGGTGCTGTAGTTCCGCATATCTGTATCGGTTTGTTTATTGCTCCCTCTTCATTCGCCCGAAACATGGGAACGGAGGTACAAGGTTATTTGCATGCCGAAAAAATGGGTGCATTGCCAATGTCTAAATATTATGTACCATTTGTAACGCTGAAGATGTATGCCTCATCACTGGGTGCATTTGCATTGAAGTTCAGTGCATATTTTGCCTGCATTTTGAGTCTGGTTCAGTCATCCATGTACATGGGAGTTACGGTTATGTTAATATGTCTGATTTGTTTGCTGTTGAGATGGGTATGTCTTTATCTTAACGTGGTGCTATCTATCGATACATTTGTTGAATCTCTCGAGTGTAGTGAATTAGGTTCTGCTGTTTGTGATCCGCATGAAGGTGGAAGTGGTACCCAGTACATAGATCATGCAACTGTGTCTCGTTGGCTTCTGCCATCAGACGGCCCATCTGAAACGTTGCAGAACACATATCGGTATAGCTTTGTTGATCATCAGGTAAACGAAGTGAGCTTGAAGGAGCCTCTGCCTGATAATCATATACGTACCACAGCACCATTGTCTGTTTTATGTGAGTATATACCATTAAGAACCTTGAAGTCTCTGGCTAAGATCCATGTGACCAATGTGAAAGGTATGTCATACATGAATAAGGCTGCCATGGTGTCCCTTTTTAAGGACCATGATTGTGAGCATTGCTCCACCTCTGTATCCATTCTTAAACGTCACATTATATTTGGTGCTGAAGCTAAGCTACCCAAGCAACCAGCTGTAGGTCTTGGATCTTTGAGAGATCCTATCTCATTGGCCTTTCCACCAGTGCCATTAGATGACAAGCTTGCTCATTCAATTATATCTGATTTCTGTGCTGCATCATCTCCAGAAGCCTTCAAGGAAGCTGGCTGTGCAGTTTGTGGTCAACTGACCCCATTGAAAAAGCTGAGTAACCTACGACATATGAGGCGGTTCTTGCATATTCTGGAAAATCCAGTTGCTACTCGTAAATACAGAAGCCATGAGACAGACCCTGTTACATATTTGGATGGACCAGTCCTTGACAATTCATGTGATCTTATCTGTCTAACATGTCGTGCTTCAGTTCGCAAAGGTGTTGTACCACCTAATGCATTGTGCAATGGACTTTGGCTTGGAGAAATACCTAAAGAACTAAAAGAGCTTTCATTTGTTGAGCGCTTGCTAGTTGCCCGTATCTGACACAATTGCTGCTTTGTAAAGGTGTCTATGGCATCCAGTGGATATCCAGAACTTGGAAGCCGTAAGATGATTTCACATGTAATCTCATTTGAATCTCCGATTGCTAAAGTGTATGATATATTGCCTCCTCCAAGAGAAGACCTTGATGAAGTTCTTGCTATTTTATTCACTGGACCAAGTAAGCCTACTGAGGAAGATCTTAAGCGTACTCCATTATTAGTCCGCCATAATGTGGTAGTTAATGCTTTGACATGGTTATGTAACAATTATACTGATTATCGACATGTTAGAATATCCAAGGACAATCTGAACCAGTATAAAGAGAACGCTGCTCCTGTTGAAGTGGTTTATCAGCATAGTCTCAGTAACAAAGTCCCTGAGGGAACTAGTGTATTCAACATGTCAGATGCTGATGGTACTGACAAAGGAGTATGTCCCATTGTAGTACATGCACTTGTAGGTGAACAGCTCTCTAAAATGGATGTCAAAGCTCAGAAAAGTCTTGCTACTCGACATTTTAAGAATGACAATGGAGTTCTTGCTGTAGGTCATGCAGAATTACCAGAATCAATATACAACAACCCTTCATTGTATCCTTCCATGTTTCCTTGGTTATTTCCATATGGTTTAGGTGGTGTAGGTTCAACTTCTATGTCTGATGCAGCACATAAAAAATGGTTAATGATGTATCATGATAAGCGTTTCCAAGTTGATGTTGGATTTCCTTTTGTGGCATTCAGTCATGAGCAAATAAAAGCAAGTACTACAGCTGGTTATCTGCTAGTAAAAAAAGATAAATTCCGACATATCGCAGATAGAATCATGAGGTTAGATGAACAGGTATTGGAATCACTTTCATCCCGACTTGGTAGTGGTGAGGCAGTCACACCTGTTACACCTGCTGAAAAAGACTGCTTTCAACTGTTCAATGATTTGGATCATGTGTCCTATAAAGTACAAGGCTCTCTTACCTTAAAAAAATATATGTGGAATGAGGTGTATTCTTTAATGGCAGCTGAAGGTGCACCATCTTGGTATATCACATTTGCACCATCAGACCATAAGCACCCAATTTCCTTGTATTGGGCAGATCATGAAATAGAATTTTCCCCTCTTTTACATGCAGAAAGGGAACAGTTACTGTTGGTTACTGGAAATCCTGCAGCTGCAGCTCGATTTTTTAATTTTATGGTCAATCTGTTTATTCAACATGTGTTACGTCCAGATAAGGAGGAACCAGGTGTATATGGAAACACCTCATCTTATTATGGTGCAGTTGAACAGCAAGGTCGACTTACTCTTCATCTACATTTAATAGCTTGGGTTAGAAGCAGTCTAAGTCCACAGGAAATCCATGATCGATTGTTAGATGAAGATTCTGAATTTCAAAAGCAGTTTATTGCTTATCTTGAGTCAGCACACACTGGAGACTATTTTAATGGAACAGGACTTGAGGTTATACAAATGTGCTATGAGGATGCCTTGCTACCAGATTATCAAGATCCAACAGAGACTTTACCAGTTCCTCCACCTCCTCTTTGTGAATGTAAATTGGAAGGTTGTGTTGGATGTGATCAAACAAGTTCATGGTGGACATACTTCAAACGTGTTGTTGATTCCTTGATAAGCATGGTGAATGTTCATAGTTGTCATCAGAACACATATGCTGATGGAACTCTCTGTAGCAACTCTACTGCCAAAGGCTGTAAAGATAATAAATGGGGAAAGTGCAGAGGTCGGTTTCCTCGACCGTTATTTGAAACAACTACAGTAGAATCTGAAACGGCCCATGTTAATATGAAAAAACGTGAAGCTTGGATCAATACATTCACACCTATTTTAACATATTTACTAAGATGTAATACTGATGTTACCTCATTGAGATCTGGTACTGCTATTAAAGCTGTTCTGATCTATGTAAGTGATTATATAACCAAACCTGCTCTGAAGACACATGTGTTCTTTGATGTTATCAAGAGTGTATTCCAACGTAACAAGGATCAACTTAATACTACAAAGAGTGGCCAGGACCAAGCAAGAAAACTTATGACACAAATGGTGAATGTTTTAGGAGCAAAAATGGAGATTGGTGCACCAATGATATGTTCATATCTTCTTGGTCTACCAGACCATTATACAAACCACACTTTTGTAACATTTTACTGGAAATCATTTGTATCAGAAGTAAAAAACAGTTGGAAGAGAGACAATGAGCCATTAGAAGAGGTTAAGATTCAGATTTTAAAAAAAGATGACAAAGTTATAGGTGTATCTCCTGTTGAGGATTATATGAAATGATCAATAGAGCTAGAATACATGTGTCTATATGAATGGATTAGTAAATGTGAGTGGATGTCAAATCGTGTCACATCTGAAAAACTGCATGAGTCTAATGAGAATTTGGATTTGGATCCAACTGAGTCTATATTGGAAAACAAGGGTGATGATTGTGTATCCGATACTGAAAGCATGCAATCTCATTCTGATGACTCTGAAGGATCTTTAAATGATTTCATTGAAGATGACACATTGTCAGTAGAAAACGACTCTGCAGATTCTGATAATATTGTATCAAACCATTTCACTTTATCACAGAAGACTGTGGTAGATAGCCAGAAAGAATATGACAATTTACCCATGGCATCTGCTTCATCCACTCAAGCCACATTGGTGAATGATAATATAGACACTCCTAAGCCAAAAGGGCGTAGACTGAAACTTAAGAAATTTACTTTTCTGGAATCACATCCTTTGTACGATACTCATTATATTTCTATGCGTCCAGACAATGAGAGACATGTTCCAAACTTTGTAGGTGGTTTATTACCTAGACATGATATAGGTGATCGTGAGTATTATTGTACCACCATGTTAACATTGTTTAAGCCATGGAGATGTGGAAGTGATTTAAAAGCTTCTGAGGATACTTGGGATCAGACCTTCATATCATTTGCATTTGAACCATGGCAGATAAAACTAATGTGTCATTTTAATCTGAGATATGAATGTCTGGATGCTAAAGATGACTACAATGCTCAACTGAAACAAGGTGATATAAATCCAATGCAGCAGTTTGACACTAACTGGACTACACTAGACTCTAATGTAGGTGTACTCATATCACCTGAAGAAATTGAAACAGGTGTTTCTTCTGACATTAATACAATTAGTAGGCATATCAGTATTGGTCATATCAAGCGTATGCAAAAGATATCAAAGATTAATCAAATGATAGGTGAATCTGGATGTAGCTGGTCCCAGTCACAGCCTGAACTTGCAGATCTTTCAAACATATCTGAAATCACTAATTTGACTTACCGATCTGCAGCTGAATGGAGAGAAGAGGTACAAAATATTCGTCAAGCAGTTCTTGATAACTGTATGAATGAAAAACCCCCATCTAATTCATCCAAACAAAAATCACATAGCAGATATATTGATCAAGCAGAATTTACCAGCCGGAAACACTTAAACTGGCAAACTGCTACTAATCCTGAAACAGATTTAATACAGAAAGTCACAACTGCATTTAAACTTAACAGCGAGCAAGAAAGGGCTTTTTCTATTGTAGCACAACATGCAATATGTCCTATATCAGAACAACTTCGCATGTATATAGGTGGAATGGGTGGAACTGGCAAATCTCAAGTATTAAAAGCATTGACTGAGTTTTTTAAATAACGGAATGAAAGTCATTGCTTGGTGAGAGTGGCACCTACAGGAACTGCTGCATCTATTATTAAAGGATCCACTTACCATTTCATGTTTGGTATTAATGAATTTACAGGGAGTGATATCAGTAAAAAAACCATGAGTGAAGTTAAATCAAGACTATCAGGAGTGGAATATGTGTTTCTTGATGAGGTCTCTATGTTGTCATGTTCAGATATGTATAAGATAAGTGCTCGATTGGCAATGTGTTTGAACAAGCCCAATTTACCTTTTGGAGGAATGAATGTAATATTTGCTGGAGATTTTGCCCAGCTTTCACCTGTTATTGGTGGTGAAAATTCTGCCTTGTATTCACCAGCCAGTGGGATGTATGCTACTGGTAAGAAGAGTCAGGATGCTGCTCTTGAAAAAGCTGTATGGCATCAGGTTACTACTGTGGTAATTTTAAGACAGAATATGAGACAAAATATGCAATCTGATGATGATAACAAACTTCGTACAGCATTATCAAACATGTGTTATAGAGCTTGTACCAGTGATGACATTACTTTCTTAAGCACACGCGTATGTGGCTCGTCTTCATCTGCACCAGATATTACTGGTTCAATGTATAGAAATGTGTCAATCATAACAGGTCTGAATATTCACAAAGATGCATACAATCGTATTGGTTCAGACAGATTTGCTCAAGAAACCAAGCAAGAGCTTGTGAATTTCTATTCTGATGATACTATATCAGAGAATGCTATAATCACAAAACATGCAAAACAAAAGAAAGTAACAGCTTTATCTCTCCAGGTTCAAATTGAACTATGGAATGCCTATCCCAGCATGAATAACAAACATATACCTGGGAAACTATCCTTATGCAAGGGTCTTCCTGTAATGATACTGATTGAATTCAGCAACAGAATTGGGTATTACAAAAGGACAAGAGGCAACTGTTTATGCATGGGAAGAGGGTATAGGTTCACGTGGACAAAAGATATTAGAGTCTCTATTTGTTAAGCTTATTCTTCCCCCATCTATGATTTGTATACCAGGGCTACCTGAAAATGTTGTGCCACTACTGCGAACTTCTTCATCCATCACCTGTGTCTTGCAGGATGATACAAAGATTAATATCAACCGCAGTCAGATAGAAGTCATGCCTAATTTTGCAATGACTGACTATTGTTCACAAGGCAAAACATGGCCTGTCAATCCAGTGGATTTAAACAACTGCCGTTCTCATCAATCTTATTATACAGTATTGTCCAGAAGTGCATCATGTGATGGTACCCTTATACTTCCAGATTATACAGATCGCAATGAAGTGGCTTTTGATCCTAAGAAAATCCAAGGGATGTGTTCAGGTCATTTACGGCAAGAGTTTCGTGAACTTAAATTATTAGATTATATCACTGCACTATTATATGATAAAAAGCTGCCTAATTCTGTTTATGGTGATACACATTATGCCCTTATAGAGTTGTTTCAAACAACATTTGGCAAAGAGTTTGTACCAGACTCTGTTGAAACATCAATCAGATGGTCCAAATCAGATCCACTAGATACTGTTGATCAAACTATCATAAACTGGGATATATCCAAATTAGCACATAATCCTATACCAATCAATGCTCCAGCTGTAGTAACAGTAAAACCTATAGACTCTACTAGTATATCAAGTAAATCTATAAATGCTGTTGTAATGCACACTCCAAAGCAGCAGAAGAGAGTATTTACACCTATGAAAGTATCTACAAAGCGAAAAAGCCGAGTTTCTGATACAAACATCAACTCTTCCAGCAATATGCATCAGTCCAAGCAAAATAATATTAACAGTGATCAATCATCATTGATGACTATGCTATCTAGACCTGTTTTGGTTCCTACAGGATGCCGCTGGACTAACAATAGCTGTGCTTATGATTCTCTTGTATTTGTATTGTACAATATATGGCTGACTGATCCTATATCTTTCACAGCTAACTTTCACACCATGAATAGTGAATGGCTTGGTTTGATGTCTGGATCATTTCAGAAGCATTTATGCAAAGAGTATACTCTAGAACAGGTGCGAGATTATATCCGTCGTAAACTATGCAATGCATTTCCTAACTACTTCACATTTGGTAATAATACTAGTGTTGAGGGTTTGGTTAGTAAAATATTTACAAGTTCTGTGGTATTTAATAAGTCATACCATATATGCTCGAATGAGCATCAATCACACTCCACGGAAAGCTTTAACTGTTCTCTTTATCCAGGAGGAACCGGTAATGTGCAATGGACAACAATCCAAGATTTCTTCAACATATGTGACAATAGGCCATTACCATACTCATATATTGTGTGTGGTGGTCCAATGCAAAAGAAGGATAAAATTGTACATGCTCCCATACTAATTGCAGTGATTGTTTCATGCACATTGACACCTGCAGATCATGCTCTCTATATTAATGTAAACAATAATATCACACAATACAAACTGCATGGTATTATAGACTATGGTGACAAGCATTTTACAGCCAGATATATAGATAAAAATCAAACAGTTTGGTTCAATGATGGTATAAAAACTGGCCGCAGTTCTATCGAAGAAGGTGATATACACCGAGTCAACTTGATGAAATGTCCTGATAACAGAAACACAGAGCTGTACATATATGCTAAAGCAGTAGTATAAATCACCATGATTATTGAATAAACTATATGAACATGGAATGGAAATCACACATCAGCTAAATCAGTGTTAAAAAGGAGTATAGGACTCGGTAATGCCACACAAATGTGATGGCCCTCAAAGACTAGTGTTTCTGGGAGACTGTATGTGCAGTCCTTGCACTGAGCATATTTGTTCCTACTTATGCTTGGTAGGTGATTTATGGCTGCATTTGCTGATTTGTGACAGCCACAATACCAGGTTTGACAATATCCCTTGGACGGATACATTAATCTAGTATGAATTCATCGCATTTTGGGTGTTTTCAAGGGTGGTTCATGCGGAATGGCTTCTTTGCATAGCTTCTATACTGATCGCATTCTATCTAGTGCATGTATGCAAGTGATAACCAATATAAGTCTTTAATCCACCCCCAAAACCTCCGAATCTGAGTCAGCATCATCATCAACATCTTCTTCTTCCGGATCCCCATCCATGTCCAATGAGACATCTTCGAGCAAATCTCAAACCAAGCTCGGCTCATCGTCGCAATTATCCAAGTCTTCCAGCAGTCTCTCCAGCTCTCCCTTTTCTCTATCCTTCTCCAAATCCTCACAATCAGAAGACTCTGAGCCAGAGCCTGGCAAATCAGGCACATCCTCGTTGTCTTCCTCGAGCGACATCAGCAGGTGCTGTGGTCTGCATGGCTGAGTAGTAAACAATCATATGCTAATTGAAATAATATACTTACAATCTCATTAATCTCATGATACCTGAATGAATGGGCAGAGGCAAGTCAGCATTTTGAGGCAAAGGTCCGGTTCAATCAATACCCTGTTGACTGAACCAATAGGATTAATGTATTGGCTTCTTCCAATCAATTCCAACTGAATCATTGACCATTACCACCACCTCGCATTGACCTCACCACTGAAAATCGCCTCTCATCCTCCAGTTCTTCAAAGCACAACTTGGTTTCCTGACTTGTCAGATGATGGACAATATCTTGATAGTGACATCTTGGATTGCTGCTTGGATTCGTAGCGAATGAGGCAGGGAGAAGGTGCATCTTTGTTAGGATTCTGCTGAAATCTGGATATGCAAGCACGAGGCAAGTAGCGATGATCAAAGTGAGGTAGGATTGATTAGAATGATGTACGTCATTAGGGAATAGAATGGATTCCGGCAAGGGTTCATGAGGAGACCTGAGTGGTCCGGTTTGCGAGATAAAGGAAGACGGTAAGCGTGAAGCAATTACTGAAGGGAAGTAGCTGGTAAGCACGAAGCTATTACAGGGCAGAGGTGAAGGCAAGTGCTAAGCATAACCTTCGGATTGGTATTGGAAAGTGCTAGGCATATCCAATGGTTTGTTCAGCAAGCGCTAGGCATAGCTGAGGGTTCACGCAGTGTGAGGGGTACTGAAAGTAGTAAATTGGTCAATCTTTTCATACAATGGTAAGTACAGTATTATATACTAGAGATGGTTCAAGTCATTATTATTCTACAATGTTCTATTGTATTCTAGTATCTGTAAGAAAAATGGAGAAAGTAAGAGAAGGGAAGAGAAAGTATGACCGAGTCACCATTAAGACTGAGAAGCCCGAGTACAGGCATGTGTTGACTCATGGACCGAATCAGCAGATACCCAATATCCATAACAGTCTTGTACATATCTCTCATGGATATTTGAGACATTGACCATTATAAGGCCTATACCATGTTTCCCTGTGCCACAAATGGAGGTATGGGATGTCACCTCAGCTTGGGTGCTATGTCTGCTTTCGCAGCTTCATGTCAACCACACCTGCCAGACTGCGTACGGTAAGCTGCGATAGTTTGATTGTCAGTGCTGCTAACACCGAGATACCGAGACATGATTGTTAGAGATGCACCTGTCTGGCTCCCGGCTGAGTCACTCTCGCAACAGTATTGGTACTGGACATCGCTCCCATCTATTGACCTTGGTCCTCAGGTCTTGGGATTAATGCCATTGTACCTACCACTTGTACCTTTGTAATACAAACCACCTGTTGTCAATTCCATCATATCAACTAAAAAGTAATAAGAACAACATACAGAAGGAATTCTGGAAATTTAGCATGCTTTGGACGACTAAAATATTGCTAAAACAATCCGGCAGAGATATGCCTTCTGATCGTAACATGACACATATTTGTGAGGGTGCACACATGAGGCCATTTCTAGAGTCAGAAGCAAAGCACATTGGCAGGTAGCCAGCGGGCAGTGGGGGCCAACAATGGGCAAGGATAGGCCATATGTGTGAGTTCATTGGAGCTGATATATCATGCTTATGTATAAGATACACATATTGATATATCAATTTGTTAGGTACCCTTGATATGATGAGCCTATGTCAGCACATATATCTACCAGCTGGAGTGGACTCATCAAACACCACATATATGGGTATCAGAAAATTCCATACCTACAGATTGACCCCCTGATGTGCACAAATACAGCAACCTGAAAGGAAACAAAGTCTTAGGGATCTTTCTGATATGAACATGATTCATGGCACACATGATAACAACACCCAATATCATTTTCCAATACCCCAAAGCACAACCTTCCTCCACTCCGCATCCAGGCTTCAGAAAGCTTTCATGAACCTGGAGATGCAATGATGGTGGTTGAATATGGCTATCTGTTCTGAGTAGAACGTGAATGACACTCACTGATTTTTTTGAAGATGACAATGTGCAAGGGGTTACTGGACCATCAAGCCAGTACACCTGATCAGTTGGTCAGTCATCTTCAAGAGGTCTTTTAAAAAAATACCATATCAATTTTTTTCTACATTAATCAGCTCAACAGCACATGAGAAGCAATAATTGATAAAATAAATTGAGATCTTACTGAGACTATTGGCTCTGAAGCTGAAGTTCTGTTAAGCATCATCTCCATGATAGATGTTGTAACTATTACAGTGGGAGGCTTGCAGTAGGTAAAATACTGAATTGTTAGCTACCAGAGCTCAGAATGAGCTCCTTATATACTACAAAAGTATCTAGAATATTCTACCAAAGGTACCTAAAATATCCAAGTATCATGACAAAATAAGTAAGCCAAATGTTTGGGAATCTTCTGGCATCAGCTTGAAGTTGCAATTCCAACAATAGGGACAGTCGTGCAAGCTTGCTTATGAGATGGATTTGGTATTCCGGCAACATTCAGTTGGGAGAGACCGGTTACACTGGTAACCACTACTAACCAGGTAGCAGTGCACCTACCAATACCATATGTTATACCTTGATCCAGTATGTTATTCCCATGGTGGTCAGTCGGTCGGATTGACCAGGCCTTAAAAAAATATCCAGTGGATGTAATTTTTTGACATCCTCGTAACCCCTTGACAATGTGAGGACAGAATGAATGGGCTGGAATCTCCAGGTGAGCTCTGTGAAGAACCTCAAGAACTATTTGACAAGGCTCACTAGCACAGGATTCGAGGTGGGTTCTATGTGGAGACCGTATCGAGGATACAGATGATAGCTTGGAATGTGTCATACAGTTTTGTACCTTGAAGCTTTAAGAAAGGATCCACAATAATGAGTCAATGGGTGGTCCATAGTTGTAGTGAGAAGTGAAAAGTCGTCGCTGTCTTTGCTGTTAAATGCAGCAAAAGGCAAATTTTCAGTGTGCGAAATTGTGGAAGCATGTGCAAACAATGTGCACAGAAATCAGTAGTCGGAGGCAGTTTGACGGCTTGGGGAATGCCGATCCTTTTCCATACATGTGCGATTGGAGGTCTTATACATGTCTTTCTATTGAAGGAATTGAATGGCAGTACGTGAATGCCTCGCAGTGTGCACACACTGCAGTGGAATTCTGGCAATATGCAGGATGGACTTAAATAGTCCATAGTTCAAAACAAGACTGATGGAATAAGAAGCATTGTCGGTGATATGCTGTCTACACATTCACACCTAGATTTTGTGATCTTGTAACAATACAATTGCATATCTATCCTGTACTAGTGATAATAAAAGGACTATAGCTGAGGCTTCAAGCTGATAGTTACAGCAGTATGCGACTAGTGAAGCCAGGACTTAGATGCGATACCACTAGTGGGTCAAATCTACCAGCCGGCTGTACTAGTGACTTGAATACTAGCCGGACTAATGAATATAAGGCCACTAGTAGATGAGTAACGTGACTAGTGCACCAAACAAGGAGCAGAATACACAGATCTTGTGAAGTCCAGTCATTAGCAGGCCAATCAGGGCATAAACACCTAAGTCAGGTTAACTAGTCACATGGAAATCTCGAAGCAGGACTTAGAAATGAATTAGCAATGGATTAACCTCGCATCTAGATCCGACTAGTGTGATCAGATCTGTTACGATTGGACATGAGGATAGCCTGGCTGTGGTTTCGATCATGGCCAACTGCGTTGCAGATGCGGAAGCGTGGCTAGTAGTTTATCCTCAGCACTAGTGGTGCATTGCTGAGTCAAGAACGTGAGATTAAACTGCTAGCTGAGCTCCGTGGCTCACTAGTCATCCAATAGCAATTTCTAGACCGACTATTGCGTGTTTATGCACGATATTCCGGGCCTAGCCAAGAAATCAGTACCGAAAATACCCCACTAGTGTAGCTGTTTGTGTTGCTTTGTACCTTTCTGTACAGTATATAAGTAGTAGAATAGCCACTCGCACAGACAGGCAAGCCATCCCTGCGATTGCGAGTGACTAGCAAGAGTCTAGTGCCCCCAATTAAAGGCTTTTGTGCTTAACCTTGATGAAGCAGCTACTAGTCGCTAAGTTACCTATAGAATTGAGTGAATTGAAGTCCCTTTTGAGCAATACTATTGTGTCCTGCAAAGGCCAAGAGTGTTTCGAAGTAATTCTTGCAATTTCTCAAAGTTAAAGTATTATTCTTAGGCCAAGAGTGCCACTAGTAAGCTAGAGTGCAAACTAGGCAAGTGCAGATCACTTGTAGAAAGTAGTACAGGGCCAAGAGAGCCAATATTTCGAAGCAGTCATAGTCCCAGCGAGTGCAGTAGCTCAAAACCAAGTCACATTCATCCAATTGTGTCTTACCCACCCCATTAGTGCGAGTAGTACACTTGTAAAAGTCACTAGTAATGAATAAAACATCTTTTGAACAACTTCCCTTGATTATCAAGTCTGCAGAGTGCTTCTATCATACTCGAAACACCCGAATTCAATCAATTGGTGATAGTGTAGAGTTGTGAGAGGTTTAGTGTCGGTTAGAGATCATTTCCACCCACTAGTCTTTTGTCACTTGCTGTTACCGAGCACATCATCGGCACAGCACAATGATCCCTCGCTGGTGCATACCAATCCTTGATCATGAGGTTTCACAAATCCATTATTGGAACACGAAAAGAGTAGAGATGCCATTGATTATTAAGTCAATGATGTTCGCTTAGCTGGATACATAGGAATAAAATAAAAAGACTATGCGATTTTTCTTTAAGGTCCTTCCTTGTTTGTAAGATGAAAAACAATAATACGAGGCTGTCATCTCTCAGTTCGGATATAGGGAATTGAACCCAGAGATGCCAGAACTGGCCTCTACACTATACCCAATGTACGACTAGGTATATGCAAATCGGATAGAGGGAACCATGAGCTAACCACAATGATTCTCTCAAGACCCAAAACACAAACAATTCAGATACAGGGAATTGAACCCTCTTTACATACATGGGGGGCGATGTGAGCATCCTTTATACCATATCTGAGTTCGAAGATGTCAGAGCCTAGGGATCAGATGGATATCCCAGGAAATGGGATAGACACTTGGATCAAAATGGCCAGTACTTGAACGTTGCTCTTGGAAACCTTCCTCGTTTGTGAGATAAAAATCAACACTTTGCCATGAAACTCATCATAGGGAATTGAACCCAGAGATGCTGCACCATACCCAAATCCCTCTCAAAACCAAGAAAATTATACTGCCAGGAAAGCAGGTCAACAGAAACATTATGGGCAAGAGAGATAGCCACTGGTGGGAATATGCAAATCAGATAGAGGCATGCATGAGCTGACTGCAATGAGACCCAAAATCACGTGCAAACCCTAATTCAGATATGAGGAATCGAACACTCTTTCCATACATGAGACGTGGGTGCCAAGGCCATTACATGATATCTGAGGTCATATAGTTAGAAGATATTCGAAGTGAGATGCATATGGTGATACGCGGGCCATGTGTTCATACCTAGATTTTGCGATTTTACAATGATACTAGTGCATATCTATCCTTGACTAGTCATAACTAGAGGGCTATAGCAGAGGCTTTGTGCTGATAGTCAAGCCAGGAAGCTACTAGTCAAGCCAGGACTTAGGTGCGACACCACTAGTGGGTCAAGTCTACAAGCCGGAATGACTAGTACCTCGGCTACTGTTACAAGCCGGTGAATAACAGCTACTAGTAGACGAGAGTAACTACGAGTGCACCCAACAAGAAGCATAATACACAGATCTCATAAAGTACTGTCGCTAGCAGGCCGATCAGGGCATAAATGCCTAAGTCAGGTTAACTAGTCACATAGCAATCTCAAAACAGGACTTAGAAATGAATTAGCAATGGATTAACCTCACATCGAGATCCAACTAGTGCAATTGGATCAGTTACAATCAGACACAAGGCTAGCCAGACTGCACTTTCGATCACAGCCAACTGTGTTACGGATGCGGGAGTGTGGCTAGTTGTTTATCCTCGGCACTAGTGGCGCGTTTGTTAGACCTGAACTCCAGTATAACAAACAAGACTAAACAAAGGGCTGTATCGTGTTCATACAGTCACCCAATGAGTGTCAATGCATGTGTTAACTGAGAATCAAGAGTCTAGATGCTTAGTCTAGGTGAGAGATGAGTCTGAGAGTAAGTTTGGTGTATTGAAACTTTAGCTCGAAGCTGGAGAATATACAGCAAGAGCTACACTACTTATATACTGTTTTCATGCATGCTAATAATATAACTATCATTCGGGGTTTGTGGGATAACTGTGGTGTCCCGGTGTATGCTGCTGGAGTTCTGTGGAGTTGATACATGTGGAGCACACCAGGGACTTGGTGTAGTGGATATGTGACTGTGTTGCTTTGGATAAGCATCGAGATTAGATGCGATAAGATCCAGATAAGATTGGCACTTTGATAAGATAAGAAAAAGGAAAAATTGTAACAGCGTTGCTGGGTCAAGAACGTGACCTAAAACCACTAGCATAGCTCTGTGGCTCACTAGTTGTCCAGCAGCAGTTTCTAGACTGACTATTGCATGCTTTTACTCAATATTTCGTGACTAGCCAAGAAACCTGTACTGAAAATACCCCACTAGTATAGCTGTTTGTGTCACTTTGTACCTCTCTTTACAGTATATAAGTAGTAGAATAGCCACTCGCATGAGCAGGCAAGCCATCCCTGCAATTGTGAGTGACTAGCAAGAGTCTAGTGCCCCCAATTAAAGGCTTTTGTGCTTAACCTTGATGAAGCAGCTACTAGTCACTAAGTTACCTATAGAATTGAGTGAATTGAAGTCCCTTTTGAGCATACTATTGTGTCCTGCAAAGGCCAAGAGTGTTTTGAAGCAGTTCTTGCAGTTTCTCAAAGTTAAAGTATTATTCTTAGGCCAAGAGTGCCACTAGTAAGCCAAGAGTGCAAACTAGTCAAATGCAGATCACTTGTAGGAAGTAGTACAGGGCCAAGAGAGCCATAGTTCAAAGCAGTCATAGTCCCAGTGAGCGCAGTAGCTCAAACCAAGTCACATTTCATTCAATTGTGTCTTACCCACCCCACTAGTGCGAGTAATACATTTGTGAAGCTCACTAGTAATGAATAAAATGTCTTTTGAACAACTTCCCTTGATTATCAAGTCTGCAGAGTGCTTCTATCATACTCGAAACACCCAAATTCAATCAATTGGTGATAGTGTAGAGTTGTGAGAGGTTTAGCGTCGGTTGGTGATCATTTCCGCCCACTAGTCTTTTGCCACTCGCCATTACCGAGCACATCAATGGTGCTACGAAATCAGATAGACTTTGATCAAAGATGGTCATTATCAGACACCATGAGAGCAAAGCTGCGAATCGTCAATGGGGGAAGCATAAGCCATGGCTTCGTCTTTGGCTTCAACTTGAATTCTAAAGCACCTCCCTTTTCAGGGTTCTATTCCCTGTATCTGAATTAGTGGTAGGAATCACTTTGAGGTCTTGGGAGGGCCACAATGAGCATACAATCCAAACAGAGTGAAGATGGCCTCCTGTAGATACATGTGCCTCTTTCTTGGGGTGGCAGGGTAAACAAGAGATAGGATGCTCCTCCCTGGGTTGGAGCCGGTGAGATACTTACATTGAAGGTGACGCTGCCCATGTTCTCCTTGACATTAACAGCGGGGGCCTTTGTAATCCATGAAGGGAATATAGACTCTTGAGTCCTGGACTTAACAGTCACAGATTAGCACTCCCTCGTATCATTCCAAGGCCAGTCAGGTAGAAGAAATGCTGCTCGCATTTTTTAGGGAAAAGGGATCATTTCACTTAGCAGAGATGACTGTATGCGATGTTTCATCACAGTGCTAACCTGTAGGTAAGTTTGAAAGAGTGTACAAAATCGGCTACCCATCCACTGTCAGATATGGCATAATGGCTAACATGTCACATTTCAAGGTTCAATTCCTTATATCTGGATGTATTGTTTGAGTCGCCTCTTATAGTAAACTTTTGATATTGCTACGAGTCAAAAACGTGGGCGATAGAACTTGAGGTAGGGGTTGTATTCAGCACAAATGAATCACTGCATGACAAGTGACTACACCTACTGGATTAATATTGCTATGACGACAGTGCATGAGAGGAGCGCTGACTCGTATCGATGAGAGTCACACTTTAATGTAGTATGGCCATAGGCCGCAAAGAGAATGCAAGCTGTACAACATCAAAGCTTTAAGATTGTGTCGATTCCATTGAAAGTGATAGGGGTGACTGTATGCCCCTAGCATCAACATTCCAGTCTTCTCTGAATCCTGTCAAGGCACACAAGTTCAAATTTCAAAGAAGTGCCCGAGGTCTATCATGCATCAGCAAAACAGCATATTTGTCTTTAGCAAATTTGTCTTTTTCCAGACTTCTTTCAGTGTCTTGATCTTGGGAACCGGTGTCTTGATCTTTGGAGCTGGATCTTTAATATCTTTGGTATCTTACCAAAACCTTGAAGTAGTTATCTCATCATCTCCCCTCACAACACTTGATGCAGCCAACCACATGGATGACCTCTCCCATTAACCTATATCTCTCGCTTGTCAAATCCACCATTCTAATCATTCAGGGATTTGTTCATGGATGAGACCTCTGAATGGGAAACCAATCTCATGATAGAGTATCCGAGTCTTTTTGCCAGCTCTGTAACGCGGGAACGGGGGTTGCGGTGGGAATGAGGTTGGGAAGGACTCATCCGCGAGATCTGAGAGAAGCTGAAAGGAATGGATGTCATGTTCAGATAAATGAAATAGCTGGTGGTGTACGTTGAAAAGGAAGTTTGGGATGGGCAATGTCACACATCACAGCCTGTGATCAGTTTGCAGAGTCAGAATCTGCAAACTGAACACGTCAGTTTGCAAAATATTATAGCATAATTTCTTGGTAATAGTATACTGCACAGGTAGTATCAGTAGAATGTACATAATAAAAGCATGTCCAAGACAATGTTGCAATTTGCAGAGGGTCTGGGAGGGGGAGTAAACAGCGGAATAGTGGGGGGAGGAACACAAGAGAAACTGGAAATTTGTTTAAGTTCTTTCAAACTCCGCCAGGGCACCTGCACACAGGCCAATCACATCATTTCATGTGATGTTGACTTTTGGATCCAAAAGTCAATCCGAATTGATCTCCATGTTCTTCCTTTCCCCCTCCATCCTCATTCAAAGGACAACCTCAGCATCAAACTAGCAAGCCAAACCCCAGCATGCAAAGGTACCATGCTCTAGCAAGCTGGATGCAAAGGTGGTGTGGTGCATATCACATCTAGGGATCCCAGATGAGTACAAAAATGGGCTTTGCACATGGTACGTTACTCTCCCTGGGGGCTGGTTTTCGAGCGCTGATGCCCTTCCATTCCAGTGTGTTGCCATTTGTCTAAAGGTAAGTCCCTAGTCCAGGAAATTACGGTTGCTTACCGCAGGTACCTTCAAGGCTCATGCCTTTTTTTTGGGTGCAGGAGTTGGATTCAAACACCATCTAATTCGATCTGAATGACTGCAGTACAAACAGGATAGGACATAGATGGGCCAGGGAGACTGCGAAGAGCTACTCCAGCAACTAGCTACTGGGTCCTTCTCACTGGAGTGCAGACATCCTTCCCCCATGTAACCAAGCTTTCTTGTACTAGTGTTACTTACTGTTTAAATGTTCCTGCTTGCTGTATGCCCATGTAGTATGATTATGCCAATTACCACTATGCTTTCTATGCTCTTTCATCGTTTGTGATGTTCCAAAGCAATAAGCAAACTAAAATATATAAAAGATGTTGCTGTATGAAAGATGATGTGCCAGTCTTTCAAAGTTTTGATCTGCTTGACAAGACAAGGTACATATCTTGTGAAATACATTTTCTTCTTGTGGAAAGACATTGTATTTCATATCTTTCAAAGCTTTTACGACTTTAGAAAGTACTGAAAGACCACAAAGATGAAGTGACTGTTTTGCTGATGACTCATGATCAGGGAGAATCGGTGTGCGAAGAGGACAGTCATTGTGTGCTCATATACATACATCATCCTGAAGCTGAGGTGGTGGAATCCTCTGGTGCCCTATGGTTCCTGACAGTGATATGGCATAAGAGCTGGGATTGCTGCTTTAGACAGCTTGAGGTTCGATCCCTCGTGTATGAACTTGAAGTCCCCATTACGCATGGTACATTTTGTATAGTGCTCGCAAGGGGGAGACTTGCAATTCAGTTTGTTATATAATGCATTAGTGACCAAGGGTCACCGGTCACCGGTCATACTTGAAAGCCCGCGCAAAGAGAATGTGGAGTAGGTCAGCACTGCAGGCTTCATCGGACCAATAGCCTGATTCCTGCCAAACAAATACAACTTGAACTCTTTCCCTTTCCCTTTTACTACATCGGCGAATATCTATGATCGCTTTCTCGACCTCCACGTTGGGGCCCTCACCGCAGGAAACGAACTGTCTGCATCTTTTATGGACTTTGCCGCGTCTCGACACGCTGCGAAGCTACCGAGGAAGACAGGAATGGTTGAGGTACTTTTGGCACCTAGCTTTCTGTGGGATTGCTCATTGGTTCGCCTTTGCAGAGGGACTCCAGCTGAAGGATTGCGAGGTTGGACTTGTGCAGCCTGTTTGGTGTAAAGAAAAGAGGGCAGTGTTCGTCGAAGGATCACTCTGGTACATGTCGCCATCCTTTTCTCGTCGCTTGTTGTTCTGAAGTCATAGAATATCCAGCTCCTAATTCTAAGCGTGCTGCATGCACTCTGGCGCCTTGGAAGACCTTTCAACATCAGTTTTGCCTTGCTATCCATCATCAGGGCGCGTCGTGGTATGCCTGCCTGACCATACTTGGCATAGCAAAACTGATACAATTCGATCCAGTTCGTATTACCTCTGACATACTTGGCTCAGAATTGGATACAGCGGGAATCTTGCCCCACCCTCTCTATATTTCCTTTCACCATGTATACACTGCCATTGCCGTTTTTCTCGCCACGCTCTCGGCCGCAGGCTCATAGTATACAACAACCTATCGACCAGGTATTGCTAAGTACACCCGACAGAACTGAGCAAGGCCAAACGGGGACCAACAGATGTGGGATGACGTCTTGCCAAAAGTAGATGTGGCACTCTTCTCTTCGCCCTGGGCGATTTCGCATCTGACGTTCGTTTAGTAAGTGTCATTGGTAATTTGCATGTTCCACCTTTTTATCGAGCTGAGGCAGTTTTCTCATGAATGTTGACACTACAGCTGTCTATTGGACTCTCCTACCCTAGGACCTGACTCCGGCATTGGCGCCACAGAGGTGTGTCACATCTCCATCTTCCGTCCTGTAGATACTAATACTCTCCCCAGCGCATCGAGTTGCTTCAAAGGTCGTTTTCTCCACCTCCCTGCCTGCTGGCCTTTTCTCAACTGCCTTTAGGACGGATGGGGCGTGGGCATCATTCCCAAGGGTACCATAACCAGCGTCCATTCGTTCGGACCTCCGACTTTGTCCAAGTTACCGGTATGAGCAATCAATATGTCTGATGGTGTTCTTTTCTTACCCCATTCTTTCACAGGCAAGGGCAAGCCGAACTTCTCCACTGGCGATTCTGGAGGAGAGCTCGATCCTCTTGATGCCGATGGGAATGATGCGAGCTTCATGGCATCGATACAAGTGCATAACTGATGGTATTCGGTATTGAGGCAACCCTACTGGATTCTTGGTATTCTCTACCACGTTTCAGAAGCTCGGACAGGTGTTTGAATGGACAGTGAGTAGTAGGATTTTGTACCTGAAGGCTCGCATCTCATTCCTTGATAGTACTTCATGTCAGCTGACCAGTTTTGCCTGTAATCCGGCTGGGAAGATGGCGGCCGTGTACTGTGAGTAGAACGGGAGATTCTTCTCTTTCACACTAGCAACTGACGGCTCAATCCAGATCCACGTGTGTGCGATGTGATGGGAGGTTGCGTTATCATACGATGCATGGCGAGAAGATAAAATGACTATTGAATATTGAATACTCCTAGAAACCTTTCTTGTTTGTGAGATAAAATCATGCTTTCCATTGTAATTACGGATATAGGGATCGAGCCGAGAGATACCACGACTAGCCTCTACACCATATCCGATGTACGACTCTGGAAAATTATCCTGCCAGGAAGGTAACACGAAGAAAACATGCTTGGTGAAAGAGATTGATACTGATGGGGATATGAAAATCTGATAGAGGTGACTACGAGTTCATCTAGATGCTCTTCCAAGACCTAAAAATACACCTGTATACCTCTGATTCAGATACAGGGAATCGAACCCTCTTTCCATACGTTGGTAATGTTGTCCCTTATACCGTATCTGAGGTTGCTTGGTGGGAAGATGTTCGAGGTGGAATGGATATGCCAGGAAATCAGATGGTCGCTTGGATCAGTATCATACAAGACGGGAGGCATAGTCTATGGCTTCCGCTCGAACTCTGTAGCGTCTCCCCGTTGTTCCGCCAATCTTGGTGATACGCTGTCTACACGTTCACACCTAGATTTTGTGATCTTGTAACAATACAATTGCATATCTATCCTGTACTAGTGATAATAAAAAGGACTATAGCTGAGGCTTCAAGCTGATAGTTACAGCAGTATGTGACCAGTGAAGCCAGGACTTAGATGCGACACCACTAGTGGGTCAAATCTACCAGCCGGCCATACTAGTGACTTGAATACTAGCCGGACTAATTAATATAAGGCCACTAGTAGACGAGTAACATGACTAGCGCACCAAACAAGAAGCAGAATACACAGATCTCGTGAAGTTCAGTCACTAGCAGACCGATCAGGGCAGAAACACCTAAGTCAGGTTAACTAGTCACGCAGCAATCTCGAAGCAGGACTTAGAAATGAATTAGCAACGGATTAACGTTATGCCCAGATCCGACTAGTGCGATCAGATCTATTGCGATCGGCACTAGTATAGCCCGGCTGCGCTTTCGATCACGGCCGACTACGGTTGCGAGCACGAGGATGTGGCTAGTCGTTCATCTCCGGCACTAGTGGTGCGTTGCTGGGTCAAGCACGCGAGATTAAACCGCTGGCTGAGCTCCGTGGCTCACTAGTCATCCAATAGCAATTTCTAGACCGGCTATTGCGTGTTTATGCGCGATATTTCGGGTCTAGCCAAGAAATCAGTACCGAAAATACCCCACTAGTGTAGCTGTTTGTGTCGCTTTGTACCTTTCTTTACAGTATATAAGTAGTAGAATAGCCACTCGCACGGACAGGCAACGCCATCCCTGCGATTGAGACCTACTAGTCAGTATCTAGTGCCCCAATTAAAGGCTTTTGTGCTTAACCTCAAACGAAGCGGCTACTAGTCGCTAAGTTACCTATAGTATTGAGTGAATTGAAGTCCCTTTGAGTCTACTATTGTGTCCTGCAAAGGCCAAGAGTGCTCCGAAGTTAGTTCTTGCAGTTTCTCGAAGTTAAAGTATTATTCTTAGGCCAAGAGTGCCACTAGTAAGCCAAGAGTGCGAACTAGTCAAGTGTTGATCACTTGTAGGAAGTAGTACAGGGCCAAGAGAGCCAATAGTCCGAACAGTCGGAGTCCCAGCGAGTGCAGTAGCTCAAAACCAAGTCACATTCATTCAATTGTGTCTTACCCACCCCACTAGTGCAAGTAGTATGCTTGTAAAACTCACTAGTAACGAATAAAACGTCTTTTGAACAACCTACCTTGATTATCGAGTCTGCAGAGTGCTTCTATCGTACTCGAAACACCCGAATTCAATACATTGGTGATAGTGTAGAGTGTAGAGAGGTTTAGTGTTGGTTGGAGCTCATTTCCGCCCACTAGTCTTTTGCCACTCGCCGTTACCGAGCACATCATCGGGTTGATTCTCTGTATCTGAATTAGGGATAGGCATCGAGTAGGAGGACAATGAGCGTGAAATCCGAACAGAGTACAAATGACTGCCTACAAACCCATGCGCTTCTTCCCCGGGTGATCGGGTAGGCAAGAGATGGGATATTCCTCTCTGTGTCCGTGCTTGTAAGATACAGAGAAAGCGACGGTACTCATGTCATCATCAGCATTAATAGTAGCAACTTTTGTAATCCACGAAGGGAATATGGAATCGTACGCCTGAAGGTCTGAGGCCTTGTGGAATTGGCACTGCCTTGTATCGTTCCAAGACCGGCCAGGTAGAAGATACGCTGCTCTCGAAGAGGGATTATTTTTCTGAGCAGCAGAGATCACTGTATGCGTCCCTTGATCACGGGGCGAGTTTGAAAGGGTGTACAAAAGTGGATAATATTAACCATCCACCGTCGGATATGGCCAAAAGGCTAACGTTGTCACATCTCGAGGTTCGATTCCTTATATCCGGATTCGCGGTCGGGATTTTCGTAATTATTTTTTGATACTGCTCATAGGCGAAAATTCAGCAATAGAAAGAGGTAGGCGTTGCATTCAGTGTGGATGACCCAATGTAGTACAACGGGTAACTATGACAGAGATACTGACTAGACTCTCCAGTAAGATTACTATGGCGACGATGCTGCCAGCGCACGACTCGAAGCTTACAAAGTCGTATCAATTCTTATCCCCCTCAGAGTCCCACTATACGACTGCTCTCATCCCATCGAAAGTGACAGAGGTGACTGTATGCGCCCAGCATCAAAGTTCCAATCTTCTCTGAATCCTCTCGAGGACTCGAGGTATACAAGTTCAAATTTGAATGAAGCGGTCCAGTCTATCATGGTCGTACGGCAGGAGAGCTGAGTCGGTTTGCGAAGAGGGCAGTCCTTGTGTGCTTGTACATCGCCCTGAAGCTGAGGTGGCGGTACAGTTCTTGACAGTGATCTGGCATAAGTGCTAAGATCACCGTGTTAGACAGCTCGAGGTTCAATCCCTCGTGTCTGAAATACCCATCTTGTATCGTCACTTTTTGTATAGAGCTCCCAAGGGGGAGACTTGCGATTTGGTTTCCTCTATAATGCATTATCGACTGAGCGTCGTACAATGCCATTACATAACAAACGCGTGTGCATTTCTATCAACTGCGTCGAGACATCCACCATGGAAGGTGTTCCAAATGCGGACTCCGCTGCCAGCAGCTGAGGAAGAAGAAGCCTAACCGCTTACAACGGGATATTCGATGCTGCAAGTAATGGAAGGCCGCCAGGAAACGTCCTTGCCACGAAAGACCTGTACATCGGCCAGGCTTCCTTGCAATCTGTCCATAAGTCTTGCGCTGAAGAGATGGATCACTCAGTATCACTGTAAGTAAGAAAGGCGAATATGAGACCGGATATAGTGTATAGGATAACATCATTGAGTCTAAGGAAGGGGTTCGATTCCCTGTATCCGGACAATGAAATTTGCCTTGTCTTTTTTTTTTTAGTGATGAGCTTGTCACGCGTAGCTAAAGAGTCTGAGGTGCCACAGCAAGTGGGCAAAGCAACCATTTCTCTTTCACTCTTCATCCGCTTGTCCGGCTCTGGATACAAGCACTAAGTGGAAGGTAGCGCGACGTTCAAAGCTTGAAGCTGAACGAAAGGTGACAGAAACAAGGAAATATTTTAAAAGCCTCCCAGTTGTTCCGGAGACTGGTGTTGTTCCAAGATGAGTGGACAGGTTGTCTCATACCTTGCGATCACGATTTCGTCGGGCCCAGCTTTGCAGCAGTCTTCTCCCTGTGCAATCCCTGTGCATCGACGAGGGGAATCGGGGTAGCATTATTGTACGTCGGCACATCGTGAATTGGCCTTCGACCACATCTCGCCAATAGCTCAGTTCGCATATTATATCGCACAGAGGGAGATCGCGCCGTTAACACCCTGGCAAGTTCTGCGACTCATCATATCCGGCGAAATGAGGTCGCAATATCCTCCAGCATTCTTGGGAACGAAAGATCAGGGTTCTCCACCCACCATATTATTTCTTACGAGACAATCGACGACAGAGAAAGAGCTGACAGCAATTTTAGAAGAGTATCTGGTTCTCGGGCAGGGAGACAAAGAGGATTGTTCGGCAAGTGTCTTTTGTCAAATCTTTATCATGGACGTCATTCTGAACTTTCTTTACCTTAGAACAAGGATGTTGACGTGTTTCGAGACTGTAAAAATCAAATTTGCGGCCATCGACGAGCTAATCTCGGTGTTATACTCCGAAGGGGAATTTGCGCTGTTCGACAATCAAATCAAGCACGAGAAGGAAAGACTATCATGTTTGTTACTTATCAGTTTGGACATTTGACAAAACGTGCGGACCTCATTGTGTAAGTTTAGGCTGGTTCCCGTTCTGTGTATCGTATGGGCGTAATAGTATGGGCGTAATAGCGTCCAAAAATTCAGGTAGACGCAAGTGGCCTTTTTCCGAACACAAGTTAGTGATGGGGACGCAAGCTTATAACTTCCCGTGCATCATCTCGCAAGTTAGGTATTGTATTACGCAATAGGGTGGGTCATAGTTTTAGAATTTGAAGGCTTTCGAATCCCGTGATTTATCACCGCCCAGAGGCTTGCCCAGTCGGGATACCTAACCATCAATGCATTATTGATGTACCGTACGAGTGCAAATTGGAACTTCCCATATACTTGCATGTCCAATCGTGATTCCTGCCGGTCTCCTTCCACTTAGTATTTTTTGTCACCATTTCACCATATAAATTCCGACTGGTTCTGTTTTCGTGATTCAGTCTCTATGCTTTGGTACCCTTGCCACATAGTGAGCCCAGGGCTACGTTCAAGCCTTCGTAAGTCTAGGGATACTGCCTAGATCTGGTACGAGTTATTTACAAACTGGCTTTCTTTTCGACGTCTTCCAGGTAGTCAACTCTTTATGCGAACGCTATCCCTCTGCCAATTAGTAAAGAGTGATTAATCGAGCTCAGTGAGAAGTATGCAGAACAAAATTCAGTAGAGTTCAAGGGCTCACCATAAGCCCTGAACGTTCGCATTGATACGAACTGTATGGTCAGTGGTGCATAGCCAGTCAGCTCAGGCTGAGGCACCGAAATAATAGACTTACCGTACGGATGATAAGTCACTAATGTCTTCAAATTTCAAAAGCAATAGCCAACAGTAAACTTGCGTAATATTATTATTAACTTGCGAGAGGACGTAGGTGAAGTCATCAAACTTGCGAACCTATAAGTAACTTGTGTCCTGAAAAAGGACACTTATGTCTACCCGAATTTTTGGACGCTATTACGCCCATAAGCTCGCAGTCACAGTCGCAGGAGTCACGGATCATTTAGAGCAAGGATTACTACATATTCCAGCTCAAAAATAAATCATTGGACAAAAGACATACACACCTCGAATTCGAAGCTTTGAGTGTAACCCGTGTAACCCACTACTGAGGAATAAACCCAGCCCTTATAACACCGAAGACAAATAACTCATCCAGCTTCACTGCGGGAAATGGTGATGAAGAAATAGTCAAGTCAGAGAAACATGAAGCTCAAGGAGCTCGGACCACCCCGGCTTGGTCACGGAGATGGCAGCGACAGTGTTTATTTGGCACGTTCAACTACATTGTCCCTTGATCAATGATCGTCCATTCCGCCCCCGAGTCCCTCTGGTCTTATCCAGACATACAAAGTTGCGTAAAGAAACCCCCTACCTTGCGGGAGAAGTCGAGCCTCGAGGATGGAAATTTACCTGTGCACTTAAAAGGAACTTGTGGCCGGAAAAAAGATAACTTGCTCCTACCGGAATTATTACACGCTATTACGTCCATAGTATCGCCGCTCACTGATTTGGGCAAGCTGCCGCCGCAAGATTTGGGTCTCTGAAGTTGTATGATAGATGGAATGATAGCAGAAACCGGTACTCAAGTGGAGCTTATGGTAAATGATGGGGAGTACGCAAAGTTATGAAACATTCAAGCAAGCGCATTTGTGAATAATGGGAGTTCGTGACCAACTCCCAACATATCGGTGTGTCGGGCCGACATCCCGGTACCCCCACGTG
This sequence comes from Armillaria borealis, assembly GCA_030435635.1. NCBI lineage: Eukaryota > Fungi > Basidiomycota > Agaricomycetes > Agaricales > Physalacriaceae > Armillaria > Armillaria borealis. Next base: position 31,359 of record JAUEPT010000059.1, on the reverse strand, counting down.
GGCCCCAAAGAGGTTTATTTTCAGTCCAGCGTCAGCTCATCTCGACCATTAGCTACCACCACGTACCCCACCGCTCAAAAGTGCCACCAAGTTCCAAGCGCAACAGCAATTGAAATGTCAGAAACATCGCCGCACTGCGCCTACACTGTCGCATTCCACCAGAGGGACTGTGTCAAGACGATAAGTTGCTCGGAGTATGGGATCGCTCAGGAGGTGTACGACAACATTTCTCAACAATGGGCCAAAATAATTTTGGATAGACAAAATCGGGAGGTTCGCTGAATATTGTACTTATATCTGTGTGATAGCTCTAACATTCATCGTGATAGGTTGTAGCTCGTTATGGGGGTAACCGTTGGAGCAAGCAGTGCGAAGAGGAGGTCCAACGGCTACCTGCATTCGACGATACTGCACCTCTACAGATCGCTCCTTACGTCGTGGCATTCCACCAACGCGATTGTATTCGAATGATTGGTCTGTACACTTCCGAGTCGGCTCGAGCAGTGTATGATGCAGTCTCGAAGGACTGGGCAAAGGTCGTCTCTGATAGGAAACATTCCCAGGTACGACTGTGACTTGCGACTTGCACTTTTGATGGTATTAACTAGCTGTATAAGGTGTTGGCGTCCTATGGCTCGACCTACTATGTCAAGTTATGCAAAGACAGGATTTCGCAGCTGGACGCCTTCAATGGTAACGTACCATTGCAGCGCGCTTCTTATGTGGTCGCTTTGCACCAGAGTGATCGCGTCAGGATGATTGGCTTCTCCAGTGAGGGGCCTGCTCGGGCGGTTTATAACGCCATCCCAAACGACTGGGCTAAGATACTTATGGATAGACGACGTTCTCAGGTATGCTTTCCAATTATAAAGTTGTCGTGGTACTGATCGTGTTTCTACTCTAAAGGACATGCTCTCCTATGGTGGCGGTTGTTGGATCACGCAATGCAAGGAAGAGGTCCTCCGGCTGCCTCTACTTGCGGAACCTATTTCACCATCGCCTAGCGGGCCTTACGTCGTTGCGTTTCACCAAAATGACTGCGTCAGAATGATTGGGCTCTCCATCGAAGGATCTGCTCGAGCGGTTTACGACGCGATCTCCACGGAATGGGCGAAGAACCTCATGGATACACGAGGTTATGAGGTAAGCTTTCAGTGTGTGAGTTACCGCGATACTTATCAAGAATGATTGCTAGCTGTTGGCGTCCTATGGTTCTAGTTACTTTACGAAGCAATGTGAGGAAGAGGCTCGCGGGCTCGATGCACTCCAGAGCACTACGTCGTTGAAAACTGCATCTTACATTGTCGCCTTCCATCAGAACGGTCGTGTCAGGATGCTTGGCTTCTCCGAGGAACGAGCTGCGTGCGCCGTGTTTGGCGCTGTCTCCGACGAGTGGGCCAAGGTTCTCATGAATAGACGGCATTCCGAGGTGAGTTTCTTGGCGGTTGTGTGTTGCAATGTTGCTAATCAGCTTGAAGCCATTGGCGTCGTATGGTTCCACGTGCTATGTCAGGCAGTGCGTACAAGAGGTCCTTCGATATCATTGCTAGGAACAAATTCGATACTGTTCGAATGTTAATAACTTCTAAAAGCTTTGAGTAAATGTATGTACTAAAATCGAAATAGCTAGGCAATTGCCCTCCGTATAAAACCTAGCATGTAGCCTCGTTCTCGGCTTTGTCTCTTTTGATTCCAGAAGATCTGAGGACGGGCGGGCTCCACGGGTGATATTACATCGTTGCAACGCCATCCGCGCTCATCGCGTTCCTTGGCTTGGGAGTTTCTGTCCTGATGAGCACTGCTTCTGGCACCCTCATACAGAAAGGAACCCTAGATGTATGTGCGTGAGACTAGGAATCTTTCTGAGTGCTGGCAATCAGTGTTTGGACAGGGTAAATTGATGTAATAGGGAGAACATCAGGCCGTAGTACTCCGAGAAGCTTCGTTAAGCGCCCACCATGATATCCAAACGCACGTTGCATCCCATCCGACTCATTGCCACGCTTGGCATGTGTCTTTTCGTCATTGTTTGGTTCCTTGCATATTGACATTTTTCAAGCGCACCATAATTCTAACCGTCAGCCATCCCGAGCAACCTCACAAGTACGGTCTCAAGGATGAATTTTTGTATGGATCAATTCGGGAGGATGTTTCTCCTAGAAAAAGGTGCCTATCTATCACATCTTGCTCCATCTTAATTGGGTACTTGAATAATCGCCGTTATCAGAGTGCCGCCGCTTCATAACTGTTCGCAACAAATTCTTGGCTGTGTTCAAGAAGAAAGTGATGAGCTGGTAGCGTTCACTGGTATCTGCATGGTATTCACTCTCTATGTTATCTGATGCCGCAAGCAGAGCAGCATGTGGATTTGGCGCCCTATTCTTAGGATTCAAGCGCAGGACTCCATGGTTAATATCCCGTCGTTCGAGGCATGAGCTGTACTTTGGACAAAGAAACATAGACATCGCCTTTTAGGCTCGAGCTCAAGTCTACTCTGCCAGACACTCTTGTGTATTCACTGTACCCCACCAATGTGTAGTTTCTTTTTGCCTGCTCTGAATTTTGACATTTGAATGCTTCGACTGATGAATATTCATCTGATCACGGGTATCCATCTCAATGGCGGTGTATTGGTTTGTCCGTTTCCTAGAACAATGATGGATCAGATGCTTTACCTCAAACTAGGCACAGATGTGTATTTCTGACGTCCGCCATTCTCTTCACAGCTACGGCCACACTCCTTAGATTGCTCAGGCTGCTCCTCGATACCGAGTCCACAAGCGGCCTTCTCGCGAGGTGATCCTTGAAGATGCTACTCCTTATTCTTTTGTGAGTCAATTCTCAGTATATTACTATGCGAACGCTCAAGGTGGCTGTAGATCTTGCCTCAGCTTTGCCATTTCGCACGGCCTCAGTTTTGACTACTTTCCAGGGAATGTAACTGTCGGGATTCCTGTAACGCTATCCTGGCATCGCGAAACAAACGAACCAAATCAAATAGACTTCGTACTAAGAAGTCTCCCTGGAGAGGTTTCCTTACAAGGGCTTCACTCACTCACGGCAACGGACACCGCTCAACGGGACGGGACACTCAATGTGACTTTTCCTGGATCGGGGTGCGTCCCGAGCTTCTTTGCAATAAGTACTCACTCATCTTTTTCGAACCATAGAGAATACACCGTTGAAGCAATCACCAATCAAACTGGTGTTGTAGAAGTAGCTGCTGCCCAGAGATTCGAGGTTGCACCTCCCTCACAGAACGATAGCAGTGACAACGGTACGGCACCATCGTCGTACGTAACACCATATTCATAAACTGTTGTATCGGACACTTATAATCACATAGAAATCATAAGGCATCCATCATTATTGGCGCGGTAATAGGGAGTCTGGTGTTTCTGCTTCTACTCGGAGGCGGGGCGTTTCTCTTCATAGTACGCCAGCGGAAACGCCGAAACTTGAAGCACCGTCTTTCGCTGAACGCGAAGATACAGCCTGAGCTAGATTTGCATTCCCCGCCAGCTGGAAATAAAAACAGCGAAACCGTCTCTCCCATGCTGGAGGATGAGATGACGCCAAACTTGGCAGACATGAGCCCAGATACAGTCGAACAGAGTCCAGAGGGAACCTCGGCTGAAGATGAGAGAGAAAGGAGAAATAGCTTCGAAACACAATTGCATGTGGAGACTTCTGAGCCCAAGAGCGCGCAGCAACAGGAGGGCCCTCACGCTGTCCTGGATGATGTGGCGGCTGAGGTCTTGAGGTTGAGGGTCCAGGTACAGCAGCTCATCGAACGGGAAGTGGAGAGGATTCAGGGAAATGTGTTTGAGCCCCCACCTGCCTATGTATAAATAATATTTGTGGGGTAATGATCATGACTCCACGGGCTGTAGCGATTCAATATACGTGGCGACGTAGAAAGAGAATCACATGTGTAGATTTCGCATCTCCTCGTCCATTATTATGGGCCTGTTTCCCTTTTTTTGTGAGTAGAAATATGTGCCTAATGCCAAGGGATAAGTCGAAGCACTGTACTCGGCCGGGACCCCATCCGAACGCGGAAAAAACTCTAGCCAATTTCTACCCCGTCTTCGTCGGCGGATGTCGAAATTTTCGTGCTTTTTGCTGACTCCAAACCAGGCCTGCGAAAATGTTAGTTAAACGACGTTCACAAAATTCTGTATTCTCTCCTACCTCGCTGGCTCGAACGTGATGTTGGATTCACAGAGTTTCGGTCTCGGAATCTCGAGATAGGTATCGAAGCTAGAATGGATGAAAAATCAGCAGAGCGAACGACAACTATATACTACCTGATGACAAACCATTATACCGCGTGTGATGGGCAGGTATTTGACCTCCTGAGTATGTCCTTCATTCCGTGTAAGAAGTAGCAAGATGAGCGAAAAAAACTGAATTAAAGAACCACCTACCGAGCATAGGATTGCCTCGCAAGGTCTATCTTTGAAAATATCAAGCTGTGTTCTGAGTAAGAAATGCAATCTAGGAGGCAAAGGAAGCTAGGTGTCAGATGTGGCGCAAAGTATGCAGCGCCAGGCGAAGTTTCTACACGCCAACGTCGCCAAGAAAACCCACATATCTATATAGATGCAGTCTCCACTACGGCGGGATATTTCTCGTTATCCCCACCCACGGGTTCGCAACGAGCCGAATGCAGTATAGCTCTATGTGTAGTAGTACTTGGTGTCGACCTGATTGTCGAATTCTTGGCCTTTTGGGGCCGGCCGCCGAACGGCGATGACGGGCAGCAAGTACTCATAATGGAACGACAAGAAGATACACAGGAAAAACATGCCGCCGTAGCGACAACTGTGGAGATGATGGTGGACGTAAGAGAGAAACATGTAGTAGTAGTGACGGCGGACCGGCCGAAATAGTAACCCTTTCTAGGGTTAGGGTCAGAAAAGTGCTCCGCCTCAGGCTGTGCTTGGCCCACTGATACTTGCATCATGGCCGTCACGACCCGCTACTACATGGTGATTACAGCATTCAATGGGGAAGACCTTGGCCACTGATATGCACTGTACGCTGATACACCTATTCTTTTAAGTTTTAGCCATGTGGTGAGGACACTCAATCAAATTTTGATAACAAATCTCACCCAACATACTAGGCCACTGTCCTCCTAAATGCGATTCGTCTACGGTGTATGGGTCGGTTACGGTACGTGCACGGGAAAACCCTGTGCTGTACCATCGTGCGAGTTACGGCCATCATCGTATACGGTGCGGCAGGCATCCCTATCCAGAATCACCACGGGGCCTGACGCCTCTCCAACAGTAAATCTAATGTGTCACCGTGCAATAGCACACTGTCACCAAGTGTCACCAGCAACTCATACGAACCCACAGCAGATTTTGGAGCGGAAAACTATGCTATAATATTTATTTTCAATGGGGCGAGAGCAGTGAACTTGAAGGCGATGCAGTGTGGTATTGTTCCGTGTAAAGATGATGATGAAACTCAAAGTACCCTTCTTTTCTCGTATAGGTCGATATCCAGCCTTGAGCTCTTATATTCAAATACACCGAATACTGGTGTTTCATCCCGATGATGAACGGTAAATGCGAACGTCATGAAATTCGTCGTCGCGCTTCAACTTCAGGATTCGTACTGCCCTCACAGCCAAGCCCGTTTCAGGGCCCAGGTTCTCCGTGAAGCTCGTAGTCGGCTTCAAATTCCCATGACCATGAGAAGGCCTGGGTGTGCAAATTGTCCTACGTTATCCCGCTTTGTCGTTGGCTCAAATGTACCGCCGTGGGGTCATAAATGTTTTCACTGAAGTCATAATTGTTTCATTTACAGTATAAAAGTCTGAGCATTTCCTGAGGAATTCCTCCAACGCACCTTCCACGAGATGCAATTCACTCTGAGAACCCTTGCTATCATTGCCGCCACTGCTGGTATGGCCAATGCCATCTGTCCCGGATTCAAGTACGCTTGTCGTTGATTTCCTCTATTCCAGACCTACGCTAACCTGAAATTCTACAGCTTCGGCATTGCTGACCTTGGAGGAGGAAGCAGCCTTGGCTCTTGTGGGCGATATATTTTCAAGCTGCTTTGGTCGGGTTTAACTGAACACTTGCAGGGAGGGTCTACGACGATTCATGCAATTCGGTTCTGACGGTCATTACCGACAATCCATGCACACAGGGATCTTTCGACTGTAGCCCTGCTCCGATCACGTTCACCGGGTTGCATCTCGACGGCCAAAAGTAGGTCCTCCAACCTATGGAGTCGTGGCAATCACTTACTGTTTCTTTGTAGCTATGCCTGCCGTGGTGATCCCAATTCGGGATCTTGTGATGGACATGGTATCCAAGTCTGCGTACGTCCCTTCTCATGCGTTTGAGAGAGTGAAATTAACCCTTTTATATCAGTGCCGTAATGATGTGAACTAAATCCAATTTTCTGCTATACGAGTAATTTGATAGCTTATCACATTATACGCCTTTCCATATTTCACTACACCTGTAATTGGAGGTCTATACATGTATCTCTGTCAAAATCAATTGGATAGCAGTATACGAGCGCCTCGCAGACACTCTGGCAACACGCAGGATAGACTTTAGAATTTCACGGTTCAAAAGAAGACCGACGGAATAGGAACAATTTGATCACGAAGTTTCACGAATCCATTATCGGGACACGAAATTAATAGAGATGTGGAGCATAGCAAGAAAGTAAAACAAAACAACTGCCCCAACCTTGCATGAACACTCATGAAAATCTTCCTACTTCATGTAATGCAACCATGATTGACGATTCGTCTCGTATATAGGGAACCGAACCCAGAGATGGCATGAATAGCCTTTACACATCCGATGAACGACCTTTGAAATCTGGAAAATACATCGCCTGGAAAGCAATACAAAATGAACATTCTGCACGAAAGACGTAGTCACTGTTAGGCATATGCAAATCGGATACAGGGGCCATGAACTAACCTAGTTGCTCTCCCAAAAAAACTTAACACGTATCATTTATTCAGTTAGTGGGAATCGAACCCTCTTTCCATACACAGGCGATGTTATCTTTTACACCATATCTGAGATCTGAAGTTGCATAGTGAGGAATCGTTCGAGGGCAGGTGGGTACGGCAGGAATCGGATCCAAGCCTGCTCCTAGCATCAACGGTTCCATTCTCTTAGAATCATGTTCAGGTATACAAGTTGATCCACATCGAAAGAAGCGGCTAAGAATACCATGGTCGTACGGCAGGAGAGTTGGGTGAAGAGTGTAGTCCTTGTGTGCTCTACATCATCCTGCCGTTGAGTTGGCGGTATCCTCTGGTACCCTATAGTTCCTGATATGGCATAAACGATAGGATCGCTGTGTTAGGCAGCTCGAGGTTCGATCCCTCGTGTATGACATAGTCGTTGTCTTTGTTTCGTTTTGTATAGCGCTCACAAGGGGGAGGCTTGCCATTCGGTTCGGCGTTTGCTCGGTAAATATTATCGACCAAGCGTCGTACATATCGCCATTACGTCAACGAACGCGTGAATTCTCATTAACTCGTGTCGTCGACAATACAAGGAAGCCGACGCCGATGCGGACTCCGGTGCTGCCATCGTGACAAAAGAGCTGGCTGAACAAGCCTAAGCGTCTATGCTGGGAGACTCGAAACCGCAGCAAGCGGAGGACTGGAAAACTCCTTGTCATAAATACTTGCACATCATCCAGGGTTTCTTGAAGTGCGTCCCGAATTCACATGCTAAAGAAACGGGTCAATCAGCGTATGGAATGCCAAAATGAAAAGGGTACCTAGGCGTGTGTCATATGTCCTCCACAACAACCAATCCACGCCTTCAAGCTTGTCTATCTCAATGTCACTGCTCTTTTTCCTTCGGCAGAACTCTACTAAAGATTCCACCTTTCACTGATTCCGAGAGCGGAGGGTACTTCTACGGCGAAACGACACCCTCGAGACAGCATCGACATCCTCGCGATTCCTACAGAAGCCGGTCGCACGTTTGTATTGAAAAGGTCTTAAGCATGGGATTGGCTTTACAAGGTTCGGTTTCAGAAACATTGAGCTATGTTCTTCAAGTTACCAAGAATGAGTAAAGACTGTGCCAGAATCGTCATAATAGGCAGCTAACCTCGCGGGCAGTATGGCGATACATAGGGCCAAGACATAACGAGGCTACTGAGAAGTTGAGAACAGGAGTCACGTTAAGTAATGGCACGGATAGACAGGACGGCCAGACTTACACTGTGTGTAACAAGGTTAAAACGACAACTGTGCAGGTTTGGTGTTCCTTTATTCAACGTTCGACCGTGTTCAGCTTTGTGTACACAAATAAATAAAACCGAGCGAAATTGGCAGGAAATTGGTAAGAAATCGAAAAGAAACGAGAATTCGAAATTGGCAGTGAATCAGTCGCGTGATGGGTGAACAAATCGGTCCGAGTTCCGGAGATAAAGCTCTGTCACCTTCCACCACCAACGACGCCATCACTGCCATCAGTCTTCCAGTCTTCCGCATCCTCCATCCTTTTCGATAACGCTACAGCCATGTGTATGAATTCGTAAACGCATGGGATTAAACATCAGATGAAGGTCGAAGGCTATACACTTCAAACTTGGATGGAAATTGACGAATGTGGAGACGGCGAAAGCGACGACCTACATACATGAAGGTGGAGGATGTTCTCGCCACGAATGACGACAGTGTGACGGCGCAGATACAATGTGCACTGACCACCTCCCGACGACTTTAAAAGACGCGCGCCCATTGAAAGCCTTCCTTCTTTCCCCTCATGTCCTTCTGCATCACCATCACTATCGCCCTAAACTGTGACTCGCCTCGTTGGCGTGATTCTGTGCCAATACGTGTCGCGTCTCAAATCTCTAGATTTTCGTCGTCGTCTTCTCACCGTGCGTCTCACATCTTCCGGCTAGACGCCGGCAGCAATGTGCTCACGTTGGTTGTAGTCGCGCTTGTTGTGTTACGATTCTAGTGAGCAAACATCATTCTTGCATCTTTCCAAAGTTCACTGGTTGATCAAGGCGGCACAGATCGATCCTATGGACGCCGATCTCGTCCGTCGACGTCATCCTCTTCCTCATTACTGGTCTCGTCCCACCAGAACATGTCTGTATACAGGGCCACGGATATTATCGCGCCTCGACTGCTAGCGGAGAAGCGGGACAACGTGAGCATGTTTTCCGACGTTCAATTTTTTGTTGCTTATGTCGCTGAAGGTTGTACTATTATTCGGTACATCTATTGTTGGACTCGGCCCAAAGTCTCTGATCACCATCACCAGAGTCCCTCTCGCACTGTCTGACGGATCATAATCGTGTTCTCTTGACCCTCGAGTATGTGCCTTTCTTTATATACATTACGATACCTGAATTTCCCTAGTTCCACTCCTTCTGTCGTCGAACAGTCCATCTGACTTGAAGCGCCTGTCATATTCTCGTACCACCCATGGTCTGACCTCTGTCTCCGACGCTTTCCAACACGCTGCAAGCGGCAGGCCTCGTTTTTCCGTTGTGCAGCCGAAGATATCTCAGCATGCTCGCCTCGTTCGGCTTTGGATTCAGTGTGCGGAGGCTTGGATGACTGGCTAGCAAAAGGGCTTGGTAAAGATCAGGTCGCCGCGTTGGTGGGCCAGAAGCTTGACGCGAATGGGAAGAGCGAGGGCGCGGAGGGATGATTGGTGGTTCTGGATGCAACCTTGCTGGTAAACTAGCTCGTGAATAAGGTGAAAGCCCATATTGGCTTGTTGCATGGTACGACCCCCGTTCTCTCCTCGCTATTCTCATGGTCTAATGTATGTGCTCAGTTCAAGTCGCATATCCTTCCATCACTGGCGACGTCCAAACAGTAGCCGTATACAGGATAAGGCTCATCAATACTCGTTGGACGCGACGCTGATGTCTATCTAGCTGGCGACATGTTCCATGTTCGTCTTTCTCCCCCATGCTCCGACGTTGTATTGATACCTCATTGATATCGTTAGGTATTGCCACCAGTTACTGCGGACATGTACAGCATTTTGCGTAAGTTATATTTATGCAAATGAAAGTAACGTGAATAAATTTCGTCCAGGCTGCTATGCGAGCAGGACTTAAACGGTGTCATGCCATTGCAGCACGCTTCTTATGTGCTCGCTTTATCCAAAGTGGTCGTGTCAAGATGATAGCTCGGAACTGGTTCTTTACAGACGGCGACCGAGATGTCAACTCTCGGTCCGGTTGCTTTGTAGGACCTATCGCGGTATGCGCTCCAGATTCGAATGGATCTGTCCCTAATACTGAACCGTCAATATCCGTTATTGCGGTGCGTTTGAATCTGAATAAATGCTTGCAGCGATCGCATCTCGGGACTTTGACTATACAGGCATGCCCTCCGTTCTCTCTCTTCCATTCTTCGTGGATTGTGCTGATTGTGTTGTTCTAGATTTCGGAGAAGAAGTTATGCGTTCTGGGTCGGAATCGGCGGCAATTAGGCCTCCGACTCCTGGTCTCCCTGCTCCTAACCCCACTCGCGCTGGCCCGGTGTTTTCCTTTACCGGTTTGCCTGTCTCATGTATTCCTCGTTTTACGTGTATTCTGGTCGCTGACTTCGCTGCTCTCAGGTTCTCGCTTTCATCCTCGTCGTCTTGTGTCGCTGATCGCTGTTACCTTATCGCTTGCACTATCGGCCGACAGATTGGATATGTCCATACTCACTTACACTCACCCACCTGTTGTGATCTTTCTTTTTCAATCTTGGTTCGCATGTCTGCGGTTTTATTACCCTGCAGTAGGTACCTTCTTTTTAATAGTGAACTTGCTTTCGTGCATTTTCGGGCTCTTTCCACCTATATGGTCGACTCTGTCGTACCTGTTCTATCATTGTGGTGGATTTATAACGCTTATTCCCCGGTATATTATACAGTCATTTTACGTGTCGTACCGTGCATTGTGTGATTTAATTTCTTCAGCGTGCTTTGCTTTTCTGCTTGCATTTCAATTCGGTCCTGGCTATCATTACTAGTCGCTCCTCTTTCTTTCTGTGAGTATTCTCTTGTCTCCCTACCGCAGTTGGTCATTAGGTTCATTAAGGTCTTCAATAGTGAATTCGCTCTTCCGTACATCGTGATCTAAAGATATCCACCAGGGACACCAACAAGCGTTGATATCGAGATTCGAGAAGGTGTTACAATTGCTGTGAGGGAAGAAACCTATAGGTTATCACAATGTTTGGAAAATATCCACCAAGGAGGACAGAATAAGGAACAGATGAAGCGCAAGGAAGACCACGGTTGGCAGTAAGTAGAGGGCCGCGGCAAACACCGATCAATTTGATGTGGCCACAGGGTGCAGGCCTGATATAGATCTCGGAGCCATTGCCTAAAACCTGCGCATACTCAGCGCTGGCAGCGCACAGTACGGAATTTACACGACTAGTCTTGAAATGCCGCCTGAAGGCAGAATTACCTCATGATCCGAGACCATTGCTCAGCGCTCATGCCGGTCGGTTATGGCTGGACTAGTCGTTCGATGTGTAATCTTCTTTGTTGTTTCCTTGAGGCTCACACGATCAGTATAGGTTATTGATACCAATTTTCAGTTCAACGATGAGGAGTAGGACACGTATCGAATTCTAATGTATTAGACATATATATGGCCTATGTTTTGCAGCGCAACTGTGCATATAAGAATTTTTTTCGCTGAACCCGGTTCGAACCCGGACCGAACCTGGACCGAACCTTGTAGACCTGAACCTGAGGTTCGGGTTCAAGGTTCGGAGGGGCAGGGGGTGAACCTCGAGGTCCAGGTTCGAGGTTCAGGCAAATGTGCCCGAACCTGGACCGAACCGGACCCCGGCCAGACTACTCAGCATTGAACCTGACACACTGCAGTGGCCGCCCTCTCACATTGTAGGGATACAAAATGGGTATTACGGAGGCATACCTTCGTTGCGCATCGCATTTTATCTAAAGGAATCAATTGAACCTAGCTCAACCTGAATACAATGGCATTATTCAAGCGCCGTGATTGTATGACTAGATGATGAATCAAATTAACAGCAGCAGGTAAATCCGTTTCTTTTTCAAGTCCCGCGACTCATAAATATCGCAATATGACGCGCTTGCAGTTCTTCAGTCCCCTCTCCATGCTATACTCCCTAAACCTCAGCCCCCTGACTGTCCCCAAGGCAAATCTCGCGGCAGAGAACAAAGGAGAACTGGAAACATTCCAACTCAGCGTCTGGAAAGTTTCAATCTTCAAAAGTTCTCCGTTGAATCTCAGGAAGCAATTCTTGGACTTGAAAGACGCACTCAGATACTTTCAGCGCCTGGCTATTGATGTGTACACTCTCGAACCTATGCTAGCGACCTTGTTTGTGCTCAATGAACTATGGTCGGGAATCCAAGGTGCTCTGTTATTACACTTGTCCAGTGAAATCCTCCGGATGGTGGGTGTCTCATCTTCCCTGTTTTATATCGAGCTTACGCTATCATGCGAAGGTCGAGATGGGTTTGGTCCACGGTGCCCCACAGACCGACGCCATACTCAAGGCCCTCGCCTTGCGGATTTTCTTCGTCGCATTTGCAGCACTACTTCAATGGGAAAGGTTAATTCGATATGGTTCTGATACATATGGTGCTGAAGCTGCAATCGTTACAGCGAACGAGTCCTTCCAACTCTGAAGACTCGGATAAAGACTCATTTCGAGCTGTTTTTGATGCAAGGTAACCGGACATGTTGACTCCATTGCCAGACATGTCTGACATTTTTCTATGTCATATCTAGCTCGATTAAGGATAGACCTTCCCACTTCGCAAGGTAATCATCCAATCCATTGAGGGCCGAATTTTCATTACTCAAGTAATCCGTTTTAAGAACCGCGCAGCCAAGTTCGAGCCACCTCCCACGATGCATGGGCATCATTTGAGGGTATCGTCGGCTTTGTGACAGATGTAATGAAGGTGCTGAGCCAACTTGTACTCATCGTGCAAGCTTCTCGAACTACTGGGTCACCTCTCTTTGCAGCCCTCTGTATCATGAAGCCTCTTTTTCTCACCGTTACTGGACGAACGCTCTGGAATATACGTACGCTGCTCCTCTTTCCTTTGTCTATTTAGACTGAAGATGGACCTTAGCTCACATCGTCCACACGGATAACGAGCACCGATAGCGTATGAAGGCGTTCAACAGTATGTCGTCCCCAGGGTATAGGTCCCAAGTCCTTGGGAGTGATGTTGTAAACTATGTCATAAATGGTAGACTTCATCGACCTTTCCTTGATATATCTCAACGCTTCTTCTCTCAGAGTACCGAAAGGCGACGCAGCTTCTGGGTGGTCTCTCAGATGAATGGGCTCCACTTCAATACATGACCAGGACATCGCCTATATGGGAAATCGCCAATGACATCCTCGCCGACATGCCTATTGTACGCACACAATAACATGTTAAGTCTGTTAGACTAAAAGATCGTCCGTTCCAGATATATTGCGCAATCATCTCCATTCTCTACCCCGAGAGGCTCTCGCTTTCCTCTTTCGCTATACTCCAACAATCTTCACAGTCCCTTGACTCGGCTATCCAGTATGTTGTTATGAACGTTAATACCTTCCGTAGACAATACCAGGTGCTCAAGAATGTCTATGATTCGTCTAATATCACGAACAAACTTGCAGACGGCGACATCGCATACCCAAATCCTTCCTCCGAGGAGAAACCCAAAGGGATGTCATTCGAATTGCGCAGTGTTTCATTCTCCTACCCCGGAAGCCACAGTACTAAGCCCGCCCTATCGAATATCAACTTATCCTTTAAACCTGGACAAATGGTCGTTATCGTTGGCTCCAACGGCAGTGGTAAATCGACGATCCTAAAGCTACTCTCACGATTCTATGATCCCTCATCTGCACTGGATTCTATTCTAGTCGACGGTATTCCAATCTCCCGGTATCGTATGACAGATCTGCGGCGGGCGACGGCGACCTTGACACAGGATCATTCCCTCTTCCCACTCTCTCTCGGTGAGAATATCGGTCTGGGATACGCAGAAAAAGTGAACGACGCAGAGATGATTGACCGCTCCGCGGAGATGGGGGGTGCGAGTCACTGCCTGAAGAAGCTCGAGCAAGGAAAGCAGACGAGACTGAATACGGATAACGAGGCGTATGGGTCCAACCTACCGGATGACCCTAATCATCCTTTACAAGTCGAGCTGGAGAAGTTACAGAAGGATATCGAGCTCTCGGGCGGGGAAAGACAGAGGATTGTTGCGTGAGCATCTTTTTTTCTCGGATGTAACCTCGTTTCGACTTGCCTTCACCTTAGGGCAAGAACGTTCATGCGTTTTGAGACTGGAAAGGTCAGATTTGTGGCGGTAGACGAGCCAAGTTCGGCGTTAGACTCCGAGGGGGAATTTGCGCTGTTTGATAATCTCATTCGAGCGCGAGAAGGAAAGACGATGATATTCGTTACGCATCGCTTTGGACAACTGACGAAGCGTGCGGACCTCGTTGTGTAAGCTCTTGTTTCCATTCCATGTATCACCAGGTACTGATTCGGGTTTCTGAAGCTGCATGAAAGATGGAACGGTAGCTGAAACTGGAACTCACGAAGACCTTATCGCAAGGGAAGGAGAGTACGCCAAATTGTACAACATTCAAGCGAGCGCATTTGTGGATAAGGACACTGCGTGACTTTGATTCAGCGGTAATTGATTTTCGCGCTTCCGTGTACTTGATGTCTGTGTAAAGTGACGTCGTTCACCTTCTCCCGCTTGAGCTGGTGTGAGGCACTCGCCCGGAGGCTACGTGTGTATCGAAAATGTTACAATTTCGGCTACCTGGTTTAACGAGTCGTGAACGTGTGTCGATTGTCGTTGGCATGTGAAGCAGCAGGAGATTCAAGTTGACGACCTTAAAGTCATCGTGAGCTAGAAGGACGCGCATCCGTTGGTCTTTGCGTCATGATACGGCTGGCATTGGAGAAAGTGTGATCAAAAATGAGAAGTTCCTCCCTCTGTTTCATAGAGCATCTGATTGGACCATTTTATTGACCCTCCTTCAACTTTTGAAGTCGGCTCGCAGAAATTTCCAGCATTTTATTCATATCACCCTGCCGAGCTCAGCTATATGTCGGCTAGCTTGGCGTTTTCCAGTAGAACAGCCGCAGAATCCCAAGAGAGTACTGATTTCGAAGCGCTTTGTTTTACTCCAGCACCAAGAAATCCGAATTCTCTTCGGTTCCCGCTTGTCATGTATCGTATGTACGGCATAGGTTCCATGAGACCTGGGTCAGTGTCGGAAGACCTGATCTGGTCGGAACAAGCTGACGCGTCATGTAAGTATCATTTATCGTGGTAAATATCTCTTTACTTACTAGTCTGCTTCTGATGTGTTCCAACACGTAGAATCTTGGCACAAAGAGATGAACTATAGCCTGTTTTATCAAGGAGCGAATATCATAGAAAGAGATTGGGAGAGTACACCCCTCACCGGCTACTGATCGCAGACCGTTCCTAATCGTCCTCTAGATCTTCAGAGACAGAACCGACTCGATGCTGTCAGGTGGGTTGACTCATGCTCTGGTCCCGTAAATAGACAGGTTTGGACGATGACCTGCGAGAGTGAGCTTCCCAATAATTTCCTAGTTCAGCTTCTGACAAATTCTACACAGTCGATGGCGAGGCTCGCGGGACTGGTACAGGACTGAAAAAGTATGTCGCCAAGGACGCAGCAGCGAAGCAGGCGCTAGCCTATTTGAGGAGCATTGATATCGAGCATCGAGTAGATGAACGGAAAGTTGAAGACTTTCTGATTGGATTTATGACTCTGATAATGATATGATACCGCTCTTGTTTTGATACAGGACCACCTGCTAAAGTCGATCAAGCATACTCGTGAGAAGGTGCAGCTTTAGCGGCAACAACAAGATCTTCAGGGTCATATTCAGCGCGATTACTTACATGAACCTTGTCCATATCCAATTAATGTCTCAAAAGAAAGACGGCACCTATGTGTACGCGAACAATCTATACCTTGGAGGATATGGAAGCAACTCAGCTAACTCCGCAAGTCCCTTCTCTGCACTGCGAGCTAGTGGAACCTGGCGCGACTTGCAGAAGCAGAGCCGTATGACTGTCTGAGTCATACAATGGGAGAGCTGTGACCTTGAATGAAGCCGCAACAAGGGCAGGGTGGCTAATCGGAGTAAACGAAGATCGGAACGTCATTGTGTTGAGAAATACAAAACACCTGTGACCTCGCAATGGCATCTCTGAAATATGTCCCAAACCATACGCGCAAACTGGAGTGTTGTCCGGGGCTGAAGATGAACCCCGGAGTCTCATGACATTCCCGGATTCTAGCATTCTCTCGAAGCCTCCCCGTTTTCGTCCAGCCCAATACGTACCTTCAACAATGCAGGCAAAAGTCCAACTGCTCGTAAAAGTAAGATCCACTGAGAATAAAGTCGTTCGTATTCTCTGTAACAGTGATGTCGTTTCGTAATCCATTTTGATGGTACTGAGAGCATATATTCTGTAAGAGCGAAGTCGACTAGGTACATGTACAATCAGCTAATACATACATAAGAAAGGAAACACTTGCTCCATCCTACGCTTCCCGCAAGGGATAAAATACAAAGTCCTCAACGCTACCACTGCTATGAGCGAAGACTATAGCCAAAGGAGAGTGAAAATGTTAAAACTTATGTATCTGAAACGCCTGCATCGTCACACTAGGCAAGTTATCCAAAACATGAGCTGACTCGTCAATGATCCAGTCAAGAAATGCAACGAGGATGACCTCCTTTCCCACCTGCTCCAGAACATCACTAGAATCATAGGCCAGTCGCACGCCTAGTTTATCTGATATGAACTGATCCAGGCCTTGAAATACTCGCGACGAAACCTCCTCCGACAGAGAGGATTCCAAGGTAATAGAACCTCCTGCGACTTTGTAGACATCACCACCGAAATGAGTCTGACATTTCTGCATGACAGCAGACATATTGAAGATGTACTCCAACATGAAAGGACAGGTCATCCGGAGGGAAGTGTCTTTCACCAGTCGGAAGACGGATAGGGCGCGGTCGTAGTGGGAGGGAAAGGGTGACGTGCAGAGCAGTATCTCCTTAAGAGCTACATAGAGCTCAGCGTCAATTGGATCGTATGACGATGGTGCCTGCGCTATAGCCTCAGTCGGGATGACCGATAAATGCCGTATCAACGATGTAAACCTTGGTCGATCGGACTTGTTCCTCCGATCATGACAGAATGCGTGAACGGTTCTTAGCATGCGTTCTTTCCCCAGGAACGTGATGGCGCCGTCGTAGTGGACATTCTTGAGCACCACGGCATTAAGAGCATCAGTTTGAGCGAGGGACAATTTGGTTATGGTGAATGTGATGCGATCTTCCGGTGATCTGAGACGGATCAGCTCATTCGCCGACGACAAATCCCTGCCTGCGGGAATTTGGTCCTCATTGACATATTTGGGATCAGGTGGCTCCTGGGGAATCTCGAGCAGATCGCTGTTCACCGGCCCCATCCGTTGGTATATGAACGTCAAGTTGGACCGTAGGATGACTGCAATCCGAGGGCTGACGACAAAGATGCGATGGACCTGGTCGCCTGTCACTGATAAGCCCTCGAACAATCCAAATCCGCTGTTGCTCAGAATAAATTCTGAGGTAGGATGAGCCTCCCAGATGCCAAGGTGGCATGCGCTGGCCTGCATATCGTACGCAAGAGCCTCGCTATGCTCCATGTCGGGATCAAGGTTGGTCATCATCTGAAGATGAACCATTCCCATTCCGCGTTCGTCGTATATCGCTCTAGCGTGGTCAATAATCTGTGAATGAGGGGTATCCAAGTAATAACGGAGAACATGAAGCCACACATCGGTATGTGTTTGGCAGTGGTGTTTAGCTTTATAGTGTTCGAGCCACTGCCGAATTGTCGAGCCTCCATGGGGATGATCAGGATCGAAGTATGACCCTCCCAGATTGCGGTAATGCATCACAAACAAGAATTTCCGTAGCCGTTCAACATCGCGGCGTTTAAGGGTGATCCTGTCGCTGGCGAGCTTGGGATGGAGAGTTCTAATGACGTCTGAGGCCTCCCGCTCTAGGACGCCAAGCTTCTTCTCAAGCTCGTTGGCGTCGCTAGGGTTGCTTGCATCCCTGTAGAGGTTCTTGTGCCCGTAAATGGTTGCAGTGGAACGAACGTCAAGGCACCCTGAGGCCAAGTCATAATAGAGGACGTGCTCAGGATAAACACCGGTGCGTTTGTACTCTCTGTCGCGCTCCTTTGCAGTCCTGTAGCAAGCTGTTACAATTCGACCAAACTAGGTGAACGCTTACTTACATGGGACGACCGACTTGAAAACGTCGTAATATGAATCTCGGGATGGCGTGGTGGAACTGATCTTCTTCGTGCAGTGGTGGTTTGCCAGAGGATGCGGCAGGTTTAGTTCGAGGAGGCATCAGTACTAGCAGGAGACCAGGTAAGCGCCAGAATCGCATGAAGTGGGAAATCGATCACATGCACACGCCCGCTTCGATCACGGCGCTTAGATCCCCTTGATATGTACAGCCACTGCGTGGCCGGTATCTTTTCCCATCGGAAACGAGACCTCGATTTGTTGTGTTGATCTTCTAATGGTAAAAACGAGTTCAGAAAAAGAAGCTGAAAGATAAGATCATTTCCATTCTTTTAAGGTAAGGAAAACAACCTGAAAAATGGAATGGAAAAAAAATTTCTCGCCGTTACGGGTCCTATGTAGTATGCATATAGAGGTCCCGGGAAACTCCTGTCAAGGTTTGTCTGGGAAAATAACCAACATAACCTCGTTTTGACCTATCGTTACATCAGGGCAAGAACTTTTATGGCATCAGCAGATTGGGAAAAAAGTTTCCGGAGCTTGCGGCGACTACGGTCCGGTGGAATCCTTATTCGCCTTGTCAAGGCTTTACAGAGTCCATATGGCCGGGGCACGATGTTGCGCCCTTTTCGTATGCTATTAGAACCTCGCAGAATAATAACTTAGCCTTCAAAATTACATACAATTATTTCCAGCTCGTATATCACTACTATAAGCTCAATAAAATGTAGTCTCGCTTCTGCAGACTGAATGTATTTGATTCTGAAAAGCTTAGGTGCCCAAAATGACGACAGATTTAAATGTACTACGAGCCGGCAAACCCCATATCTATGACGTCGAGACGGTAGTTCAACCTCTGCCGGTCCATCAGAATTGGCGTCTTCTTCGGGAAGCCCCTCACCATCGTCGTCATCACCTTCCTCTGAATGTTCTTCCATAGTGGCTTCATCGTCTCGTCTGGTGGTCCCCGTTTTGTTTGTGCATGCCTGGCATTGCCTGCTTAGATTTATTTCGACCCTATATTTGGATACTGGCTGCACAGCGGTTCTTGCGAAGTGACTCCTTCAGATGTAGTACTGCACTACTGAATTTTCAGCCACACCCTCGGCCCACCTCAGCGGGACTGCTGCAGCAAGGGAGAAAGAGCTCGGTCATTAAGAGAACCAAGCGAGACAGGGTGTATGTCGTGACAAAACGAGCATCCGAATCGGAGATCTCGCAATCACCAGATCAATGCTGAACGTGTCATCCTATGCGATGCACCGTGGCATGACACCGTGCGGTCTTACTCTTTTTCCTTCTTGTTACCTTCTCGTCACAGAGCACTACGCGTTCATTCGTCCCACGAGGTTTTCTCCGCATGGTCCATGCATCAGACACCGACCCTTTGTCTCTTGACCTAATCTTCTCCGATGCGGACTTCTTCTTCCGAGCCGGAACTGAAATGTAGTCAGCTATTTCAACATAAATACAGTCCAAAATAGCCACCAAAGTTGAGAGCCCCAACGTTTCTAGCAAGATATCATCGCCTCTCCAACCATCGCAAATTCCTCACCTACGCAACTCGTCTCAGGCATCGGTGCGTCCATTTCAAATATTCAAGGTCTTCTGAAGTGACATATCAGTGCAGAGTCGGAGACGTGGTCGTGTTGAAAGGTACTCAAGTCAAGTGAGTCAACCGTCACGGTTGGTGAGTTAAATCTCTTGGAATCAGCTCCGTATAGCATCTTAGGGAAATTTTTAAGCCAATAGGGTGCGACCGTCTTCATACAATATCACCCTTTGATTAATGGTCTGGGTTGCCGTGGAATCGGATGAGTACGTCTGGCACCAACAATTGAAGTAATTCTTTCGTATGTTGCAGGGGTGTGTGCTGATATCCTTTCTCCAAGCCGTGTTTTCAAGGCCAGAAGAATTCTCCTATCCAAGTCCCTTCCTGATGACAGCTCCGGAAAGTGATTGGCAATGAAGAGGTTGAGACGAGGACCTGGACAGCCGGACAACAGGCCATTTGTATAAACTGCATTATCTAGACGTACCTGTACTCTGTTTACAGCAATGATAATAAATTTACTATTCCAAGCTTCTCGGTCTCCAAGAGTGATAATATTCGTAGTATATGAAGTTTCAAGTGGGCCCCTAGCTACCTGAGGAGCTGTAGAGATCACGAACTCGTTTTACGATGGCGATCATGTTATACCTGCGTATGGTGCCAAGTAATTGTACTAACACCTTTCGAAGCCAGATAAGCATTATCGGCATCAGAAATACTCATAACAATACATGCAGATTATTGTTTCTCTATGATTCATATGGGCGTATAAGGCTGCCGCAGTTATTTCGGACGTTGCCATGCATTTCGAGCCTTCCTAAGGGGTTATACGGCCATATATATTTCTGTCCAAATCGCTGATGACTCATGCGATTCGAGACCGGAAAGGCCAGATTTGTCGCCGTCTACGAGCCAACCTCGGCTTTAGACTCGGGGAATTTGCACTGTTCGATAATCTCATTCGAGCTCGAGAACGAAGGACGATGATATTTGTTACGCATCAGTTTGGACATTTGATGAAGCGTGCAGATCTGGCTTTGTAAGCTCTTGTTTCCGTTCCGTGTATCACTGGTCACTAATTCAGGTATACGAAGTTGTATGAAAGATGAAACGATAGCCGAAGCTAGCACTCACGACGAGCTTGTGGCAAGGGGGGGGAGAGTCCGCGAAATTATACGGCATTCAGGCGAGCGCATTTATTGATATTGAGCAGTTACCGAAATAGCACGATTGCATTCGTACGATAATAGGAAGATGCGACATTGCGAAATAGGCATAGCTACACCTTTGTGGCATAGCGTGTGATGTTTGTTTTCTTATCATTGTGGCGAGTGGTACGACCTCATGTTGATCGGAGATTCGGAGTTACTTCTTATTAAGCGATACACGGCTGAATCGTGCACTAAGCATTGTGGCGCGCTGGAGTTTCCATGCTTTAGGTCAATTACAATAGGAAGGAAAAGCAGCGCGACTCTTCTCTGTGATGTGGCATCCGAAATCTCCTGGGGATCTTAATATTATTCTCCTCAGTTGGTATCTGCCAAACGGTGGCCCTGAAAAAAAAAGGTAACTTGCAACCCGCGATGGACATGCTTAGAATATAAAACAACCCACCGGCTTATTAAAAGATGCGGTTGTCCTGGGTTCGGATACTTTTTCAACATCATGCATCAACACGCAAGCGCAATAAGTAACCGACCCTTAATCACCCGACAAAATTTTTAACGCGAATATACCAAAACAGGACGTCTTTTATGCAAAAACAATCCAATCAAGTCATTTGATCGAAAATTTCACCCCAACGCTTCGAGCTATGTCTTGGAATTCAATTACCACCAACACGACTCTCCAATTTCCTTTCTGATCTTTTCTTCTTGTATATCTTTACTTCATTTTCTCTGGCTACGTCTCACTCTTATTCCTGCCTTGGCGCGGAATTGGCGAAGCTGGGCTCATTGGAACTAGGCTACATCCAGTCCGGGTCTTTCGCCAGCGTTACCCCCTTCAAGCCTACGCAATGGGTGCATGCTTGTCCTCTGGTGGCTTTGAGGTCACGGATGTGGAGAAAGCTCTGCATAGGAGAGCTGAGAAGGAGCTCAAGGAGGTGCCCTTGCTCGCGATCATATAAGTATACGTGCAGCACTAACCTGCGCCATCTCCAGGCGAAGGCCAAAATGGCGACCCAGGTCAAGGTATGTATATCATATCGTATTCTCGCATCTCTTGTGTTCATATACCCCCGGCAGGTCTTGCTTTTGGGATCTGGGGATTCTGGAAAGTCGACTGTGCTAAAGGTGCATATCCACCTTATCGTACTACAAGTCCCTCATCCTCTGTGATAGCAAATGCGCCTCATCCATAAGATTCCCTTTTCTCCGCAAGAAATCGAGTCATTCCGCCAGTTCACGTTCGACAACCTGACTGGTGGCTTGAAGTGCATCCTTGCTGCGATGGAAGACATGGACCTCAAGGTTTCGGAGGGCAACATTGAACATACCGATGTCATCGCCAATGCGCGCTACTTGAATGATGGAGAGCCGTTCCCGTTAGAATACTTTGAGTCACTCAAGGCGCTATGGCAGGATCCGGGGATTCGCAAAGCGTGGCAGAGAGGGAACGAAGCAGCATTGCCTGAAAAGTACACCCTCCTCTTCTCCTGTTCTATTTGTCGTTCTTACAGAGTGTAGCTTGGAGTATTTCTTCTCGGATCTTGATCGCCTATTCGATCCTACTTATCAGCCGACTGAGCAGGACATCATACAATGCCGCGTACGGACCACCGGGATCAAGGAAACTGCCTTCTATCTTCAGGACCGCGAGCTTACTATGGTTGACGTGGGCGGCCAGAAATCTGAACGGCGGAAATGGATACACTGTTTCCAGGACGTGACGAGTATCCTGTTCCTCGTCAGCTTGAGTGGATATGACCAGTGTCTGGTAGAAGACAAGGATGCGGTATGTGATTAGGATTGATATCTCGGTGGATCACGGCCCTTATGCGATCTGATAGAATCAAATGCAAGACGCGATGACTATATGGGACTCGATATGCCACTCGCAGTGGTTCAAGTACACTTCGATTGTATGTAGGACCCTCTTATAATCGGGTAACCTCTAACGTAGCGTTCCCTCTAGATCTTATTTTTGAACAAGAACGACCTCTTCGAAAAGAAGATACCCCATTCGGATATCAAAAACTTCTTCCCGGTGCGTGATTTTCTCCTGTGCATCTGCCAATTCCCCCCTCATCAATTCTTAGGATTTTGATGGTGAGCCAGGGGACGTCCGTGCAGGTCGAAATTATTTCAAGCGTCGCTTTTCAAAACTGGCCACTAAGGCCGGTCGGCAGAAGGAGAGGGAGATATATATTCAGCAAGTTCATCGTACTTGGCCGCAATCGAGGAATGCTGATGCGTAATCTCCTAGCATAACGACGGCAACTGATACTGCGATGCTTCGGGTCGTGATGGCCGCCGTGGAAGGTACGTTGTATTCTATTTAGCTTTCATAATATCGTCGATTGACATTTGGCCCTTTTAGAGTGAGTATCTTTCCCCCTTCCCTTGCCCCTCTCCTTCCTTCCTCACTATTCCCGACGTACACTCAATATTGTCCCATCGTCTTCCCCCTTCTCTCTTTAGTATTGTGGTTCGGTCCAGCCTTACCAACGCGACGCTGCTCTGAACTTCATCCTTGGCCTGGCGTCATTCATCTTCCGTTTGTGCCCGATCTGACTTTTCCTCCATTTTTTCGCGTCGACCTGTGTTTCCATTCCATGATCAAAATACGCCCCAGTTCTATTATGACTAGTAACGTACGTCACTTACCTTGTTCCTTGTTGATTCTATCTGATCTGTTGAATAGATCCGCGCTGCTCTGCTTTGATTGCTATCCTGCTATCCATTCGCTTTCTGTAACATCCATGTACTTTTACGACCCTACGACTGTCACTACTTCAGTCCCCTACATCAATTCTACTTGCATTATCATTGTTCAAACGTGGACATCCGACAGTACACGATGCTGTTCAAAATCTCAACTTCTCCTTTCGCAAAGATAGATATGAAGCATAGAAGTCCACGGCTATAATCACTGCAGACCCTCCGGATCTGGCGCTGTGAACATTCTGCTTCTCATGGTCGTGTTCCATGTCGTAACGGCACGTCTTTGTATCTATGAGAGTGACGTCGAAATATATATCTTAAACCTAGCCCAGCCGCGCGTCGTCATCTTTGGCTCGAACATCATCTTGCGTCTTTTCAGTTCATCGTCACACTTTGCCTTGCTTCGACATCGCTGACTCGTGTCAAGATGAGATGTGGTCGCTATCTAACGTTGGATATGGCATAAACGCCAACATCGCCGCGTTACGAGGTTCGATTCCTCGTATCTGGAATTTCCATGGAGTGTCGTAGCATCATTTTTTTTAAAATAATCGGCTCGAATACCCTCGTTCTGGGCTCACAATTGATCTGGCTGCTACCATTTATAGAGTACAGCGGAAAAGAGATTCAGCGCGAAAGCGCACGCATATTCTCCGTTCCGTCCACGAACCGTGCGTTGGGTAATCTTTTGGCCCCATCAGCTACGGAAACGAGTAAGAAAGATAGACTCACCTACGCGGGGGATTGCTTCGACAACGACCATTTTCGAGTTCGGTTGGTGGGTGCATCATATCGCCTTCACCTCCGGATGTCACGAGCAAACCCGGACTATTCTCTCTCCTGGGCTGCGAGTAATAAGAACGGGTCCCCGTCCTTTACTGGTTCCGATGAAGGAAGTGCTGGACGACGACACAACACTGCATTGAAAAGTCAATGAAACCAGTGGATTCATAGGGATAGCGGGCGAGACCAGGTCAATCTAGGAAACAGAACAAGGGAAGGGACTGCGCACATTTTCCCATCCAGTTCCTCTCTTTAGCTTTAGTCCTCCAGTGGCTCGGTGTCATCCCCAAGGTTTGAGCATGCGAAGGGGGTTCTTGGCATGCCTTTCTATCACCTTTTCGCTATCGACGAGATAGTGTAAGAGAAACATCGCGGTTAGCTTATGGTTCGAGTCCCTCTATCCGCTTAAGAAGACGTGTAGGTCGTGTTTTTTTTTTCCCGTCGGTTCTTAAGTACCTGCTTGTTTGGATAGGCACATCCCTCGGTAATCGAATTGCTTTCCTAGCGCTATCTTTGGAATTGGATATGGCATAGAGGCCTGTCGTGGCAACTCTGGTTCGATTCCCTATATCTGAAATGATAAGGCCCGCTGCAGCATTTATTTTTATCTCGTGAACAAGGGATGTCTCTAGGAGTAATTATTTGATGCAGAGTTCTAATATCTTTCTTGGTCTGGCAACCGACGGGCAAGCAACGATTTGTCCCTTGGACTGTTTTTCATCCAAGGTAAGCGGACGCTTGCGAATCCCGGTATCGCTGGGCTTCTGGCTACATCTCAGGATGCATGGACGAATGAAATCGATCGCTCATCCCAACTAGGGATGGGCACCGTGACCGTAGTACGGTGCATACGGACGGCCGTTACGGATACGGGTTCTATCCCGTGAGGCACATCAACTGCACTACTACGGTATGGTTCCCATACAGTGGTCCAACTCTACGGTCCGTATTTTACGGACAAATTTGACCGTGTACGGCCGTTTACGGATGACATGGCCAGCACCCCCTTTCTTTCACTGTCACGCAATTGGATGAGGCAAAATGTAGCATGGGAACCTGTTGAAAGGTTCAAGCTTCGCTGGAAAGTCAGTAGTGTGTGTGGTTGCCTTTTTGAGGCCCTTCCCTGTTATTTCGCTGATGTCAGGAACCCCACCTGCTAACGAATGCCGTTTATTCTACCTACGGTACATACATATGATCAGTTGATGATCAGTAACTGTCAAGACATATGAGGGTATGATGTGGCACTCACTTTAGGTATGCCTGTGTCGATATAATCATTTTGTTTGAGATAGCTCTGTACACAGCCATATTCACGGTCGTGACGACTGTATTTGTACCCGTTGGTACCGTTCCCATTGCTAATTGAGCACTTGCGGTATGGTTATGGGAACGCCCGTGGCCGTCGCTGACCATCTCTATGGCCATATCCGTAACGGTACGGTGACCATCCCTAGTGTCATATCAGAGAGAGGGAGAACACACCTTTCCCTCATAATATCCAAAGTCCAGCGAAGTAAGTGACACAAAATTGGGCATGGAAAGTTCACAGTTCTCTGTCTACCCTATAACTCGGAGGGTGATTGTCTATCAACACCTGCACGCCTATGAGCAATCCGAACAGGTGAATCAATTCTACTTGCACTATCATTATTCAAATGTGGATGTCCAAAAGTAAATTCAGCTGTTCAAAACTAAGTTCTCCTTTTGCAAAGATAGATATGAAGCATAGAAGTCCATGGCATAGTCGCTGCAGACCCTCCGGATCTGGCACTGTAAACATTCTGTTTCTCAGGGTCGTGTGCCATGTCGTAACGGCACGTCTTTGTATCTATGAGGGTGACGTCGAAACATATATCTTAAACCTAGCCCAGCCGTGCGTCGTCAGGTGTGACTAGACCAATCTTCGTTGTTTGTGCTGCGAATGCTGATTAGGACCAAGAATGTTTTTTGAAAGTCAAGAATCCTCGGAAACGAGTGTCTTCACACTGCTGCTCGACTCAGGTTTCCCAGATCCCACATAATTGAAATCGTTCTAGCAGCATCCCATCCATGTTATAACACAGACAATAATCCATCCCTGGCTGTGCTAACGTCGACATCAAATGCGATATAGATCCACAATCATTTTTCTTCTCCTTCAGCGCGCCCAGGTTACATACATCGCAGAGACGAGCGTCCGACGTCGATATGGTGCAAAGGGTAACACTGCCGCGCCTCATAGTATGCGGCGGCAGCTCGGGGTTCAATTCCCTGCCTCTGACGTGCATGACTTGCAATGATGGGCTGAATTTTTTGGTTCTTGGGAGGGGGGGGGGGAGGGAGTCGAGGCACGTCAATGGTCGCCTGGGCTCGAACATCATCTTCCGTTTGTTCAGTTCAGTGTACTCATTGTTACATCATCAACACTGTTGATCACATCGCTGACCACTCGAAGATGAGATGTGGTCGCCTATCTAATGTTGGATATGGCTCAATGGCCAACATCTCCGCGTTAACCAGCTGTACGAGGTTTGATTCCTCGTATCTGGAATGTTCAAATCTGGTCTGACAGTTTTTTATGATCAGATACGGCTCGAATACCTGCCGCAATTGATCCATACAGAGCAACAACAGAAAAGAAATTCAGCGTGAATCAGCCCGTTCCATCCACGTGTCATTGTGCGTCGACCACGAACCGTGCGTGGGGTAATATTTTGGTCCCATCAGTTGCAGAAACGAGTAAGAAAGACAGACTCACCTACGTGGGGTATTGCTTCGAACAACAAGTTCGGTTGGTGGGTGCATTATATCGCCTTCACGCCAAAATGTCGGGGGCAAAACCCTGACTATTCTCTCTTCTGTGCTGCGAGAAATAAGAAAGGGTCCCGTCCTTCCATGAAGCTCCGAGAGGGAAGTGCTTGACGACTACACAACACCCTCGCAAAAGCCAACGATACCCGTGAATTCATAAGGATACCGCTCGGGACCAGGTCATGAAGTTCAGTCCAGGAAACAGGCCTACGGAAGGGTTTCTCACCTAATTCCTCTCCGTGGCTTTAGTCCTCCAGCGGCGTAGTGTCATCCTCAGTGTTTGAGCATGCGAAGAGGTTCTTAGAACGTCTTTGTATCACCTTTTCGCTATCAACGAGATAGTGTAAGAGAGATAACGTCGCGGTTAGCTCATGGTTCGAGTCCCTCTATCCGCTTAGGGAAATGAATGTGTTGTTTTTATTCCCCCCGGTTACTAAGTACCTCTTCCGGAATGTGCTTCTTTGGGTAGGCACATACCTCGGTACTCGAATTGCTTTCCTGGCACTATATTTCGAATCGGATATGGTATAGAGGCCTGTTGTGCCTTGAACTCTGGTTCGATTCCCTATATCCGAAATCATGACGGGATGTCTCTAGGAGCAGTTATTTGGTACAGAATTCGAGTATTTTTCCCTTTCTCGCATTGATCTAGCAAAGAAGGGCAAGCAACGATTTGTCCCTTGAACTTTTTTTCATCCAAGGTAAGCGGACGGGTCTCTCATCCTTGCGAATCCCGGTCTCGCTGGATTCCGGGCTACGTCTGAGGGATGCATCGACGAATGAAATAGGTCGCTCATCCCAACCTCAGATATGGTGGAAGGGATAACATTGCCACACTTCATATGTACGGCAAGAACTCAGGGTTCAATTCCCTGTATCCGAATGGGAAATTTCGAAATCAAGATCGCTTTTGGGTCTTTGGAGGAGCGTTCAATCCAAGCACGTAAAAAAGGCAACGTAGATGGTCGCCCGCAGAAACATGCACGAACGCGCCAAGGTCCGCCGGTTGGGGTACTGCGATCAGTTGAAGGGGATAGGTTGGGTCTCCATTATATGGGTACGAGCTGGCTCAGAAGGTAGGAGCTTGTCCTAGAGATGGAATGATGATCTCGTCAAGAGAGGACATAGCGCACTTGACCCTTTCTTGCCCAACGGGGGTGTCTCCTTCTCTCTTCGCCTTAGCCGAGAAGAGGGAGCCCGTTTCTCTGAGGAGTAGACGTGACTGTATGCGCTCAAAGCGCTGCGCAAAATGGCCGCTCGTTTCGAGTCAACTATCGTCCTGTGGCAGGAAGGGCTAGTGTATTCCTTGTGACACAGAAACATTCATCCCTACCTCTCGACGTCGTCTGACAGTGAGATGACTATATGCGCACGTCCACACCTTCCTGACCGCCAGATATCCTGCACAAAGCAGTCCCGAACCCCAGATAGGATATGGCGTAAAGGCTGACACTGCTGTGTTAGACAGCTCGAGGTTCGATCGAATTCGATCCCTCGTATCTGACTAGGGCCACTTTCTTGACCATTCATTTTGGAAGGTAAAAAGGTGTCAATGCAAGGGTATGACAGCGCAAAATGCACGCGCGCACACGCGGCCAGCCACGTAACGTTGACACAGGCGAAACTCGGCCTCTCTTGTAAACTGTGAGTTATGGAACATGATTGCACGGCGAAGAAACCCAATGTCGCTCGTGGCACTGGTAGTAAAGACTTCCATGAAATGGGAGGGCGGTCGTCTGGAGAGGTAGCGAGATTATCGTGCATATTCCATGCGCTCTAAGTGCCGCGTACAAGTAATTTGTTCTGAGTCCAGTGGGTAGAGTCGTTGTCCTGACTCCTGCGGCAGGAAGACAGTGTCTGACGATGGAAGGGTTAGGGCAGTCCTTATGACAAAGAAGACCTCGTCCCTAGCTCTCGACATCATCCCGCGGCGAAGTGACTGTATGCGCCCGTACACCCCCTGCCAACCGTCAGAAGTCAGTCTCTGAAATCAGTCACAAAGTAGTTTTACATCCAAAATCGGATATAGCGGAAAGGCTGACAATGCTGTGTGAGTCAGCTCGAGGTTCAATTCCTTGTATCTGAGATTCTCAGCGAAAGAGGTACTTATATTTTTTTGTCAGCCGAAGAAGCGGAGAGGCAAGGGTACGGCGGCGCAATTACTTAGTAAATTGAATGCACCAGAGTGTCGGAAACATGAGGCGGCCGCGTGTACAACGGCTTTCTAATGTTCGTTGGCTGGATGTCGAACTTTCGCAATACTCGATGTCGGCATGATGAATCGCGGGAGTAGGCCAATCATACTGTCCTATTTCAATCAATTCGAATGTCACATGTCTCGGAAGGGTCATTCGTATTCGGAAAATGACCCCTCGTCACAGGTCACACAAGTCCCATTCGAGAAGGTTTGGGGGTCGTTAATATGAAAATGTCGCATTCTTGGTAAATTCTCGCCCAAATGACATATAAATTTCAAAAATTTCTTCTCTGGCTTCATTTTACGCGAATTTACGTGGCCTAGGAAAGCCCTTACTCTCAGACTGAACTAACAAAACCGGAAAGTGTAGCTACGTTAACGTCCAAACGGACACCCTGCGATCCCCTGCCCTCAATCCCGCGCGTCCCCCCTCCCTCCTTCCCGAGCCCAACCCGGGCATCCACGGCACGACCGATTCTCCCCTGAAATAGTAACAACGTTCACCATAATGACACCCACCCCGTAGAATAGAATACAGTACTTAGCACACTAGACACCATTCCTTACGTCTCAGCCTGACGCCCGCTTATTAGTTTACAATACTTACACAAGCACCGATACTTATTGCCACGTAGTCACTAGATTGTACACATAGACCCTGACGGGTCTCAGGTACTTTAAACAAGATTCATTCATTCATTCTTTTTTTTAGGTCAGCACGATATGTACTAAAAAACTCAGCAACACCGCCACCTATTCGGATTTTGTCCTAATGTCACTGTCCCAGAAGAGGTATTCGGTCATTCGAACTGGTCCCAGAAGGTCACGCGTCACAGGTCATTCGAATTGATCGAAATAGGACAGTACAAGTCTGACACGAACTCCATTCCGATTGCGGTTCTACTTTTTCAATTGTATGTAATTCTATATTGTCTAAGCGCGCTCTAGTGATTGCAGGCTGGTCCTACTTCCTACCATGATTCTCGATGCTCATGGTCGCTGAATATCGCTCCTCCTCGCTCGAATAGCCGGAGTATGGCAAACTATTACGCAGGGTCGCAGGTTCACGTTTCCAAAGCATGATAATGGCATCGTCCCTAGCGTGGAGTGTGCTCGCAAGGATTTGATACTCTGTGGATACACGACCAGTCGTAATAGGCGGACGAATATGGTTTGTGTTTATGCCAGCGGACCTCTGCGTTAGTCGATCCGAGTCTCATAGGTGGTGCATCCTGTGGCCCGTCGGGATCTTTCCATGCACGGAATAATGGTCTAATTTCCAATTCAGCATGCTGAAATGCGTGATACGTGAGTAGACGAAATCTGCAATTCATATCTGTTACCACCTTCGCAACGATTAGTCCAAAAATAGAACATAAGAAATGGCATACAACTCACTTCATCGACCCAGTACAGAACCTCTGTTATCTCCCTAAGAATATTGTCGCCTTTGCGAGCTATGGATACAACTTGAAGCCACTTCGACAGCTGGTCTTCAAAAAGGACGCGTAAATCGTCGAAATCCTGAACACCGAAGCACTGTATGTGCCACAGCGGCCCAACCAAAGCGTAATCTCGAATATGAGGAGGAATGCAAATGTCGGAATCTGGCATCCAGGATACCAAGAAATCGGTAAGCGACAAAAGGCATTGTCTGGCGAATTTCCTTCTGTAGGCCTCGATGTCGATAAACCATCTTTCCTTGCATCGCAAAGGGTTTGTCAAGAAGTCGTCAAACGATTTGTGTATGAGCCGGATAAAACCACCATCCTCTTCGTTCCTCTGT